>VDFB02193867.1:525029839-525048355 GCA_007258455.2 Sequoia sempervirens
GGAGAGGTGGGGGGTCGGCTCAGGATAGGCCCGGTGCATAGCCAGATCCTATGTGGCAAGGGAGACGAGCTCTCACTAGGCCGCCTCATAAGCACATTGTTATGCCTGTTGTCACAAAAAAGAGTGTTGATGTAGATACATTGCAGGCGATCAACACTTTGAACCAGAGTGTCATCCATCATACTAGCCCTATTCTACAATGCCATCCAGCAGAGTCTTCGAATGGTGGCCTTCGAACCCATGTGTGTCAATCTTGTGGGGCGACTTGTTCATATGAACCCACCGACACTCAAGAGGCTGCTACACAAGATCTGTATGCAGCTACAGAGATGGAGAGGGCGACTGGAATTTTGCATGATGTGTATGACATTGATACTCAAATAAAAGTTAGCATGTTCATTGAATTTAATTTATTAAATTTTGATTTTGAAATACAAGATTAACTAATTTAGTTTTATGATTTTAATAAAATTGTAGGGTCACAGTGTTGAGACTGGATACGTCGGCCCTCCACCTACTTTTTTCTGCATTACACCTATCATTGGGGTATGTAACTAGTAAACAATTATAAATTTATTACATGTTAATAGCATTGTTTTACGAATAGTATTTTAATATGTGATTTTAGATGTTGAATAGGGTAATATTGGAGGTTTCGAGGGAACACCTCCCAATGCCAGTGGATTGTCTCAAACCTACATGCAGGTAATAGAATAAAGATTTTAACTAATGAATTGTTCTTAATAGATTTGTATAGTTTATATTCATATCATTGGTTATGTTGCATTGCACATCATTCAAACTCAAATCATTACTTCACATTCCATAACTAATAACTAGATGTTGATAGATGAAAAAATTTCAACTACAATATAGTTGTTTAGAAAGTCAACATAAGCAGTGATGCAATTACTTCACATGGAGGCATGTGCTTGCAAAGGTGCACTTACATGACAAACTATGGATTCTTGGAAAAAATCTATGAAACCATAATAGTAAGCAATAACATAGACAAGACAGTTAATAGTTTGAAAAAATTCCTCAAAGAAATGCGGTCCATTTCATCACCATGAGACCACATTTCTTCAAGGAATTTCTTCAAACTAGTCACCACCTTTTCTATGATACCACATTTTTCATACATGTGCACCAGATAATTTTATCAAAATACTCACTTCCTTGCTACTATGGCTAAAAACCTAAAATAGGTGCTTTCCAACAAACTATGGATGCTTGGAAAAATATCTATCATAGAATAATAGTAAGCAATAATACCATAGAGAAGGCAATGAACTTTTTGAAAAAATTCCTGAAAGAAATGCGGTTTTATGGTGATGGAATGCAATGATGTGCATTTGTTTGTAATGGAATTCCATCACCACGAGACCCCATTTCTTTTGAGGCATTTTTTCAAACAGTTCACTGCCTTCTCTATGCCACCACAGTTATCGTATATGTCTATAAAAGCATTTAATCAAACGGTTCAACAGCTTGCTGCTATGGGTAAAAGCCTAAAAAACACATCCTTTCAAACAATATATGGATAGGGAAAATAGTAAGCATAATAATCATAAATATATAGTTTAATAAGTACTCAATTTTTTTTTCATTAGATCTTAGACATTATAAGTCATAATGTGGATCACTATTGTAACTTTTTTGTGATTGAATTATTTGTTGTTTTATTTTCAGATGTTGGTGGTGGAAACACCTCCAAATGTTACGAGGGCAACAAATATTGGTGTTTCATCTGCTATACAATCTTTGATGGCTCTGACAGGGGAGGTATGAGGCGAATTACTAAAATCAAACCATTATTGATTTGTAGTTTAATTTCTATTTGGATGGTTTATACAGGGCTTGAGCACGCCTCAACATTGATGTGCGAATATTTCCCTCGTGGAGAGTGATCGTGAGATAGACGCAAGTGATTATTTTGTTAAATATATCATTTTTTATAATGTAATTTCTATATATTAATGTCTTTACTTCTTATTGTAACTGTAGACATCTAAATTTGGACACTTAATTTATCCAAATTTATCACTTTTCATCTAAACATCATCTTATTCGAGTTAATTAAGTAATATTACTATTATTTAATTAATATCTTTAATTCTGCTAAATGCCTAAGGTATTTAATTAAATACCTTACCCTCCTTAATCCTCTTTTCATCAAATAAATTAAATAAATATTACATTTATTTAATTCCTCACATGTCATTTTCATCTAATCCTAATCCATTTCCTGATCTCTTCATTAAGGATGTGCACATGCCTAATCCTTGATTAGGATGGGTCACATCCTCCAACTTTTGCAAGTTGGCTTTTAATCCTAATTAACCCCTAATTATCCTCTAATTAATGCATTAATTAAGCCTAATCTCATTCTCCAAGGAATTTTTAATTCCTTTTTATTCTTCCTAGATTCCCTTATTTTATATGTGAATTTTTAATTCACATTTCATTCTTCCAAGGCTTCTAGAAGCCTTGGACTTGTCACAATCTCCACATGTGACCAACCTTGGACTTGTCACAATCTCCACATGTGACCAAGTCCCACCTTTTGGAGCCCACCTTTTATCCTCTAGGTCATCCTAAGAATGTGAATTTTTAATTCACACTCTATTTCGCTAACCACCTTTCCTTTTCCCATAGATTTTGAGGAATTCTAAAATTCCTCAAATGTCCCTTTCAATTTTAATTTGGGACAAGAAATCCCTTTTTGTGGAAATCTTCTCACTCCCCAAGGTGCATGTCCTTTTTCCACCTCATGTACCTTCTTGACAACTCATCTCCATCTCATATCCTTTGTCCACTTCACCCTCCACATGTCAAGATGTGAGGGCTTGTGGGTTCTCAACCCATCATAGCCCTTCATCTTGGCCTTGTTGGAGCAATCTTGACCGTTGAATTCTCTAGAGAATTCAAATTCTTCTATAAATACCCCCTCCTCAAGGGCATTTTGAACACTTTTGAATTTGAGCAACTACATGCTGCCCATTTGCTTTCCCAAACACTTTGGATTTTCATAACTACATGCTACCAATTTGCATTCTCAATCCTTTGCCATCATTTAGCCCTCTTTTTTAATCATTTTGCACATCTAATCTTGCATTTAGTCACTCAAGAAATCATCTAAGGAGCACACAAATCATTCTAAGCAAGGGCCAATCAAAGAGATATCAACAACAAGGAAGGTGAAACTATTTGTATTTCATTTTACTCATTTTCCTTTTCGTTATATCACTCTTTTGGCTAATCTTGAGGTGTCCTTGGTATTTTCTCATTTTACATTTCTTAGTTATTTTGCATATTAGAATAGGATAAAATTCTTAGGTTCACATTTCTGGCATGCCCGGTGGGACCCACAAATGGGTTCTTGCATTTAACCTCCATTTTTGCTAAGTATTGTGCAGGAAAAGGTCGTAGAAAGGCGGAAACACCCTCCTTTTTACTGTAGAAAGGCGGAAGCGCCCTCCTTTTTACTGCAGAAAGGCGGAAGCGCCTTCTGCTTTACTGCAGAAAGGCGGAAGCGCCCCTACCTTACCGCAGAAAGGCGGAAGCACCCTACATCTGAAAGTTTTATCTTCTTCTAACAAATTTGTTGTAATTAGGGATATATTTAGATGGTCTTTCTAACACTTTTCTTACAGTGGGAGGGGCACAACTTTTTTTTCTTTCTTAAAAATCTGATAAATTTTGTCGCAGAAAGGCGGAAGCGCCCTCCTTTTTACTACAGAAAGGCGGAAGCACCCTCTTCTTTACTACAAAAAGGTGGAAACGCCCTCTTCTTTACTGCAGAAAGGCGGAAGCGCCCTCCTTTTTACTATAGAAAGGCGAAAGCGCCCTCTTTTTACCGTAGAAAGGTGGAAGCGCCCTATATCTTGCATTTAACATTTATTTTTGCTAAGTATTTTGCAGAAAAATGGTGCAGAAAGGCGAAAGCGCCCTCCTTTTTGTTGCAGAAAGGCAGAAGTGCCTTTATTTTTACTGCAGAAAGGTGGAAGCGCCCCCATTTTGCTGCATAAAGGCGGAATCACCCCTATTTTTGCTGCAGAAAGGTGGAAGTGCCCCTGTTTTTGCTGCAGAAAGGTGGAAGCGCCCCTATTTTGCTGCAGAAAGGCGGAAGCACCCCTATTTTTACTGCAGAAAGGTGGAAGCGCCCCCATTTTACTGCAGAAAGGTGGAAGCGCCCCTGTTTTTGCTGCAGAAAGGTGGAAGCGCCCCTATTTTGCTGCAGAAAGGTGGAAGCACCCCAAATCAACACTGTTTGGAAAGTAAAACAGTCATTTTAACTTCATTTTTGCTCTCATTTTTTGCTATTTTCAAGTAGTAACCCTCTAATATTGTTTTAGCAAGAATATTGGTGTTTTTTGCTAATGTTTTGCAGCATATTATGGCATAATTGACCAAGAACGAAGAAAAAGACAGCTAACATTTGTTTGCAGGGCTATCTATTTGATCATATTTTTGAAAACTATCCTTGTTATTTTAGAACATAGTCTAATTAGGGGGAATAAACTTCATTGCTTGTTGTGATTGTTTATTTTTGTGTTACCCAAGGGGGCATTAATTTGTTTTCACTTTCCCCTTGCACTTCGTGTGAGCCTAGGGAGTAGTTGGAAATGGTTAGTGTCTTCTTTTTAGTGGGACCTGCTTGGGGATTTCATCACCCCAAGGGACGATTCCAACCACGCGTACCGGTGGGGTATATAAAGGGGGGAGAATGAAAGTTGTACCCCAATCCAGTCACGTCGTAATTGGCGAAGTGTCGAAGCTAGGGTGATACCGAGATAGACGTGAAGAGTTGGTCTGAGTCTTTCAGTATCTCACTGGGGTTCCCGACTCACGCTTGTGACGGGCTGGTGTTCAAGGTTGTGCCTCACGTACCGAGAGTATATCGATGAATCCCTAGAAGTTTTGTGCATCCTAGATTAAGACCTTGCCTAGCCATACCATTAACATTAATCATAGGATTGTGCTTGCTTGAAGTGTTTTCTTGTGAAAAATCTATGAAATCTTTGATACTTTGGCCTTATTTTATCATTTTGTGTCCTTGTCATAGTCTTTTCCATCAAAACCAAGCTCTGTCTTACTGCAGAAAGGCGGAAGCACCCCTAATTCTACTACAGAAAGACGGAAGTGCCCCCATTTTGCTGCAGAAAGGCGGAAGCGCCCCTAATTTTACTATAGAAAGTTGTCAACGCCCCTGAAAGCTGTCTATGCCCCTGAAAGCTGTCAACGCCCCTGATTTTGCTGTCAACGCCCTTGATTTTGCTGTCTACGCCCCTGAAAGCTGTCAATGCCCTTGATTTTGCTGTCTACACCCCTGATTTTGTTGTCAACGCCCCTAATTTTGCTATTAACGCCCCTGAAAGCTGTCTACGCCCCTAATTTTGCTATCTACGCCCCTAATTTTGCTGTCAACGCCCCTGATTTTACTGTCTACGCCCCTGATTTTACTGGAAAAAGCTGTCAACGCCCCTTATCTTGCTGTCAATGCCCCTGATTTGCTGTAGAAAGTTGACTACGCCCCTGATTTACCACAGAAAGCTGACTACGCCCCTTTAACTTCCCGGGGCCATCATTTGCAAACCGTGCATCGGATCAACTTCATCCAAAAATCAAAGTTATTCAGTTTTTAAAGCTCTATCCAGTGGTACCTTCCATTTCCTCATATCAAGAATTTGACCATCCCGGGGCGGCCACGCCCCGCATTGGTGGTGGACACGCCCCTAACTTCCCAGGGCCATCATTTACAAACCGTACGTCAAATCAACTTCATTCAAAAACCAAAATTGTTCAATTTTTCAAGCTCTATCTATTTGTACCTTTTTTTTCTTCCTATCTAATCAAACCAATCCATTCCTCCAATCATCTAATCAATCCAAGCACACCAATTCGATCAAGTTCATCCAATCACAATTATCCAATCAACATCATCTAATCATTTGATCCTCTCCAATAAAACTGATCTAGTACTTTAATCAAATTCATCAAATCATCTACTCGATCCAATCATCCGTCTATCGAATCCCACCAAAATCAAAAGCAATCCCATCCAATCATCCTAATCTAAGCTTTTGTCCAATCCTGACCTGAGCTTGACCAAAATCTTGATTTGAGCTTTAATCTATTCCCATCCAAAATCTTTTATCCATCCTCTTTATCCTATCATCATCATGAATCCTCATCCTCCATCAATAGTAGTCAAGGGAAACCCTAATTATGTGGACGACGATAACGAAAGTCTTGTCAATCAAGAAGAATATGACATAGATCCCCTTGACACTATCATATCTAATAAGCTTTCTCCACCCACTTTCCAAAATCTAATTTCTCCTATGAGTTATCCCGTTATGTCTTCATCCATGCCTAATCATGATCCTTATGCCACCTTTGACAATGGATATCCAATATCTTCTTCATCCCCATATTTGTCATATCCTTCATCTACATCATCCTCTTATACAACATCTACATCCTCTTATCCTAATTTTCCATCCCAATACTCCTATTACAATTCTCCATCCATGTCCCCTTATCATAATCCTCTTTCCTAGTCTTCCCATACTAATCCTACATCCACACCCCTTTACCTTAATCCCACATCCATGTCTCCTCATCCTAATCCACCATCCCAATACCCTTATTATAATCCATCCCCCACATCCTCTTGTCCCACTACACCACCTATATCCTCTTGTCCTAATCCATAACCCATGTCCCCCTATCTTAATTCACCACTCCAATATCCTTACCTTAACCCTCCATCCAATCCTAGTCCTCCATCTACTCCTAGTCCTCCATCCAATCCCATTCACCCACCTACTCCTAGTCCTCCATCTAATCCTAAACCCCCATCTACTCACAGTCCTACATTCGATCCCATTCCTCCATCTAACCCTTGTCCACCAATCCATAATCCCTCATCCATTTCTACCACCCTAGCCAAGCCAACCATATGCAAGTCTCTCATTTCAGAAGTTCTCCAAGGAATCATTACAAAGAAGCCATCCCCAACTCCACATCTTGAAGTCATAAAACCATGTCATCTAAATCCATCATCCACGGTCACTAGTGATGAGACCCTTCTCCATACCACACCTATTATTGATGTTACCACCCCTAGTACTACTCAAACCATTGAAACCATTGAACCCCCACCTCCTACTCCAAGAACCACTGTATCCATCGAAGACACCCAATTCCAATCCACTCCCTCTACTCCTAGATCCACCCAAATCCAATCCACTCCTCCCACTCCTAGTAGCACCAAAACCCATTCCAATGAACCTCATTAATCTTTCATCCCTCCATTTTCCCCACTTGAAGAGTCCCAACAAGACTCCGTTACCATGCCTCCCACACACGATGAGTCACGCCAAGAGTCTAATCCAGAGCATGCCAACATATCCTCTTCTCTAGATCAAGATCCTACCATCCCATCTAGTCCACCTCAAGATCATAGTCCCCCATCCATTCCATCCCATGATCCCCTTGTCATTCAAGCTTCCATTGCTCCATCTCCATCTCCATTGCATGAGCCTACTACCACAAATCCAGATCCTATCATGGCCCCTACTCCCTCTCTTGATGTTGCTATCCCATCATCTCCTTCTCATGATCCCCCATCATCACCTAAAAATGCTATCCCCACACCACATGCATATCCCCTTGGTCCTCTCACATTCCTCCATGGTGGTCTCCTCACAAAAGAAAAACAAAGCATATACACCAACCCTCCTCTTCCACCTAATAATGAACTTGCATCATTCTTCTAGAATAACAAAAATCCTGTCCTAGATCGAATACTCAAGAGAATGAACTATCAAGGAAAAGGTTTAGGCCTTCATGAGCAAGGTATTATAGAGCCCATCCAAGCTAAAGAACATTTGTATCCGCAAGGTCTTGGATGTACTACTCATGACTCGCAATCCAAAAATGTTGGTACAACCTCTAGACGCCCTCAACGAGCCTTTTCCAAAAGAAATATTGGCTCTTCCCATCGCCCCACCAGAGCATATGTGGCCATCCCTCCTCTATCGACACCTCAAAAACCGTCCATCTTCCTCCTTCATCTGCTCCATCCATTTTGGGTCCTTACATCCCTCCATCTACCATCTCCAATCCTTCATCTACCACGCCCTTGTTTCCTCTAGGTCCTACATCTATTTTGGGCCCTTATATCCCAAAATCACCTCCCCCATCTTGGCCTATTCATCCTTTCATCCATCCATCACCTATCCATGTCGCCCATCATAACTATCCCACTCTCATGTTCCCTAATCAGGATCACCAAAGGCACGTACCTGTACATCATCCATCCACATATCATCCTAAAAATCCTACCTCCATCCCTCCATTCATGTGTCCACATCATCCATCCATTCACACCCATCCCATTGCTATAAAAGCACTTTGGCTGTTAAAGAAAAAATGCATAAATCTAAGCATCCACATGAATCTACGGCTCCCCATGTCCCCTCTAAAATACATGGTGAAGAGAAGAAAAATCTAAAACTAAATCCAATCCGTAGGCCACAAAGGCCCACCCAAGCAAAGATCAAAACCATGTGGATCCCAAAGAAAAAAGATGCAATGCCATCACAAGAAAAATCTGTAAGAACATCCAAAGTCGCTAATCCAAAAGCTAATCATACACCCCTTTCATCTCCTAAGTTTGTTTTGGGTCCTTATGTCCCAAAATTCACCATTCCATCTCCTCCATTATCCCCACATTCTCCATCCATCAATCCTATTATCTTTCCACATCCACCACCACATGTGCCAATGTTGGTCCTAAACACATCTCCGCATCACATATCCACCCCTTCATTCTATCCATACCCTTTCCAGCATCCCATCCATTATCCCATGTATCAACCCCATTAAATCCCTCTAATTCACCCTCATGCATAATCCATTTAGCCTAATAAAGTGGTACCAACATCCAACAGTCACTTCAAACATGGGCTCTTAACACCTTGATCCTTATTACATGTTTTCTAAATCTGCTTATCCACTTCCTTATCCTTACCCATCTCCTTCTGCATGACATCCAAAAAGTCAAAAAGTAAAAAACAAAAAAATAAAAAAACAAAAAAAAAAACAAAATAGTAAAAAGAAAAATAGTTCATCCAATGGTGAAAACTTGGCAAACAAGCGCCTTGGATAAGTACCATAATGAAAACCTGGCAAACAGGCGTCATGCGTAAATCCCCATCTGCACTTGGGGGAAACTTCCTAATATGCATTCCCTCCATCTGCTATGCTGCCAACTATGCACCCATCTTCCTGTTATCCGTCCTCTTCATAAATCCCCCCCATCCCACCTATCTTCCGTATCCTACCATCATATCCCATTTATCTCCCATCCCTCCATCCTTCTTATGATCTTGATCAAAATAGGGGCACCTATCTATGCATGCTTTGGACACCTATTGGTATACATTCCCTTTATCCATGATCTGTTGTATTCCTTGATCACCCATCGTATACTCCTCTAGTTCTCTCCTTTTCCCATCCACTCGTCTTCCATCCCTCATGCCTCATCATATATGACATATCTAGAGTGGGGGCATTTGCTTCCTTTGTGAGATAGTCCATGGAGACTTCATCTATCATAACATCCTTATGTCCCTATCCATCTATCACAGCATCCCTTCCATCTCCCCATCCTTATTTTCGTATCCATCTATCCTAATATCCCTTTCATCTCCCAATCCTTATGTCCCTATCCATCTATCACAGCATCCTTTCCATCTCCCCATCCTTATCTTCGTATCCATCTATCCTAGCATCCATTTCATATCCCAATCCTTATATTCCCATCCATCCAAACAATCCCTCCCATCCCCCATCCCTATCCTATATCTTTATCCAATCTTCCATCTTTATTCTCATCCCATCTCATCCCATCTCACAATCCCTTGTCATTGGTATCTGGCTATAGGCCTCCCCCCATGCAACCCAATGCCATTTATCTCATCGTCATCACCCCTGCTTCTCTTGCACATCTTTCCAATCTCTTATCACTTTTCATCACTCATATATCTATCATATCATCCTCCTAAGTCATTTTAATGCTTTGGATAACTATCCCATCCCTGAGCTTTATCTAATCATCATCATCCTATCCAATCCAACAGGTCTATCCTATCTTATCGTATCGGTCCCACCTTTTTATCCATTTATCCAATCATCTTATCATCTTTTATCCATTTTTTGCCTTTGGTCTCGACGAACTACGCTTTCATGTAGGCAAGGTCGATCATTTGATCCGCCCCCGGGGTTCCATCATCGATCTTCATTGTCCACTTTTCTCTTCTATCATCTATCATCGATCTTTCTCCTTTTGTCCATCCTATCTTTACCATCCATCAAGGTCTCCATCTTGGTCAGTCATCCACCTTTCACTGAACTACGAGGGCTCTGCGCTTTCACGTAGGCAAGGCTAATCTTTGATCGGCCCCCAAGCCCCTAGGTCTTTAGGGTGTGTCAGTCCCATGTCTTGTCTTCCTTGTGTCGTGCCATCAAGCTACGCCCTTATCTAGCTAGTTCTTAACAAATGAGACCCACTTATATCAGGAGATCCAATCGATTTTGTGCATACCATGTCATAATGATCTTTTAGTTTCGTATCCATCATCTTTGGTCTCAACAGGATGCATCCTTCCTAACAGACCTCATCAATCCCATCCATCCCCTTGATCCTATGGCAATGGACGTTTGAAATTGATTGTGATATTTTGATACTTTTGGATTTTTTTAATCATTTGAGCTCCCTATCATCACTTGTCAAGGCCGCCATGATCTATCATATTATGGTGTGTTTTGATTGGTCAACATAGGGGTATATCTTGCTCTTTTGTTTGATTGTGTCTTCTTGGTTGTCCCACGTAGTACCCACCAAGATCCCTGAGGTCTTGTGTTATGCTCGGGCATCCTTTTGTGCTTGTGGTTATCTCAATACCTGGCCCGACCAAGGTCTTTGTGACTTTGGGGTGTTGGGATAGCCTTCTTGTCTGTTGTGTTTGTTTTATGCATTAGACACTAATTTTCCTTGGTTCTTCATACCCTGGCATCTTGTGTCTGACGCTATAGCAAAAATCAGTGCTCTGAAGATGGAAAATTGCATTAGTATTGCATTTCATTCTCCATTCTATCATCTTGCATGTATCCCCCCATCCATTCATCTTTCATCCGTATCTCACATTTCTATCAAATCCCCATCCATTCAATTTAGCCCGCATCATCTAATCATATCTTTGGTCTTGTCCCCAATCTCGTTACTAGCCTTGACCCATCATCATCATCATCCATTATTATTATTCCCTATCCCTTTGGTGTTGTTTCGGGATGTATCCTTCCCTCATCAACAACACTTTCATCATCATCATCGGGAGATATTCTTCCCTATCCTTTAGTGGTGTTTCGGGATGTATCCTTCCCTCATCAATACCACTCAGTGGGATGTATCCTTTCCTATCCTTGTGTTGTTTCGGGATCCTTAATTCCCTTATTGACAACGCTCCATCTATCATCAACCCATTTTGGCTTGTACCTTGACTGGGGCAACATCATCTTCATCTCTGTATCCATTTGTGCTTCATCCATCTCCATATCACTTACTCTCTTCCCCATCACCCTACATCATCTTCCTCATCTCCCCTTGCATCACATTATCTATTTCGAGAGCACACACGTATTCTCTTCAACCCGCATGTCCTCTCGAGGGGGCATCCTTCATCCCTAATTTTCATCATTTTCTTTTTCCCTTCCTAGTCACTCCTTTGGATGACTGGGGCATCTTTTCCAATCTAACCATCTTCTTTCTAGGTTCTATATTTTAATATTATTTGAAATGATGCTACTTCAGAACACCATCTCAAAGAGGGGCAACAGACATCCAAATTTGGACACTTAATTTATCCAAATTTATCACTTTTCGTCTAAACATCATTTTATCCGAAAGCACTAGTAATATTACTATTATTTAATTAATATCTTTAATTTCAAAATCCCTAAGGTATTTAATTAAATACCTTACCCTCCTTAATCCTCTTTTCATCAAATAAATTAAATAAATATTACATTTATTTAATTCCTCACATGTCATTTTCATCTAATCCTAATCTATTTCCTAATCTCTTCATTAAAGATGTGTACATGCCTAATCCTTGTTTAGGATGTGTCACATCCTCCAACTTTTGCAAGTTGGATTTTAATCCTAATTAGCCCCTAATTATCCTCGAATTACTGATTAATTAAGCCTAATCATTCTCCAAGGAATTTTTAATTCCTTTTTATTCTTCCTAAATTCCCCTATTTTATATGTGAATTTTTAATTCACATTCCATCCTTCCAAGGCTTCTAGAACCTTGGACTTGTCACAATCTCCACATGTGACCAACCTTAGATTTGTCACAAACTCCACATGTGACCAAGTTCCACCTTTTTGGAGCCCATCTTTTATCTTTTAGATTTTCCTAGGAATGTGAATTTTTAATTCACACTTATTTCCCCAACCACCTTTCCTTTTCCCATGTAGATTTTTGAGGAATTCTAAAATTCATCAAATGTCCCTTTCACTCCCACTTGGGGACAAGAAATCCTTTTTTGTGGAAATCTTCTCACTCCCCAAGGTGCATGTCATTTTTCCACCTCATGTACCTTCTTGACAACTCATCTCCATCTCATATCCCTTGTCCACTTCACCCTCCACATGTCAAGATGTGAGGGCTTATGGGTTCTCAACCCACCATAGCCCTTCATCTTGGCCTTGTTGGAGCAATCTTGATCGTTGAATTCTCTAGAGAATTCAAATTCTTCTATAAATACCCCCTCCTCAAGGGCATTTTGAACACTTTTGAATTTGAGCAACTACATGCTGCCCATTTGCTTTCCCAAACACTTTGGATTTTCATAACTACATGCTACCAATTTGCATTCTCAATCCTTTGCCATCATTTAGCCATCTCTTTTAATCATTTTGCACATCTAATCTTGCATTTAGTCACTCAAGAAATCATCTAAGGAGCACACAAATCATTCTAAGCGAGGGCCAATCAAAGAGATATCAACAACAAGGAAGGTGAAACTATTTGTATTTCATTTTACTCATTTTTCTTTTCGTTATATCACTCTTTTGGCTAATCTTGAGGTGTCCTTGGTATTTTCTCATTTTACATTTCTTAGTTATTTTGCATATTAGAATAGGATAAAATTCTTAGGTTCACAGTAACAGTTAAAACTTCACTAAGAACTTAATAGTACTAGGAGGAGCAGTAGGAGCACTCCTCGAGCACAACATAAATGAGTGATGAACTTATCGCCATCGGATCGACAAACAAAGGGAACAAATTTATTTCTAGAGCATGGAGATAAATGAATTTTGATTCCAGAGCCCTTTGTTGTATGCCTACATGGCAATTTTGTACATATTTTGTATTGAATATATTTGACATTGTATGCCTATATGGCATTCTCATAAGCCTATATGGCTATTTTGTACCTATATTTTATACTTATACTGACATATATTGATGTATGTGTACATGGCTATTTGGTTAATACAAATCTTTTTTATCGATAGTGTCCATATTTGCATTATAAATTCATGGTTCAATTAATATGAGTTACGTGTATTGAAGTGTATACTTTACAAATTATGTATATACTTTGTGACTTATGTGTGTTCCAATTTATACTTTGTGACTTACGCGTTTTCACGTGTATACCTTGTATTCATGCATATACTTTGTATTAAGTTGTGTATACTATTTATTCGTGTGTAAATTTCAAGGCTTACGTGTTTGTGACTACTTGTGCTTCCCTTATTCACATGTACATGCTTGACTTATTCATGTGTATACTTATTAATTGGTTAGCTCTAACATTGATCATTGTTGTCCTTCATGGTTTGTCCTGAATAAATTAATTGATTGATGGTAAACAACTTTATCTAAAAGAAAAAAAAACACGTTTTCAATTGGTATTCCATGAAATGATTGATAAAAAGATTCTAATGTATTTAATCCTTTGATTGGAACAAAAAGATATGTGTTTATACACTTCAATTGTGTAGTCACCCTTTGGTTCTTTGAAAGAATAATATGCTTATGCCATTGTTACACTGCACATGTAAACCAAATTTTGTATTATGGAGCTATATTAAGCTACCACTCTCAAGACCAATGCAACAAAGATACAAAATAATGTTTAAGACTGCAAGAAGACATCAAAATGGCTAGTGTACTAAACAAATTCTTATGATTTATGAAGAACGTTGATAAATCTACTCATTTGGCTTCTTTTTTCAAAATCATACAAATTGAACCCTAGCATCAATAGACTATGTATATCAAGCTACCAAATTCAAGTTTCAACGATGAATATTTATCATGCATATTTTAAATGATATTCAAATTTATGGTGGTTTTGTTGTTTATATGATATTATGTGATATTCTAATCCTAATTCATGCTTCTAGGTTGCATATATATATTGTTTTTACATGTTTTTTGTACCAATGAACCCAAAACGAACTAAATCCCCCTCCAAAAAATTTTGGCCGAACCGGCGAATGAACCCCTGAACTCAAACCTGAACATCAAAACCTATTCCAAAACTCTTTATTCTACCTACACAAACTTAATTGACCACCAAATTATGTTGCCCCTTGACTTTACCCACTTTTACTCCTTCAAACCTCTCTTTTTCATTAAAACCCCTGTTTTCCCAACTAAGGCATCATGCCATAACATACTTTTGACCTCCACTGTCCTTGCAGACCTTTTGGAACACAACAAAATCCACAACCTCACCCTATTTACAACCTATTCTAATTTATTTTCAAGCAATTTCTTCTTTTCACCTCTTTTAGCCTTGCTTTTAAGGGGCCTCAATTCTAAATTTTCAATAGGGGCAGCATTAGTAATCTCTTCCAATGCCTTTACCAATGTTATTTTCTTATTCCTACTCCCTATCCTACTTACATCAGGCCCATATCACTGAGACACAACCTAAACAGTAGGTGGAATGACTTATTTTAACATATTACACTCAAACCCTTAAGGGATTGATTTAGTTGAATGTAGTTCAGAGCGATTCTACGTGTTTGGGTGCGAAAGAAGACCATGTCTAGCGTAAACATACCTATTTGGACACATTGGAACATTCCATTTGGTCACACGAGTTGCAAAATGAAAGTTGTACCACTTTGCAACTTTTCACTGTTTGCATTTGACATTTTTTCCATCAACTGAAAACTTGACACCACGGGAAAACCACTCCAAGATAACAAAAAACTGAGAGAGGTTATTGTAGAAGGGTCCAACATGATCCTATAGAATCATACGATAAATTTCTAAGCATCACGGTATCCGAGTAACAACATGCTGAATTTTGTAGCCATTTTGCACTTTAGACCCTTAAGGAATCAATCCGGTTGAACGTAGCTTAGAGTGATTCCGTGTGTTTGGGTGTGAAAGAGGACCATTCTTAATGTAAACATACTTATTCAGACGTGTTGGGACAGTCTATTTTGTTATACGAGTTGTAGAACAAAAGTTGCACCACTTTGCAACTTTCCACTACTTGCATTTGACACTTTTTCCATCAACTGAAAACTAGACACCACAAAAAAAAAAACTTTGAAATAACAAAAAATGAGGGAGGTTATTGTAAAGGGGTCCAACACGATCCCATAGGATCAAATGAGAAGTTTCTAAGCATCATGATAACTAAGTAACATGCTGAAATTTGCAGCCATTTTACACTTTGGACCCTTAAGGGATCGATTTGGTTGAACGTAGTTCAAAGCTATTCCGCGTGTTTGGGTGTGAAACATGACCATTCCTAGTGTAAACATACCTATTCAGATGTGTTAGAACAATCTGTTTGGTCACACAAGTTGCAAAATGAAAGTTGCACCACTTTGCAACTTTCCACTACTTGCATTTGACACTTTTTTCATCAACTAAAAATTGGACACCACAAGAAAACCACTCTGAGATAACAAAAATTGAGAGAGGTTATTGTAGAGGGGACCAACATGATCCTATAGGATTAGATGAAATTTTTCTAAACATCACAGTATCCAAGTAACAACAAGCTGAAGTTTGCAACTATTTTGCACTTTGGACCCTTAAGGGATCGATCCGATTGAACGTAGCTCAAATCTATTTTGCATGTTTGGGTACGAAAAATGACCATTCCTAGCATAAACATACCTATTCAGATGCATTGGAATAGTCTATTTGGTCACACGAGTTGCAGAACAAAAGTTTCACCACTTTGCAATTTTCAACTACTTGCATTTGATAACTTTTTCCCTAAGTGAAAATTCGCCACCATGTGAAAATGCCTTCGGGATAGTGAAAAGTGAGAGAGGTTATTGTAGAGGGGCCCAACACGATCCCATAGGATCAAACGTGAAGTTTCTAAGTGTCACAGTATCCAAGCAACAAAATGCTAAAGTTTGCATCCATTTTGCACTTTGGACCCTTAAGGGATCAATCTGGTTGAACGTAGTTCAGAGTGATTCCACGTGTTTGGGTGCAAAAGAGGACCATGCCTAGTGTAAAAATATTTATTCAGATGTGTTGGAATAGTATACTTGTTCACATGAGCACTACTTTGCAACTTTCAACTACTTGCATTTGACAACTTTTTACCCAAGTGAAAATTTGCCACCACATGAAAATGCCTCTGAGATAGTGAAAACTAAGAGAGGTTATCGTAGAGGGGCCCAACGCAATCCAATAGGATTAGACGAGAATTTTTAAGCATCATGGTATCCGAATAACATGTTGAAGTTTGTATCCATTTTGCACTTTGGACCCTTAAGGGATCGATCCGGTTGAATGTAACTCAGAGCGATTCCACGTGTTTGGGTGTGAAAGAGGACATGCCTAGCGTAAAAATACATATTCGGATGTATTGGAATAGTCTGTTTGGTCACACAAGTTGCAAAATGAAAGTTGCACCACTTTGCAACTTTCAACTACTTGCATTTGACAACTTTTTCCCGAAGTGAAAATTTGCCACCACATGAAAATGCCTTTGAGATAGCGAAAATCGAGAGAGGTTATTGTAGAGGGGCCCAACATGATCCCATAAGATCAGAAAAGAAGTTTCTAAGTATCATGGTATCCAAATAAAAATATGCTAAAGTTTTTAGCCATTTTTCACTTTGGACCCTTGAGGGATCGATCCGGTTGAACGTAGCTCAAAGCGATTTTGTGTGTTTGGGTGCAAAAGAGGACCATGCCTAGCGTAAACATACCTATTCAGATGCGTTGAAATAGTCTGTTTCAAATGTTGGTTTTGGAAGTTGAAGTGGTTTGTTTTAAGAGGGAAACATTATAAAAGGCCATGAGAAACTGGAATGGAGGATGATCCTTGGATTGGAAAGAAGAATTTGAACAATAAAACTCATAATTTCTCCAATTTTTTTAATGTATTTTCTAGTATAGCAGTAGTTGGTACATACTGTAAAACATATTTTTGATTCATTTTCTTGTGGAATAGCATAGTATATTGTGTCCTCTCTCATTTTAATCCATTTTGAGTTTTTTCCATTAAGTTTTGTGTGATTTATCTTCAGATTTATCTAACTGGTTGAAATAGGGTTTCTTGCAAGTTTGTAAACCTCAAACATGTATTAATCCATCCCACCTACCGCAAGGCTTGTAACTCAGTGGGATGGATTGGGAACAATAGGTTTTTGGTGGAGGAATGTTGAACTAGAGCAAGGGAGGTCTGAAAGTGGATTGGGTGTCAAACCCTATGAGGAAATGTTGAGTTTTCCTTAAGAAAAATGAGGTTTTGGTGAGTGAAATTGAGTTTTTGAGTTGGCAAGCATTATTTTATGTTAGATTGAGCATGAGTAGCATATTTTAGGCTTGTTTGAATAGTTTTCAAGTTTTGGAGTATTTGGAAAGTGCTACTTTCAATAAAACCTAGGGTTTCTAAGCCTAGGGAGAGGGTTTTATGGTTTGGCTGTTAAATGATTGAATCTTTGCAATCTAATGCTGAAATTTGAAGTTTTGACAGATATAAAGTGCTTCTCAAAGGTTTTAGGAGATTTGGAAAAGTTTTGAAGGTGGCCCCTTTGTGAAAGTGGGCTAATTTGGGCCCTTAAAAGTGTAGAAAACTTGATTTGTGTAGTTTGGTACAAAAAAAACATTGGTGATTGTTGGATATGTTGAAAGGCTACAAGGAAGAGTGTTGATTTGGTGAAAAGTGAAGAGTTTTGAGAATTGTAACTTGTGAATTGTTGTTGTTGGTTGATTTTTTGTGTTCAATTGTGTTGTAGGACCTCTAACATAGCCTTCAATAAAGAGTTTTCTAACAGTGGAGAGAAGGGATAGAATCCCTTGTAGGTAGACTAATCAAGGAAACATTTAAAATATATCACAAATAAAAGTGATGAGGTAAATTTAGAAATAGAGATGGAAACCAAAATAGTTTCCCCAAGATCCAACGTGGAGTATATTCCAACCTTTA
>VDFB02193867.1:525049062-525061845 GCA_007258455.2 Sequoia sempervirens
TCTCCCACTCCCTCCCTCTTTCCCACTCTCTCACTTTCCCTCTCCCTCCCTCTCTCCCTCTCTCCCTCCCTCTCTCTCTCTCTTCTCTCCCACTCTCTCTTTCTCCCACTCTTTCCCTCTCTCTTGCACTCCCTCTCGCTGCCTATCTTTAAAGTATCTCCCTCTCACCTCCTCACACTCTAAAGTCTCTCCCTTTGGAACCCTACCTAAATTACTCTTGCTTTCTCACCACCTCTCTCTCTCTCTACCTCTCTCTCAATTATCTCTCTCCCACCCCCCTCTCTCTCTCCGTCCCTCTATCCCTCGCACCCTACCTAGCTAAGTCCCTCTCACTCCAACCCCTTCTCTCCCACTCCCTCTCTCTTAAACTCTCACTTCCACCTCCTCTCCCTCTCTCCAAAATCTCTCTCCTCTCGCAGGTCTCTCCCTCCCACCCCTCTCTCTCTCTCATGCTCCCGCCCCCGGCCTAGGTCAACTCTCTCTCCCTCTCCTCTCTTCTCTGTATCCCTCCCACCCTACCTAGATAAGGCCCTCTCACTCCACCCCTCTCTTTCTCTCCCTCTCTCAGGTTGAACTCCCTCCCACACCCTCTCCCTCTCTCAAGTCTCTCACTCACACTCCCTCTCTCTCCCTCTCCCCATCCCACCCTACCTAGACAACTCTCTCTCTCTCTATCTCTCTTAAAATTTTCCCTCCCTATAAAGACATACATAAATACATACAAGCATAATACATATGTACATACAATCCTACATCGATACAAGCATACATACATACATGTGTAGATACAATATTACATACATATATGGGAATACATACAATATACGTGCACTGATACATACATGCATATATGCACACATACAAGCATGCATGCATACATACATACATACATGACACACCAACATACATGTACATACAAACATACAAATATATCAACAAACATTCAATAGAGTGGCATTTAACATAAAGGAAGACATAATGCAAGCACATTATAATGCGCTCGCGTTATGTCTTGCTTGACATGTACCCCGAAGAAGCAAAAAAAATGTCAAAACTAAGACATAATGCGAGCACGTTATAATGGGCTTGTGTTATTTTTTTTTTGGGAATCCCCAAGCCTTAGCATTGGTATTTGTCTTGGAATACGAACCGAAAGGCTTGGAGGGAATTTCCAATGACCAGAGATGTGTTTTTGCAAATTCTACAATTTTTCACATAATCAGGTTCGTGCTCACCGTCAAGATTGCATCTGGTTCAATATCGACAAAATCGAACACATGGGTAATGTTATGTTCTCTCTTAGCTATCCAATGCTGTAATTTTTTTCACTTTTTGACAATGTTAAGTCTTTCATCCATAATTTATTTTGTTTGTATGTCTCTTTTTTTCCAAAAGGCAGTGTTTGGTCTTTTTTCATTATAAATTAACCGTTCATCAAAATTTCAAATAAATTACATTTTTAGAAACTAGACTCCATTCTACAATTTTTTTTAAAAATAAATTACTTTCCAAAATTTGTAGGGGGGGCATGACCAAAATTCTACTTTTATAAGAAGTGGCCACTTAGAAATTTAGTAAAAAATCAAATATTCATTAAAAAAATATTAGAAAAATTGTGCATCAACTAGATATTGTTAGATAACTTCTGATAGTAGCGATTTTAAAAATACTACAAAAAAGTTCACCATGCTAGGGTCATACAAGAGTTGCTATGTTATGTTTTTCTGACAAAAACAACACCAATTTGTGTACATCCCTCTTTTGAACCCCTTAATCTCAAAAATTTTCAAAATAAATTATTAGTTTAGAAAGTAGACTCGGAGCACTTCGATTCTTATTTTCGTTCCATCTCAAAATTTTGAGTGTAACTATCCTCAATTTCACGTCCACAGTCAATATTTTTCGATTTCAGAAAAAAAGTGGCCATTTAAGCCCCCTTGCAGAGTGTCTTAGTTACCTTACCCACATGATAGATATGAGTACTTGGGGGGTGTGATTGAGTCCTCCATCCATGCATCTTTTTTTTTTTTTTATTCTCTCTTTTGGAGAGGGGTTTTTTCCCATAGGGTTTTTCTCCTTTTCTCTAGTTGTGAGAGATTTATTTTTGCATTGTAAATAGGTAACTAACATGGTTGTGTAACCGGGACCCATATTACATCTTCACTTTTTGCATCTTCATTCTCCCTAAGTTGCACTTAAGGGGGGGTGTTAGAGTATCTAAGTTTTAACTTAGGGTAAATCATTTTGATTAGTTTTTTACCGTACTTCCCATACTGGGTGGTTGTTTACCCAATACCAATTTTTTCTTGCCTTTATAAGGCGTGCATTGTACAATATTTAAATATCTCATTCTCAATGCATTTTCTCTTCAACGAATTATCTTCTCTCATTTTTGTGAAGGTCTCTGTGCAATTGATTTTCCTAGGAATTTTGTTGCTCTATCTTTCATAAATCCTAATTTCTTGCACCATGGGTCATCTCAACCTGCCAAACAAGAATGAACAATGCTCACAAAAATGATCTCTAAACTTTTAATCAACATGAACAATGCAATGGTATGACCTAGGGCAAGAGAAAAACCAACAAACTAAAAATTTCTAAAATCGCTTCAATAAATGCTTCCAAATCATTGCAAGAAGAGTTAACACACCAAAACATAGCTAGAGGACATTGAGGTGATCCCACAATACTGGTTTACAATTTTTGGCTAAATTGGACATTGAATTGATTTTTTTTAACTAAATCTACACTTTCGGGCACCTATAGCGGCTAAATCGTGAGGAATTTGAAGATGATGCAAACTAGTGATTTGTGACATTTTGTTTATAGATTCTCAATATATATTTTTTTTTCAAAATTTTTGGGATTAGATTGGACTTATTTTTCCATCTTCTTCGAAAACTAGTTTTTAATAGTAAATACCATTTTTAAAGTGTGATGTTACTAGCTAACACAACTTTTTTTCTATGAAGGATAAAATTCTAATTTTTTCAAATTTAGATTCATAACTACAATATCTAGTGTATGGAATTGGTTTCATAGCAATTCATTGAATGTTTTTTTGTAATTAAGTTTCAAAGTCAAACCAGTTGCGATTTAGACATGATTCATTGGCTAAAGCATAAATTTTTTGTATGTATCAAAATTTGTTTTTTTTATTGGATCAGGGACATCAATATCGAGTGAATTGATATTTTTCAAATTGTTTTTTGATAATATTCTATTTTTCCATATGTGCATAATAGAGAGCTTGATTTTTGATGAAAAACCTATGCTTAATCAAACTAAAAAAAATACATAATAAAACCATAACATATTAAAATTATATTCAATGGATAGCTCGTTCCGAGGATTACCATCATCCAGTTGGGTTTGTGAAGTCTCCTCCATTTTCATCCTCAACCTCGAGCTTGAAGGGAAATTTTTGTAAAACTTTGGTGCAAGAGGGGGAGAAGGGGAAAGGGGGTTAAGCAGAACCCCGCCGAGCAAACCCCCTTGACCTTTCGAATGAAAGGGGTTCGCTTGAAGGGGGGTTTGAGCAAACCCCCCTTTTTTCAAATTTTTCTTTTGTTTCCATTCTGGAAAACATGGAAAATGTTTCTCCCATCATTGAATAGGGTTCGCTTGAAGAGGGGTTCGAGCGAATTTTCTTCATGGGGGAATTTTTTGCAATTTTTCCTTCTTCAATAGAATTGGAAACTAGTTTTGTGGGATCACCCATCAAAACAATCCATAATCGAAAACAAACTGAAAAGGTTTCACCAATAACTCCAATGTTGACTCTTACAATGAAGCCACTCCAATGTCCAACTAGGGAGTATCTCTCAACTCCGAAACTATAGCAACTTTGAAGGTTTTCATCTTCAAAGCCCCTGAGGAGATTCAATCCTCACTCCGACAATATTTGTTATCATCAATCAACATGGTGAAAATGAGAGCAAGAGGGTGTATGTATAACATTTGAGACCCAAAAATTTGAAAACCTTTTCCCTCCAAAAGGGGATGCCCAACTTGAGGAAGAATATTAAATTAAATTTTATTTCTTTTTCCCTCTCATCTAGGCATCCAACTTGAGCAAGCACATGAACACCTTTTAGAAACAACCTTTAGTTGTTACTCCCAGGCGTGGGGGCCCATAAAGGCTACTTTTTAAAACTTTATAAATTGAATAACTTAAATTAACATTCTTGCTATTTCCAAACTCCAAGATTGGTGGAACCACTGAATTGCCAAAACTAACAAAATCCCAAAGATTGAAACTGCCACCACTACCAGAAATAGAAGACCTGCAATTAAATTGCTGCCAAGACCACTGTCAAAAATAACACTTACTAAAAATAGCATATTGCTAAAAATAGTAAGTGTGTACAAACTCAAAATAAGCACATTCTGAGATGCATTTGTGACTTACTAAAAATAGACACTACTAAAAATAGTAAGGACTACCCACCAAGGATCTCAAAAAACCTAGAAAGACCCAAAAACCCCTGTGACAAACTCTTGTAAGAACCTCTTGAAAAGCAAATGAGAAACATCTAAGAATCTTGGAAACCCTAAAATGCCTCCAAGTAGCCTATGAGATTCTGGAAATAGGCTAACGACCATTGAAAGCATGGGGCTAGAAAGGGGACATTACATGATTGGATCATCAGTAAGATATCTAAATGTAAGGCTATGAGGGAGAAAATAAATTCCATCTCAACTAGTGGTCATATGGAAATAAGTATCATTTATTAGGTCTTCTTAAATGTTGTATTGAAGTTAGTTATAGGTTCCTATAGTGCTCTCTTTATAATAATCATTTATTACAATAATGAGGGATTATCTCCATTCTCTTCGAACCTTTCAAAATAAGCATCTTCAAGCTAGTCCAATAATGCAATAGAGTTAGGGAGATAAATATATACCAATTTAGAGGGCTTTGCTTATGAATGAGGCTACCAATAATGTAGTGTATTGTACATATATCTACAACATCTTGAAGATGTTGCATTAGTGTTTTGAATTCTTCCCCAATAAAATTCATAAGAGATTTGAAGGAATTCATTGGTATAGGGCCTCGTCTAGCTAGGGAAACCAAAGGGATTATCAAATTTCCACTATTCCAATTCAAGAAGTTTATGGGGACTTGTGAGGATTGGTAGATATAATAGGTTTGTTTGTGAGTCTTTTTCTCACATAATAAAATAAAAAATGGTTATGAGAGTTCTTTATGTTAGGCTCAAGCTATGATATTTATTTGGGTTCCACGAGATTTTCCAAAAATATTGATGTTTGAACTTGCACTCTTGTGCAAACCTACATCAACATGGGGAGTTTGTGATTGTGTGATGTGGTTTATAACAAAACCTCTAGGATTTTGGAAGTTGACTCTTCATAAAATATTTAATAAGTTCCTTTAAATCAAAATGTGGAGAAAAGAGAGAAGGAAGTAAAGAAAAATAATCCAATTCTACTCTAATTGAATAATCAACAAACTATTCGCTGTACAAGATTTATCATTCATTAACTACATAATTTACATAGAATGACCAAATGGAAATGTATCTTAGCATTCATTAAACAAGTAAAAGACTATTTAATAACAAGGAGAAGAGGGACGAAATGATCATGAATTCTTGTATTATGGTTTTACAATGCATGGTTACAAAGATATAAGATACTTAGAATAAATCCCAAGATATGAAGGTCATTACAATAAAAAATAAAATGAGAAATTAAATTTCTACAAATCCCTAATAGCATGAACATTTCCGATATATTATGTCTAAAATTGAGTATGAAGCTCTTATTTACACAAAAATATAGACCCAATATTGGAAAACATGAAATATCTATTGCTATGCATGCATAAGTATCACACAACCACACTTAAATTTAAATTTGAAGTCACAACCTCTTGAAGATTAGTTTAGAATTGATGGTCACCATGCTAGAAATTTAGCATGACATCCCCTCTAATGTTTTGGTCACTATAAATTCCTTGAATATGGTACTTCTCAAAATGGTAGTTGTAAGGTTTAGACCAACAACATTCTTCTATCTTTAAATAGAGTTGATTTTAGCTTCAAAATGTGATGACCATTAGATGAAGTCCCCTTGTGAAATATCAAATAGTGTAGGATACTAACAGTAAAATTGTCCATATTTTCTAAACCAATAACATAAGGATTTTATGTTATCAACCTTGCCATTTTAAAAATGAGTGAAATCCCATCATTTATCTCTTAAGTACATCGTTCTTCTTTCTTTCATTGGTTTGTATGTTCTTTAGGTGACAAGATAGAGGACACACAAACATTTTAGGCTAGATTGAATCAAATAGTGGTGCAATGAAACGAGGCTCTTAGATTGACACTTTTGTTAGGGCTACCATGTGTCTTGCTATTGTACCAACTCAAGTTATATACTAGACAAATGGTAAGGGTTGGATAACTTCTACATCATATGTGGATCATTGATCTTGAATAAGATCAAATGACTTTAAGGTGTTTTGGTCATCTACCTTTATGATATAGAATTGAAATTGGGGGGACCCACTAGTGACACTATGTTTATATATTGACCAATGGATAACAATTTTTGTTGTTATACTAACAACTTCTTGAAATTATGAGAACTTATCATGTGGCCAAATAGGCATTATTGTTCCTTTAATTTTCCATGCAAATGCTAGGTTCCACCTTGTTGAGGTGGATGCTCTAGTCAACAAAGTAACAATTTTGAGTTCTTAGATTGATGAGTTCAAAATGATTCATAGGTTGTTGATCTTAAAGATGATTGAATAATTTCAAAGTTATTTATTCTATGTAGTCATCTTGCAATCAACAACCTCTAGAATTCCCAAAATTGTATGCCCAATAACAAAAAATCTTGAAGGAAAAGTATTTGGCCACCATTTAACAATAAGATCATGCAAGAACAATTGATCTCATCACTTATAAAATTTAAAGAAAAAAACTTCACCAAGGAGAAGCAAATTAGGGGAATCCAATGAAGTGATGCCAAATATATTCATAGTGCATAAAATCTTATGAAGGAGAAATACATTGGAAGTTTGTTTATTGAGGAAGGAAAAATAAGGAGATTTATTGTATTTGGATTACATACATAAAATAATACAATTATTAACTCTCTTTTTCTATTGATTTTTTCCCCTAAAAGGGTTTCTTAGATAAACATTGTCTCATATGTACTATAGATTATGTATGATTTCATATTCTTCTATAATATTTTTCTAATTAAATTGAAACAATAATATAATTCTAATTTGGATCATACAATCTAAAGCTCTAGACAACCAAATTATGAGTTTTTTGGATTAATTTTCATTCAAAACAAGTGATGGTGAATGAATTTAGTTAGGGGAGACATACTAGTAGCCGCTAGGGCTAACTTCATGCATTCGTGCAAAATAGGTCCGATTTCAATTTTTTTTTTGGGACTTCTTCGTAAGCGAGTTACAACCTTAAAAAGAAAAAATTGGCTTATGGGTATTTAAAATGTGCCTTGTGGAACCCGTAAAGTGAAAGGTTCTCAAAAAGGGTGTTTTTAAACCTTCATCCCCTACATCTTTACCACTCCACCACTACCCGTTCATTAGACAACCAATAAAAACTTATGAAAATTCAAGGTGTTTTCAATAGTTTTCAATGTGTTTTATTTTTTTGGTCAACGACACATTCAGTAGTGAACATATATTTGTGTAATTTGTAAATTTTTATTGGCATAATTAAAACAATGTAATGACTAAAATATAAATGGTTATTGGAGGATTAGGTAAACATGGAGTAAACAACAATTGGATCATGGACAACAATTGGCACATTTCCCCTAATCACTATTTAGTGAAACACATTTCTTATCATAGCATCAATAAAAATATTAAAAATTAAAAAATAGTTTTCTTTCTTTCTTTACTTAAAATTCTTTATACACACCTTTTGAACTCTCAAAATAAAATGAAGTTTTTATACCCATTCAATAACATCATTTCTTTCTTTATCTTTAATATAATAACTTAAATTCCTTACTTTCCCACCCATAAAACTTATTATAATGATCTTTCTAACCATTAATATTAATATTCTAAACTTTAACTTAACCTTTCTAACTTTTTAATCATCTGAAATGAAATTATATGAATTTTAATCACCTCTACTAGCATTTTGGAAAGTGAAAAATAAAAAGTAAATAACAATTTATTGATATAATTATTGATTCCATTGCCATGAAACTTAATAGTTAAGAAATTTTTTCCAAATACCACTTGGACGGTGAGAAGTGGGCAGAGGAAACACTTTATTGAAATAATTGATGGCAAATATCATTTATATATGAATTCAAAAGGCATTTGTAACAAACACATTTTCCACAAAAATTCCAAAGCAAAAAGAAGAAAACACAAGATATTGATGGCCCAAAATGGGGTCACGTATATTTATTCCTTTTCAGACTTTTGAGATGAACTAGAAAATTTGATGTTTTAGGTTAAGAATTAATTAAAAATTCATTGAAAAATATTAATAAGAACCATATTGGAAATAGATTGACTTCATATTGCACCCTAAAATTATTTGTTAATGTGATTCACAAAATAAATAAAAATAATTCTAAGTTTGATAAATTACTTTCTTTGTTTTGTGGGGCTTTAAGAGTATAGGTTTAAATTAAGAGTAAATTAAAATAGTTTTAGAATTATAGTGATATTTGTAGAAGGAATTTTTTTAATATATAAAGATTGAAAAATTAAATTAATTATAATAATTATATTATTAGAGTATGTGAAGAAGAACGATATTTAGTTTTATTTTTGAAGAATATATGTTGATGAATATTTTGGAATTAGATTGATATTTATTTAGGAAATATGATCTTTTTATTTGAGTAATGCATCAAATTCTATATTAGATTTGTATTCTATTTTAGATCAACTCTATGGATATGGGTCAAGTCTATGGTTGTAAATTCATCCTTTAAATTTAGATTCAATAGTTGACAATGTATAATTATGTTGTGTGATTCACTTAAATGATTTGTGTCTACTATACTCCTTTTTAATATATGAAGATTAGTAGTATTTAAAGACATCTTGGAAGGGCCTCATTTTATTGATGGGCACATTACCATGATCAACTCACATAAATTTGTGTACAAGATTGTAAATAATACTCTTCAAACATGCATATGCTTCTAGAATGATCTAGCAAATCTAAATTCCTTTAAGTGCATCAAATCGAAGTGTTTCCTTCCTTAAATGTGAATGATAACACTCATAATGATTGAAGAAGAACGAATTAGATGTGTAAAATGAATATATTGAATCCATTTATATATAAGGACAACAATATATTGTGTAAGTTTGTGTTTAGTTGGCCTTCAAAGGGGAAGGTATAAACAATAGTTAGCCAAAACTTGAATTTTGAATGTGAAAGGGTTAAGTCTATGAGTGTGAGGTCAACCCATAACTACAAAAAATAAAAATAAAACCAAATCAACATGAGAATTGGATGCATAGAAAATGTGTTAGTATGGGTGTAATAATTGTATAAGTTAAATGTGTAGGGACATGTGAACATAAAGATATGATAACAAATAAGCTTATAAAAATATGGATAGGTAGGTGGCACAAGGAAGAATCTCGACTTTATACAAAAATACACTATTTATTAATATATCTACATATCAAAATACTCTACTTAGAATGAACTCAAAACTGAATATAAAATGATACAAGTATACAAACTTTACCATTACAATATTGTTTTAGAAAAATATTTAACTTTTTAATAAAAACAACAATAAATATTCATGACATAAAAGTTATGAATTTCAAAAATATCTTTGAGATAAAGGAAGAAAAATAAAGAAAGGAAAAATTGATGTGGTAATATTGTACATTGTTATTTAAAAAAAAATTAATATCAATTTTAATAAGGAAAACAAGGCTGTGTCAATTAAGTGCATTTAAATTAATATCAATATTTAAGATCACACTCTGTGATCTATCCTCAGAAATATGATCCCAAACCTTCACGAATAATTAATTACATGCATTTAAATTTAAAAGTACTGCATTTAAATTTAAAAGTACTGCATTTCCAAAACAGAAAAAGCCGAATATAGTTGACACGATACACTTGTTAATTAAATATATACGAAACACCATTGTGTGGCTCAAAACCAAGTGGCCTGGTCCACAAATCTTCCTGTCTTAACTCTAAGGAAAAATGGCTAAAAATATCTATGCAATATAGAATCTTCATACGGCACCGTGTCTGAAATGACATTTCCATCTTCTCTTCTCCTTCGCCATTGACCGACTCCCGAGACTTTCTTCCAATGGGTTTTCTTACAGACTGCTCTCTTCGTACCTCTGTAAACCAAAAACGAAAACAAAAAAGCTCTATAAAAATCTCTTGCTTTATGAGCTCAAATGCCAGGCAAGCAGCAGATCACAAGCCATGGATTCAGATTTTCCAAACCCTCCACGGTGAGTACGAGCTTGTGGGTTCTCGTCCTGGTTACTATTTTGAAGAAATTTCTGTGCAAAACATTTTTTTCTGTTATTAATTGATTGTGATGGGATTGTAGATCTAAACAATTTTTAATGGAAGCTAGAAATGAGTGTTGTATAAAATCAGTCAGAAAGTCTATTCTGTGCTTGAAAAACAATAGAAATGTGAATCTTCTTTGCTGAATTTCTAAGAGAGTTTAATCAGAATAGCATTAAAGGAGTTAAACTAAGGGCTCTATTATGAATGGTTCATAAGGCACAACACTTGCTAGAGTTTTGCAAATGGGGTAACAACTCAAGCGGGCTTAACCTTGGAGAAAACTCCTTGGTTAAGCGCGCTTGAGCTGGAGCAGTACTGGGATGGGTGACCTCCCGGGACGGACCAGTGCTTCACCTATGTGAGCATCACCTAGATGCAATGAGTGCTAAGTGGACCATTCGATATCATGAGAGATGGGTTCTTGTTGAACCACTACTCATGAAACATGGGTCAATGAGTTTGACTCGAAACTACACGGTTGAATCCTGATAGCAATATCATAAATAAGGGTTTGTTTTTGGGCATGCCCCTTATGGTGCTAATTTGTAAATTTTTGTTATAGGTTCAGTGTTGGCCGGGAGCTTGCAACTTTGATTGCTTCCTGTGGAATCCTGTCCAAGGCTTGGGAGGCAATATGTAGTATTTCCAAAAATAGAGAAGATAGTTTTCTTCTGATACAAGATGAAGGAGCAGTATATGTTGCTTTCCCTTCGTTTCATAATGAAGATTTCATTGTACCAGATAGCAAATATGGAGAATGCAATATCCCGAATGAGAAAATCTTCTCTGCCAGCCTTAAGGGTGATGATGCTAAACCGGCCCTTGTTCACATGGGAGCTCTCAATCGATTCCTGCATATTCTGGGAAGTTCGGATTTCCAAGCCAAGGTGAATAGAGACCCTTGTTTCATATTATAAAGTTGTTTTGCGATGTAGGATCCCTGTTATTGCATTTCAGGATCTGGCTCTATTACCCAAACAACTCAATCACTACCCACTTGAAGTTTTAAATCTAATGCAATTTTCTTTGTTGATGCTATTCGTTAATGGAATATATGATTGATCAGACAAACACCTTTTTCATGTTTTTTTTTTGAGTTTTGCCTACACATTATCATGGCTGCTTCACACAAAATATTAGACAACTCGTCTAAAAGTGCAGCATTAGCCCAAAACTTAGTGATCCTAGCTTTAGTAAGACTTAAAGCCATCAGTTTCTTTCACCGAAGGTACCTGTCAGTTAGGAAACTGAAGCTTTAGATATAAAAAGTTCACACTCTTAAATGCGATCCTTAAAAAAGAATGATAGAAATTTGTGATACATGCCAAGTAGCTTTGAAATCTGTCTGTAGTTTTAAACTTTTATGGTTACCAATGTTAGTATTATGCACTCATGTATGTTTGTTAATTCTTCATCTTTTTATATAGAAAAGTTATGCAATCACAAAGTTTACAATTTTATAGGCCCATTTAGCACATCTATTAATTGAATATTTCATTCACCGAACCATGAAAAAGTATGTGTTAGTCGAAGAAAGGAAAAATAATTGGTCTTTCTAAGTGCATCTGCAAATTGAAGTGAATCAGATATTATTGTGACTGGGCAATGGGCAAGTGGTTGAGATAGGCATCATAATGCAAAACATCAAGGGTTAAACCCTGGTGAGAACAGCCCATAATTATTAGTATGTTCCAGTAGCTCCATATTTTTGTAACCCATTTGTACATTTCATATTCCCATGTTACTGTGGCCCCAATATTTTTTAGTTTCAGTACATTCATATTCTGTTGCGTTGGGGTTATCAAGCAATAGTTTATTTAGTTTGGTCAATAAGGGGTTACAACAGATCCCATGAATTTTTGGCCCGCTTTGTTGCAGTCACACTTAAATGGGGAGCAATCCCAATGGTTCAGGTGAGAGACTTGAACCATGCCGTTGTCATGGTGATGCTCTAGCTTTAGCACTCAGTCACACACACTGTACAAATATCAAACAGATATTCATCAATTGTTTAGTGTCATCATTGAAAGAGCATATACTTCATTTATTAGAGATCTAAGTTTATAAATAGAATGTAATACCCCTTTTCTGTTTGTTCCATCAGATGCAAGGTTTAAAGGAACAAACCGTTATATTTGTGGGCCATTCCGTAGGAGGTGCAGTTGCAGCCCTGGCCACTCTCTGGTTTTTAGAAAAGCGGTTCAGAAACTCCTCTTCTTTTTGCATT
>VDFB02193867.1:525061945-525176940 GCA_007258455.2 Sequoia sempervirens
AGTGTTTGGAAACCTTGTCTAGATGAATTGTGAAGGAAACTTAGGAAGAACAGGTAGCTCACTTGTGCAAACATTATAGCTGGCTTGCAAATGTTTGGCAACCTCAAACATGCGCTTAACATTTTCCCACCAAAACCCCTTCCAAAATTTGTATATAAATAAATGTGTCTCAAACTCAATAAAGTTCCAGGTTTATCATTGAGTGGGCTTGCATTGCATTGCATATTTTTCTTCTTCAAAATTGCCAGATTTGTTTTTGTTTTTTTGTCCATTGTTTTTTGGTTGAAACAACATCGTATTTCATGGTTTTGAAAGGTTTTAAGTAGATCATACAAAATGAGGGGTAAAGATTAAGCATTTGTCGCGTTTAAACGCGTGTAAGCTGTACAATATTATTTTTGAGGTGTTTCTTTGGGTTTTTATGAAAGATGAATTCAAATTTCAGAGAATGAAACATTTATAAGCAAAGCATGTGGTGTTCATTTATATTTTAATTTTGAGTTGAAGTTTTTTTTTTTTTTTTTTAAAATAAAATTATTTATTAAAATAGTTGAGATCTAATTGAACAAAAGTAGGGTGCTGAGATTAAGATTTCAGAAGCATCCAATTATGTGCAAAACATGTCTTGAAGTGTTGACATGATGTTTGTTTTTGTTTTACTTTCTTTTGTACATAAGAGTCATGATGCCTAGAGGGATTATAATTTTGATGTGGGCTTCTTATTTCAACTCCTTTTGTGACAATATATGTCTTTTTGTGTGTTTTTAAATGGTTAATTTGAAATTTCAAGTTCATATTAAGTTTGTAGGGAAAGAATTGAAGGATTTGATACATGTTCTTTCAACACAATCATTTTATGAAGTATAAAATGGTATTGAGAAGTTTTCACAAGATAATTATTTCTTGAATTAAGCAATTTGAAAAGTATTCTACACTCTAATAACTATTTTGTAAGTATTGGTGAAAATATAAATATACGATTTCAAAAACACTTGTAAAAAAAGAAATTAATTATGTTGTAGTTTAGAAAGGAATGTTTCTTGACTAGCCTTCATTCATATTCATGTGTAACTTAGCACCTAGATTATTATTTCTGCCAACACTTCAACAAATGCAATAAAAAACTTTGGAATGACAATTCCTTAAAATTGGTATATGTACGACAATAACCTACTTTGGTATATCAACATTAATTTGTTGATGTTATCCCATTTCCGTATATTTCTTTCTCTGTTAGTCTATGACTCACATTTATCCTCAATCCAACGATTGCTTACAACATGTTTTTATCCCATCATCATAAATAATGGCTCTTGATTTCCATACTCTTTAGATCTCTTCGACAATTGAGCTTTTCCATATTTGACTTGTTTATCATTTTTGTATATTTGCAAACAAGTTGTATATATTTTAAACTGCACTTCCTTTTCATGTTTACTTCGATATATTATTTTATCGTAACCCTTCCACCCCACATGAGACAAATGCAGTAAATAACATTTTATTTTGTATCATATTCAATGTGCAATGAATGCTATATGTTTATTATTTTTTAATTGAATATTAGGTAACGGCAATTTTTTAATGTCTCTATGATTAACACAAAAATATATAAATATTGATATTTAAATGTACAAAGAAAAGTCTATATCTGTTAATAAATAAAAATATCACGACCACGCTCAGCTACTGGGTCCTCTCCTCTATTCAATATAGAATCTTCATGCGGCACCGAGTCTGAAACGACATTTCCAGCTTCTCTTCTCCTTCGCTATTGACTGGGCTGCCGAGACTTTTCTTCCAATAGGTTTTCTTAGATACTGCTCTCTTCGTACCTCTGTAAAACAAAAACAAAAACAAAAAAGCTCTATAAAAGGCTCTTCTTTTATAAGCACAAATGCCAGGCTAGAAGCAGATCACAAGCCAAAGCCATGGATTTAGATTCTCCAAACCCTCCCCGGTAAGTATGAGCTTGTGGGTTCTCATCCTGGTTACTATTTTGAAGAAATTTCTGTGTAAAACATTTTTTTCTGTTATTAATTGATTGTGATGGGATTGTAGATCTAAACAATTTGTAATGGAAGTTTAGTGTAAAATCAGTTAGAATGTCTATTCTGTGCTTAAAAGACAATAGAAATGTGAATCTTCTTTCCGAAAATTCTAAGAGAGTTTAATCAGAAAAGCATTAGAGGAGTTTTAACTAAATAAGGCTTGGTTTTTGGGCATGCCCATATGGTGCTAATTTGTAGATTTGTTGTTATAGGTTCAGTGTTGGCCGGGAGCTTGCAACTTCGATTGCTTACTGTGGAATTCTGTCCAAGGCTTGGGAGGCAATATGTAGTATTTCAAAAAATAGAGAAGATAGTTTTCTTCTGATAGAAGATGAAGGCATAGTATATGTTGCCTTCCCTTCGTTTCATAATGAAGATTTCACTGTACCAGATAGCAAATATGGAGAATGCAATATCCAGAATGAGAAAATCTTCTCTGCCAGTGCCAGCCTTAAGGGCGATGATGCCAAACCGTCCCTTGTTCACAAGGGAGCTCTCAATAGATTCCTGCATATTCTGGAAAGTTCGGATTTCCAAGCCAAGGTGAAGTTTGAGCAGACCCTTGTTTCATATTATAAAGTTGATTTGTGATGTAGAACCCCTGTTATTGCATTTCAGCATCTAGCTCTAACACCCAAACAATTCAATCACTACCCACTTGCAGTTTTAAAACTAATGCTGTTTTCTTTGTTGATACTATTGGTTAATGGAATTTATGATCGATCAGACAAACACTTTTTTCATGGTTTTTTTTTGAGTTTTGCCTACACATTGTCAGGGCTGCTTCACACAAAATATTAAACGAACTCGTCTAAAAGTGCAGAATTAGCCCACAACTTAGTGATCCTAGCCTTAGTAAGACTTAAAGCCATCAGTTTCTTTCACCGAAGGTACCTGTCAGTTAGGAAATTGAAGCTTTATATATAAAAAGTTCACACTCTTAAATGCCATCCTTAAAAAAGAATGCTAGAAATTTGTGATACTTATCAAGTAGCTTTGAAATCTGTCTCAAGTTTTGAACTTTTAAGGTTATCGATGTTAGTATTATGCACTCATGTATGTTTGTTAATTCATCATCTTTTTTATACAGAAGAGTTATTCAATCACAAATTTTACAATTTTATAGGCCATTTAGCTCATCAATTAATTCAAATTTTCATTCATCCAACCATGAAAAAGTATTTGTTAGTCGAAGAAAGGAAAAATAATTGGTCTATCCAAGTGCATCTGCAACTGAAGTGAATCAAATGTTATTATGACTGGGCAATGATCAAGTGGTTGAGATGGGCATCATAATGCAAAACATCAAGGGTTAAACCCTGGTGAGAACAACCCATAATTATTAGCATGTTCCAGTAGCTCCATATTTTTGTAACCCATTTGTACATTTCATATTCCCATGTTGTTGTGACCCCAATATTTTTAATTTCAGTACATTCATATTCTTATGCCTCAGAGTTATCAAGCAATAGTTTATTTAGTTTGGTCAATAAGGGTTTACAGCATATTCCTTGACTTTTTGGCCCGCTTTGTTGCAGTCAAACTTAAATGGGGAGCAATCCCAATGGTTCAGGGGAGAGACTTGAACCATGTCGTTGTCATGGTGATGCTCTAGCTTTAGCACTCAGTCACACACACTGTACAAATATCAAACAATATTATCAATCAGATATTCATCAATTGTTTAGTGTCATCATTGAAAGAGCATATTTTACTTCATTTGTTAGAGATCTAAGTTTATAAATAGAATGTAATACCCTTTTTCTGTTTGTTCCATCAGATGCAAGGTTTAAAGGAACAAACCGTTATATTTGTGGGCCATTCCGTAGGAGGTGCAGTTGCAGCCCTGGCCACTCTCTGGTTTTTAGAAAAGCGGTTCAGAAACTCAACTTCTTTTTGCATTACATTTGGTTCTCCTTTGATTGGAAATGCTGCACTTAAGGAAGCAATTGGGCGTGAGGATTGGTTGGGCAGATTTTGTCATGTTGTCTCCAAATATGATATTGTCCCTAGGATGCACCTCGCATCATTTGAATCAATTATCAAGCCTTTGAATGCACTTGTGCCTCACTGGAGGAGCGAAATGGGCCATGACTATGTTGCTGTTTCAAATCTTTCTGTTCCGGAAGCTTGCAGGATTCTTCTCGACAGTGTCCTGAAGTACACATCCACAATAGCAAACAATTACCCTGGAGAATCTGGTCTTAGAAGCCCGTTTGTGCCCTTCGGTACTTGTATGTTCTGTTCAACCCATGGCGCAGCTTGCATTGAGGATTCTGAAGCTGTACTCAAGATGCTATATTTGACTATGCGAAGCCAAGAAGGAATATCAGATGATCAAATTGCACGTGTCTGTATTTCAGAGCACACAGATTATGGTCGCATGTTGGAAGTTATCACTGAAGAGTTGTTAAATGCAAGTCAAATTGCAAACTTCGGTGCAAACTCCTCCTTTGAGCTGGGAATAGCCCTGGAATTGGAAGCAATGGGTGTTGAAGCTCAAGTACTCTCATTACTTATTCTTATCTTTTGTGTGCATCATAGTTGCATGACTCATAAGATCATAGATAGAAATTTACAATATCAAGAAAATTGAGTTTTTCAAGTATTTTATCATATGTAGATTTTTTTTCCCTCATGTTTAGCTTTCTCGTACCAGATTTTGGTCCATTCTTTATAAGTTCTTTCAGTTAGTGATTTCCTATCAAATTGAACACTTGAAATTCAATTTGTTTAGTCAGACAAATAGGCAACAGTATCTATAATATGAAAAAAAAATCGAGTATTTTACTATTAGATCCCTGCATGTTGAGATTTAGATTAAAGTTGAAGAGAGGAGATGAGGTACCATGGCAGGTATGGGCAGAATCTATCTTCCCTGAAGTCTCAGAGATGATTCTATTGATATTTTCCCAGATTAGAAGGGGTCATTCCCCGGTAATTTAGTGTAATCTAGAACTTAACTGCCAGACTCCTATACTAATAGCCTTCCCTTCAAACCATAGTTTGATTGCTGAGCCTGACGCTTAAATAAGTGCAGGTTGTGTTTAATCCCAATGAATTACCAAACTCATAACCAAAATGATGGGTATATTCCACATAGGTAAACAGTTTTATATACAATTATCTGGGCTTGGGGTATCCTCTCAACCTCTGTTTGAGCTGCATTTTTCTTGGTGAAGAGTATAATTATTGGGATAAGAAAGGGTTTAAACAATCCAAACCAGAGATACAATTGGGGACATACCACATGACAGTCCTTGACTGTCTGCATACACAGAAAGTAAGAAACAAAGCAACCAACACAAAGGACCCTGTTCAGAAAAGGCTTCCCCTGAAGTGGGATATGCCTAAAAAAATATCCATTCTGGAATTATGTCTACAACAAAAAAATAAAATTCTCATATCTCATAACACCTATAAGACCTGTTAAATTACATTTATTAAATTATTAGTGCAATTCTACCATTGGTTTCTATAGCTCTGTTAGCTTTTTAGTTCTCTGAATTCTTTCCTCTTAACGTTGTTTCCTTTGTTTAGACTCTGAGATTGTCGACTTCTGATTTTTAAGCAGGACAATCATGCATTTCTTGCACTCAGAAAAGCTGCAGAAGAGAAAAATGAGCAAGATATAAACATTGAGAAGCTCAATATAGATTTGAGCATGAACCAAAGTTATATGGCACAGCTGGAATGGTACAAAATGCGTTGTAAGGACAATGGCCCTGGCTATTATGATGCTTTCAAACAGATTGTTGACAGGAAAGATTATTATGTAAATTTGGCCAGAAGAAGGTTGGGAGAATTCTGGGATGAGATCGTTGACATGGAAAGGAAGCATGTTTTGCCCAGTGACTTCCGTACCAGAAATAAATGGATCAATGCTGGCACTGCATATAGAAGACTTGTAGAGCCTTTGGACATTGCAGACTACTATCGTACACCGAAGGAAAACAAAAGCTATCTTTCAGATGAGGTCCGACATCCCCGTCACGTATCTTTGGAGAAATGGATGAAAGAAAAAGAGCAAACTCGCACTGGTAGAGGGAAAAAGGGCCGTACAAAATTTGCATCCTTAACTGAGGACTCAATATTTTGGGCTCGTTTAGAAGAGGCTTTTAAAGCCTTGATAAGTCCCCAACAAGAGCAAGACATGAATGCACCTCTGAAAGAAAGTCTTGAGTTCGAAAAATACGTTGGGAGTATGATCAAAGATAAGAGCATTTCTGTTGAGGTATTTTTGGAGCAAAGTAGCTTCATGATTTGGTGGCAACAATACAGTGATACTCAACTTCAATCCCCAGAGTGGAGATCAAGCTCTCCCTTGTTCAACTTCATGGCAAATGAGAGTTGGAAGCATAAAGCTTAGGAGGGTGGTTTTTTTGCAGGGTATCTAATTAATATTAGTTTATTTGATAATATATGGTGGTCAGAGGTTCAGTTTGTCTGGTAGGCGGACCCAAGTAACATTTGGTCTAAGTACCTTGTTGAAACACAATTATATAACAGTGTCCCTCCAATCTGTATATTTGTATTATGCAATATTTGGAGTCCTTTATGCGTTGGGAGTGTAATTATATGTTAATGGGAATATATTTTTCATGTGGTTTAAGATAAAGTAAAGGGCAAGTAGTTATGATGGTTTTTTTTTTTTTTAAAAAAAAAATTGATTAAAATTTAATTTAAGATTTTTTTAAATATGTTTTTATTTATTTATTAGTTATTTTTTGTTCATATTTGATGTGTTTGGAATTTCAAATTATTGGATATAAATGTTTTGGATTCAAATTATGGAATAATTTTTCGTCAATATTTTAGATCACTTTGTTATCTATTATAGGATGAAGAGAGCAATCATTTGATTTAAAATGTTGATGATAAAAATTATTACATATTTAAAATCTAGAAATATTGATATTTGATATAATGGATTGTGAAATTTTTTATGTCTTTAAGCTGGATTAAATGATGAAATAATGTTATTAAATGTACCTCACTTTTTATGCATTTATGGGCTCCAATAAGTACGTTTTTGTCATTGTTCATATAAAGCCACCATCTCAACTTTACAATGCCACCATTGATTTGGAAGATCAACCATTTGTGGCTCCAATAAGTACGTTTTTGTCATTGTTCAAACTTCATATAAAGCCACCATCTCAACTTTACAATGCCACCATTGATTTGGAAGATCAACCATTTGTGCCTTATCTACTATTGCAAGTGGCCAAAATTTGTCAATAGAAGTAAATTATTGATAATCATTTTGTTGGAGGACAGATGGGGTGTAGGGGAGGGCAAGGAAGGGGGAGGGAGAGGGGGAGGTGGGCTATTTAAGGGTTTGGCTATCTTTTGGCTCATGATATTTCTTAGACCTAGATAAAAGAAAGAATTTTCCTACTTCATCCAACAATTTGTTAATGGTCACTTTATGGAGGACTCATTTCTCACTCTTGAAAAAAGAGGATAATGCCATATACACCTTTAATGCATACCCTTTGATTTAAGTATTTGTTGCTAGAAAACCTAGTGTTATAAACAATCATTTATACCCAACTTAATTGGTTATATTCTTTTGGTCGGAAATGGATTGATCATGGAGAAGTTTTTAAATTATTTGTCATCCCTTGTGCTTTTCAAACTTCTCGCTCTTCCCAATAGCACACTACCCATTGCCCATTGTTCTTTCCTCGACAACATGTCCTTTGATTTTGGTTCTAAATGTGCCTAGTTTCCCTTTTGTATTTCTTTTCCTTATTGATAACTAATTTGAGAATATTTATTTTATCTTATGAACTCCTTTTGCGATCTACCCATTGGTCTTACACACATGACCATGTTTATATTAGGTCAAGGTTTATTTTGTTAAACATCTATCCACAATGCTCTATGATATTTAGTCTTGCATGGGAAACTCTTTGAATCTCTTGATTTGCATCCATCTCCTTTATTTCACCTTCAACCTTGCATTTTTGTTTTTATTTTATGTTGACTTGCTATAGTTGGTCATGAATCACCTAAGTCTTGCTCTTTTATTTCGATTTTATGTTGATTTTCTATGGCTTACTATGAACCACTTTAACATTAATGCTTTGTAGTGAAAACGTTAGCAATAATCAAATTTTATAAATAAATAATAATGCAAGTACAAGCTTGGTTAATCATACCACATCTTAGTGAGGCTTATTGGTTCTACACTATAGTCACACAACTTATTAAAATAAGGGTCACCACATGTCACTCACTTGGTTCTTCTCTGCTATGTTTAAGCCTAAGTCTTATATCTCCTTTGGTTTTTTTCAGTTGTTGGATATGTTCACACTTTAAATAGTTGGGTCTTAATGAAAATAATCCTTATATTAATATTTGATTTTGTTGCTTTTAGTAAAGTTTTGAACTATGCGAATGGGGAAGGTTTTATAAATAGTGAACTAAAACTTAATTTAAAATGCTCTAGAGAAGATGTGTCACTTATAAACTCAAATCATAATATTAAATATAGTGAAAACTCGTCTCAAATGTTTCAAACCTAGTTGTAGATCTCCTTTAGATTTATTTAAGATATTGATCTTGCCCAAGTTATAATGCATTTAATCAATGAAACCTGCATGCCTATAGTTAAAAATCAAGCCAATTTGCACACTTTTAGGACAAACTCAACATATCAATGTTGGGCCATCATTTTCTATTGAGGGGAACATATTTTCAAACGATGAAGAATTTTTAAGACTAGCTAGGATAATTTTGGGTGACATTTCACAATTTTATTGGCTAGAATAAAATGGCTAAACATTCCCGCTCACATATTTCTCCCTAGCATGTTAGCCTAGACAATTGATCTTGATATGATTTATCTAATCCAATAATCTTTTCTTGGGTTTAGTTAATAAGGTGAAAGGAATAAAGGAAGTCCTACTTGGAGAAGTGCATATACATAAAATCTTATAGTCTATTATAAGGTTGTAACACATATAATGGCTCGTATTTCTTGGGGATTTTGAGGCTCTAACAATAATTGAATTGTGTTAGGTCATTTAAATTGACTTAGATCAAAATCCATTGATAATGGACTTTTCCATATGTGATTTATACAAATATAAAATTGACATCCAAATACAATGTACAAAAACACTTCATCATCTTGTATATTGGATTATTATAGATGTTGAACTTGACAAACATTGGCACATTTAAAATAAAAGCTATTAACCATGCCACCATGTTGAATAATAGAGATTTTCCATTAATATTATGGTTGCAACTATAAGCTCGGCTTACATGATTATTTTAGTAATGAACTATAAGCTTGATTTACACAAAATGCTAATAATTTGAAGCTTAGACTATAATAATATATGAGCACAAAGATAAATTGAGAAACTCCTAGAACATGGGAGTGCACTTGTAACTAATAATAATGAATTCAACCACTAAATGATTATGGGATCAATTTCAGACTATGATACAAGAATAATTAAAATAAAGGGCATCTTAATGCCACACTTAAAATGGAATATAAATGAATGATCATACAGATAAACTAAAACTCTATGGATAGAGGAAGAGGTTTATAAAAGAAAAGTCCAACTTTATAACCAAATAAAAAAGAGTAATCAAGGCAACTTGTATTACCTTTATTTTATAAGATTATTGATCTAGATACACACAATTTAATCTCATTTATTGATGTTCACCATATGATGCAGAAACAACCTAGGCTTATAAGCAATCTCATATCAACCAAATATATTTGTTATCATATTTGTTTTTGATTAGCAGAAAAGTAGGTTTTGAAGGGAACCCGAAACCCTTTACAAAAGGAAAAGGCTCCTAAAAAGAGAAGACACTAAAAAGAAATCAACCCCATCACAAAAAAGCTGTTAAAACAACAAACAAACCAACAACAAACAAGCAACAAATAAGTAGCAAACAAGAAGTCGACCAAAAAAGGAAAAACAACTACTATAGATTCTTCAGAATCCTTGTTGCCTCTAGGACTCTAGTATTGACCTTATCATGCATTTCCACAACATCGTTGAATTTCTAAATTGAAATCATCACACTTTTCTTTGTTTTGCTTGTAGTTCAGATACGGGGGCCAACATCTGTGCCTTTGTCTAGGTTACCCATTAGGGTTTCATCCTCCACATCATGCACTTCCATCCCTTTGAAAAGTGACTTCCCAGTCCATTTTTGATATTTTTCATTTAACAAAGTCAACCCTTCCACACTATTTTGAAGTGACTCATGACTAACATCGACAAGAATGGACATGTCCTCATGGATCTTAATTATTTTTTGCTCAAGAAAAGCAATTTTGGAATCATGATCCTCCCTCAATTTTGCTGCATCAACCATGACTTTATTGAGGATACCATTCATGTTTTTGACCCTATTAACTACAAACATCTCCAATTTACTATTACTGGTAACACCCACATTAAAGTTAGCTAGAGAATTCATCTTGATATTAATCTGTTTGACTTCAGTAAGAATCCATTTAAAGAGCATAAAGAGGTTGCTAATGGGGTCCTTAGCCATTCTAGCTATATCGTTCAAATCAACTAGCTCCCAATACATAAGCTAAACCTGATAGGTATTAGATCTCTCAGGTTGACAATCATGGAACTACACCAGGAGAATCCGCCTTAACTTTATCTCTGCCCACAGACTCCACACCAATAGGAGACACGTCTAAATCAACCATCTTATCCGAACTCTTCACTCCAACAACTACAAAGGCCTCCCCATTCTCACAATTTCCTTTCTCCATCACAACATCATCTTGAACATGCTCCTTTCCAACCAAAGGCATATCCAAAGTGTCAACTTCCTTATCCTTACCTAGGCCCATTTGGGGCATTCTTGCCATCAAAGGTTTTACTCACCATCCTATTCTCACCTTCCCCAACCATAATTCTCCTTTTCACTCCAGAAGGGAGGGACGAATTTTCCTTCTTCAAACTCTGACTCCCTTTCCTCACCTTCATAGAGCCTTTACTCTTGGTCCCAACCAAGGAGATACCTCAATTCCCAAATCAATGTGTGAATTGCCAGACCAGGAAGGGGACACCTCTTTTTTGGCTCTTTACCTAGACAAATTAATACAATCTTAGGGTATGGAGTACTCCTCAAAAGAGCCTACCCCAACATACTTTTCATCATTTTCATCAAATTCATCGCTCGTTTCAAAATTAGAGGGCTATCCTTGAGCTTGCAGGCTCTATTCACTTTGGGAGCTTCAATCACATACTTAGCTTTGATATATTTTGTAATCAAGAGCATTAACCCCTCATGCAGATAGGGGTTATTAGGGTTCTTTCTAAACTCTAGGATGCTATTTTCCAAAGACAAGAGCAAGTAAAAGGGAAAATACACCAACTTATTATGTCTAAAATGGTTGAGGAGCACGAAATGATAACCATAAATGGCAGAGAATCTACTGTCCAAGGTGAGATACATCATTATTGCCACCGCCACCTCCCTCCAAATGGGCTTTATAGATTGTTGATAATAACCTCCACACCCCAAGTTCTTAATCTTCCCTCTTTCATCATCTTTCAAGAAGGTAGCCATCATAGATTTGGAAGGTGACCTTTTCCTACAAAATTTCCTACCTTGAGTGGATAGTCTAGTAACCTTCGCAATAAATTTTTTGTTATATTAATCTCCACCCTAACAATTCTAAACATCCTATTATGCAACCCATTAACAAACTCCTATGAAACTTGAGTGTCAAAGCCATGAAGCTTCAACATGAAGGACATAACTCCTCCCTTCTCAAGGGTTTCCCAAACTAAACCATTAGTATTTGTATCCTCACAAGTAATAGGCTCTATCCTGCACCTATCACCTCCCACGATCAACAAAACATAGATGATTGCAACTTCCTTCCTGAGGTGGAAAGCATGCAAGAGAAAATGAAGGTTTTAAATAGAAAGAAGGAAAAGAGCACACAAAAAGTGTGTAAAACTAACAACTCTAGTACTGAGTGTCATCATGGCTACAACCCTTGGGAATTTTCCCCAATCTCTTCCACTATTGCCAATACAACATTCCATAAGTCTTTTCACATCAAAGAGGCAATTATGAGGCGATAAGATATCCCCTCTAAGTTCTAACACACCATCCAAGATATGAAACATGTGATTTTTGATCATTTTTATCAAGAGTTGTTATTTCGATGGGGATTAAGCCATTAGAGTCCCATTGCCTAGGAGAGGACACTCCCAAATTGGCAAGGCAATCCACTAAACAATTAGCTTCTCTATAAACATGGGAAACATACAAATCCTCAAAGGAGTTTAATATGGAGATAGAATCCTCAATAATATTCTCAATCGACCGAGAAGGAGGAGTGACCTTTTTAAGACAATTAACAACATTCAAAGAATCTCCCCCCAACTAGATTTTTCTAATCCCCTTCTCTTGAGCAAGTTTTAAGCCATGATAGGCTGCAGAAGCTTCTACAAAGTTGTTTGCCTAGGTTCCCAAAAGGGAACCATTACAAAAACAAGCCTACCATGCAAATATTGTAACACTCCTCCACACCCTACATGTCCCAAATTTCCTTTAACAATAACATCAAAATTCACCTTATACCAGTCATAAGGAGGAACTTGCCACACCACACCCTCTCTTGAAGAATTGACCCTCTTCAATGGCTAGGGGATATCAAAATTAAGACTCCACTGATCAGCCACCGGCATATCATAATCAAAACATGCACCTTAGAGCCATCATGCTTAGTATGAACCACTTTAAACAAAAATAGAATTCTCCTTAATAGTTGCATAAATTTTGAATGACATTCTAATAGGAGGAAGGGAAGCATCATAGAAGATTTTATAATTCCTTTCCCTCCATAAACCCCACACCACATGTGAAACAACAACTGACTAGAGTAAGGCCAAAGAGGGATTAGTCATAGGAGCAGACCATTGAAGCCACAAGTCAGCCACAGATTAAGGAAAGACAATTAAGGTTCCAAAGATGTAGCACATGATCCCAAACAACTAAAGAAAAACTACACCCAAAAACTATGTGATAAGCATCCTTCACAACCTCCTTACACAAGTAACATATATTCAACATCATAAAACCCCTTTTCCAAAGATTGTTTATAGTTAAGATTTTACCTTGGATGAGAAACTAGAAAAGAAGTTCACTTTAGAAATTAACTTAGGGGACCACATCTTAGCCCAAAGGGGAGGAGGGCCAACAACATTAGTCTGATGATAAAAGAAAGGGGCCACAAAAAATGTACCATTTGAAGTGAATCACCAAACCACCTTGTCAATTTGAGACAAAGCCAAGATATGAATCAAACATAAAAATGATAGATTGGCTCAAGTTCCATATACACCTCATGGATCCTTTTCCATTTACCTTCAACAATATAATTAGCCATAAAAATACCAAAGGAGAAAACACAAAGGTCCTGAAAAGGAGCAACCCACATCTCATCTTTAAGAGGACCATTCTTGGTCCACCGATCATCCCAAAAGAGAATAGACCGGCCATTTCCCAGAGACCATCTCAGACCAAATGAGATAATAACTCTAGCTTTAATCATAAAATTCTATAAAGTAGACCTAGAGGGGGTGAGAATCCCTCCACCAAAAGATCTCTGAATTTATCAGCACCACACAAATATTTGTTAGTTAAAATCGAAGACCATTCCTTACCCCCAAGAAGGAGGTTCCACAATTGCTTAGCCAGGAGGGCTAGATTGAATTCTTTAATTTTCCTTAACCCCAAGCCACCTTGCTCTGGATCTGCAAACTTCCTCCCAAGAAACAAGATGCATACTCCTTTTTTCCTCCACCCTAGACCATAAGAAGTGCTTCTGAATACTCTTAATATTTTCCTAGAATTTCCTAGGTATATGAAAAATACTTAAGGCATAAATCGAGAGATTCTACGACATGGATTTAATCAGTTGGATCTTACTGGCCTAGCTAAGTAGCGCACCTTTCCATCTAGCAAGTTTAGAATTAAATTTATCAATCAAACCTCTCCAAAAAGATTCAGGAGCAACATTAGTACAAAGAGGAAGAACCAAATAAATAGAAGGAAACTCCCCAATTTCACACTATAGAATGCGAGTAGTTTTATGCTCCCCGATTTCACACTATAGAATTCAAGCAATTCTAGCATTCTTCTCTCCAAAGTATTCAGGAAGAATATAATACTCTTAGGAAGACTAACCCTTTGTCTAGAAGTAGATTCATATTTTTACAAAATCAAATGAATGGATTTGGCTTCTGCAATTGACACCTCTCCAAGGATGATTGTATTGTCCACGAATTGCTGATGAGAACAAGTCTAATTAGAAGAGGAAGACCGAAGACCCCTAAGAGAACCATCATTAACAACCTTTTGAATAAACCTTCTAGGAGATTCCACCATTATAATAAAGGGGAAAGGTGAAATAGGATCACCATGCCTTGAGCCTCTTGAACAACTAAAAAAAGAAGAGGGAGATCCATTAACAAGCACAAAAAAAGTAGAAATTAGCTGCCCAACAAGCTGCAACAATTTTTCCAAAATCTAAAAGCCTTCAAAATCTTTAGCAAGAACTTCCAATTCACATGATTGTACGCCTTCACAAGATCCAACTTTAAAAGAAACCTAGCCTTCTTATTGACCAACAAAGAATGAAGATTCTCATGGACCGATATAATGGAGTCAAGAATCTACGTCCTAGGAACAAACCTATTTTGTTGAAGAGAAATAACTTGGGGGACAATATGCTACAGCCTCATAGCCAACACCTTAGAGAAGATTTTATAAATGGAGTTACAAAGGCTAATAGGACAAAAATCATTAAAAGTAGAAGCACCCAACTTTTTAGGAACAAGGATAATAAAAATGGAATTTAATTCCTTCAGCAAATTCCTACTGCCGAAGAACTCCTTGGTGGCATCCAAGACATCTCTAGAAATAATATCCCAAAATATTTGAAAGAAGAACACAGGGAAACCATCTAGACCAAGGGCCTTACTACCTTCAAAAGAAAAGACCACATTTTTAACCTCCTCATCCGATGGAATGCAAGAAATATTTTGTTTAGGTCTTTAGAAATAATCTTAAGGTTAACATCTAGAAAAGGTTCTTGACAACCAGGGTCTAAATCAAGATTATTAGAGAGAAGATTAGCAAACAAGGAAGAGGTGGCATGCCTAATCTCATCATCCTTATCTAGAAGCTAACCATCATGAAGGACATGATTGATCCAATTAGAGGCCCGATGTTTTAAAGTTGAAAAAATTTCATGTTCCTATCCCCACTCCTTAACCAAATAGCCCAAGATCTCTGCTTCCAAAATTCTTTCTCCCAAGCAACAATATTATGTAGTCTTGAAAGAAGAAAACTCTCCTGTTGAACTACCATAGGGTCATAGCTAGAATTCTAAATGGACTACTACAAGGAGTTAAGCTCTTCCTTAATCAAAGCCTTTTCATTAAAAATCTACTCAAAGGAGGAATTATTCCATTGCCTAATTTAGTAAACTTCATAGAGGCTAGTTTTCTAGCCACTCTATACATAGAAGAACCATCCACAATTATATTCCACCAAGATGAAACTCTATCTTTGATATCTGAGTGATTCACCTACATCTCAAATATGAAAGGAAAATATTTCCTTCTCCCTAACAAATCCGTAGAAAGGGAAATCATAAAATGATCAAATCCTAACCCAATAAGTGCTTAAAGAGAGCAGGAATAGGATAGGATCCACTATGAGGAGAGAAGAGCACGATCAAACTTCATTTGTATGAGGGCATCACCAACTCTGGTTGAAGACCAGGTGTAGGAAGCCCCACAAAGGTCAACATCAATCAAAACATTACCATTAATGAAGCTCATCAAATCAAACCTACTATCATCTACAACTTGAGAACCCCCTTTCTTTTCCACATCATTTATAGTAGTATTAAAGTCTCCCATGACCAACCACTTTGAAGTAGATTAACGTGACTTGAAAGAGTTCAAATTTCCCGAAAATCTCTTTCTAGCCCATTTCAAATTAGGGGCATAAATATTGGAAATGATCAAGGAAAACTTTTCCCAATCATTCTGAAAAGATGTAGAAATATGGTTTGGTTCACCGAACAAAGAAACACCTTTCACCACCTTCAAATTACAAAAAGTAGCAACACCCCCAAAAGCCACATCAGAATCAAAACCATGAAACCCACAATCTTTACAAAATCTATTTTTAATTTTATCCAGCTTATCCACAACCATTTTAGTCTCCTAAATTAGAATGATATCCAATTAGTGATCTCTCACCAAATTGGAAAGAAGACCCTGCTTATGAGGGTTTTTTAACCCTCTAATGTTCCGTGACAGTATCTTCATGAATATTTCTAAGGTGTTCTTTTCAAGCACATCTCAAACAGGGTTTTCTAGGAACCCTTTGTAATTTCTAGCTTACTTTCCATTTCCCGATGTTGTTGCAACATTGGCCTACCTCTACCCCTAGGTTCTGACCCACTGTCCACCCTTTGGTGACTTTTGGTAGATACCCCAAAAGAAGATATAGGATTTCTCTTGTTTCTAATCTTAGCTGAGGTGTAAGGAGGATCCCTATCCTCTCTAAACTCAGACTGGGATAGGGAGCTTCAAGGTATGTGCAAGATCATCATGGAAAAAATATGCCCTTAAGTGGCGATGAAAATTCAGAAAAATAAGAGTTAGGCAACTTGACGTAAAAATTTGAATAAGTTATCTATATTATTTCAAAAATATGTAAGAATAGAATCTAGAGCAAATTGAATGTAGTTTCTAAACTACTAGGTTTATTAAAAAAAATATATATTTGGTGAAAATTTGAAATTTCAATGCAGTAGTACTTAAATTTTAGGGGAAAAAGGAGAAGTAGGTGTCTGTTTGACGACCCTAACCACAATAAAATGATAATATTTCTTTTATAATATTTTAGATATAAGTAGAGGACTCATGTCCCAATGTGATGCATATTTTTTTGTAATTTTTTTCCAAGTAAATAATTAATTATGAATTTTTTATTACAACTTTTAAAAAATATAAAAACTCATATGTCTGACCACCTTAACTTGGTCAAAACTTCATGAAATTCATTTTTTTAATCCTATAGTATGTGAAGCATAGAATGTGACACATGTTTCAGATTCAAAAAATGCGATATCATTTGGAAGCTATAGATGTTTTTCAATCAGCCAATCAATCAGGACTTTAGTGGCAATTCAAATAGAAAATGAATAATAATTATTTATTAAATTCAAAGTAAAGCATAATTTATATTGGTGGAAAGCTAAGAATCTTCTTTAAAAACCCTTTTTGTTTCATCAATTTTGGGTAAAAAAATGTCGTCAACCACATACCCTACACATACCCATCATATCGCCACTTTTTGGCCCATCATGATCCTGCACATACCCTTCTACTATCATCGCCAATGAAAAAAGAGGTGAGAACTTCCTCCATAGAGGGCTGAGAGGAGCCATTATCTTAATTAACTTTAATCTCACCATCTACAGACTGATTATTATGATTCAAACCATGATCCTCTACCCCAAATTAACCAACATTAATGGGGATAACACCATAAGAGGTCTCCATCTTCTAATTTCCAACCTTGTCCAATCTCCCATTCAAGTTTTCTAAAACAACCAAATGACCATTACCCGAAATAGTCACCTTCTCCCTAATAGGATTCCCAACAAAATTAACTATTGAGCCATTCTCATAGCCCATAACTACCACATCCATGACCAAATCAACTTGAGCATTCTCATGTGGCACCACTAGCACTTCCTTTGATTTTTCACTCGAAGCATCCCCAAAAATCTCATAGGATTGAGGCTTTCTCACCTAAGGCTCAACATCTTGAGTAGTTGAGCTCCTCTCCTTTTCCTTCCACTCCTTACGAGGAGGACGGGGATGATTAATAGGAGGTTTTCAAGGTTTTAATGGACATTTCTTAGCCCAATGAACAAATTTCTTGTAGTAAAAACAAGCAAATGATATAGATTCATACTCCACCGCTTGGCTCCACACACCCAATTTAGAACTAATCTTAACCATAGCTAACAAATCCATAGATTGATCAACAATCACACAAAAACAAGCATACACCAACCTTTTCCTGGAGGTAGTCATTTGGTTAGTGGAAAGAAAATTTCCAAAGGTACTATCAATACCTTTAAAAACTTTCTCATCCCAAAACTCCAAAGGGAGATCAAGTAAGTAGACCTAAACTGAAGTAGAATAAAAAGAGCAAGAAATTGGATTAAAACTAGATTCCCACTTTTTTAAGACCAACATTGATTTACTGATCATCTACGGGCTATCTGTTAGGACACTTAGTAAGTCTTCCTCACAAGTAAAAGAAAAGGAAAAAAACCATTTTTCCATAGCAACAACCTCCACCTAGACCTTGAGTCACTACCGTTTAAAACCAAGATTACAGACAAAATCAATATGGGCATAGCCCCAAAAAATTCCCAACAAGAGACATCTCTATTGATTCTAGACTAGATTCTCAATGATGCAATTAGGAATAGAAACAAAATACTCACCAAAGCTGGGGTTAGCAAAAAAATTGATTGGAGGCAAGGAACTGTTGCCTTTCAGTTTAGTACCAAAGAAAGTAGACCACTAAGGGCCATCATACAAGACTTCAACACACCTTTGACTAGCAACTACAAAACCATTAGTAGGAATCTCGGGCACAAAACTTGATGACAAACCCCCAGTGATAATTGGGGCTCCCACTTGCTTAGAATGAGAATCAATGGCTATAGAGATCGAAGAGTCTGGATTAACAACCAAAGATAAAGTCCCACCAACCTTTCCATGAGCTAGACAAGAAGTTGAAACCACCACACCATCAACACACCTACCACCATTATAACAAACTTAAGAACCAGGTGTTCCCGCCTTCTGAAAATTTGAAAATGAAGCACCATAAAAAGAGAGCTCCATCTAGACTTGTGATGTAAATTTTAAACTACTCTAACTCTAAAATAGCTTAAAATAGATTATAAAAGGTGAATTAATCAGACTATTCATAAGGTTACTCTCCTTTCATATTCAAGAATGTAGGAATTAAAACTTAAATTAATATGTCCAACCATTTCTAGGTGCTACTATTTTTGTAGCATATAATACTTATGAAAGTACAAGCATATTGTCTAACAATAAAAGTAAAAATTGCTAGATTAACTATTTATAGAATATCAATTGATAACCATAAATCTAAGCATGTGGGTTTAGTTTTGCATATAGGAATATTTATGTTTAGATTATATTTGCATGCTTTTCCCATGTATATGTGCAATGTATATGTATCCCAATTTTCCTAGATGACCCATGGTACTCTTGTAAGTATATGGATACAAGGGGAACATCATGTGCCATTTTTCTATTTGTATCTCATATTCTTCATAAGTACATTTTATATGGTCTTAAGAACATTTTTGGGACAACACAAAGTATTGTGATATGAACATGTCTCTTTCATGTTGACCCAAACAATATTAAGACAATTTATGTACTTTAATTTTGTTCTTGTTTCTTTCCATGGGGTCAACGAAAAGCATTCAATTTTTGTTAATACACAATCATGTTGACCCAACCATGAATCTTTAATTTTTTTTTTTAGTTTTTCTATTGTGCACTTTTTCTATTATACTCATATTTCTATATGCCTTAGGGAATGATGAACATTCCTTTAAACATTTGATCTATGATAAAAATACATACTAAACTTGAACCATTTAGATCCCTTCATGTGTCTTTTCTATAACATTATTTGTACATATGCACTAATGTCCATGTTAAGTAGAAAAATAAATTGTAGAGACTTATAAAGAGAAGAAAAAATAAGCAATAATAGTATTTTAAAAGCTATAGGAAAATAATAAAATAATTTAAAGTAAACAAGTTAATTAAAAACTATATTAGGCTATTACAAATGACTAAAATGGTGGAGGGAACTAAGAAAAATAAAATGATCAAGAAGGAGCTAAATCTAAAGAATGAATCTCACTAATTATTTGCATCTAGGACAATAGAAACTAGTGTAATTGCATAAGATCTTGCCAAAATGGTTGACCTCCAAAAGTAATTAAATAGAAAAAATAGAATTATTTTTGTGTTCTCTTTAAATTATAGGTGTACTCAGAATCAAATGAATATTAATGTATTTTTTTACAAATATAACAATAACTTAGGTCGATATAAATATTATTATCAAGCACTATTTATGGAAAAGAAACCAAGGAGATGAATAACCCAAAGATGCATGTAATGTCCATGAACATATCATGAGAAAAACACAAAAATAACCATGTAATGACCTCTTCATTTGAGTCATTAATTATGCCACAATTACATAATTATGAAATTCAACTAATTTTCTTTGAAAGGGATAATTTTACTCCAATTTTATCTCCATCTACATAACATACTCATTCTATATTTTGCTAAGTATACATATCTCTTGGTAATTTAACTATTGCTTAGAATGAGCAAACTACTTAATTTGTTTTAACTCTTAGCTTTTTAATTAGAATTTGTCCACTTAACTCATGGATCCAAGTATTTCTATACTTAACTAACTTTTTCCAACTTCAAAGTGCAAACTTCAAAACTGTACTAATCATGCCAAGGTCAAATTTTTATATCACCTTACATTCTTGCATTAAATAGGGCAAGGTTTCTATATATCATGGAAAATCCTTAGAGCTAGACCTATACCTCAGGGAACCAAATAGTAGGCCCCTCTTGGACATACCCTCTAATGGAATAAAAGGCTTTGTAGACTTGTAGTTCACCACACACTATATTATAAGGAATCCATCCTCGTGTTTTGGGATGGAATTCCTAGCTTCTCTTTTGTTAAAATTATTAGTTAAGTGTTCTAGTAATTTTAAAAGTAATTTCTATCCATTTTTTTTTGCTTAAAATAAAATGAAGGATACCATCTTATCCATAGTTTGACACTCAAGATGATATATTAAATTTTTATAGGTTAAACATCATGTATTTGTACAAAATAAGAAATAACTTAAATTATTATTGTAGAACTATTATATAATCACAAAAGTATTTTTATAATGTTGGTGTAAACATGGTATCTTACCTAACTAGTTTTACTTCAGGACCTATTCATACCTAGTTACTATAGATACCCTAAATTGTCTTGATTGGCGAACAACACTATTTAACTAACTTTCACCCTTCTTACCTAAATGATTAAATAATACATTATTATTTAATTACTATCGAATTTTATATTTGTCTATTAATTAAGCGATTTAACATTATTTAATTAATTCATTAGGTCAATCATCAATTCTGACTAATTAAATAAATCTCATTTATTTAATAAATGTCCTAATTTAACCTTATATATCCCGATTAATTAAATAAACACAAGTTATTTAATTATGTCACTAATATACCTTATTCATTTAAATCAATTAAATTGTTGTCATTAATAATTTAATTAAACTACTTTCCCCTCTGAATTAAATGATTAAATCAATTATTTAATCTACTCAACATAATGTGTTAATAAATAAACCTTTATTTATTAATTCAAAAGAAACTTGCATGTTCATCTCCAATATTAATTAATTAATTATCCCCACCCCTTTTTGATTGAGTAAATCATGACCACTGATTTCTCACTCTAATTGGTTAACAAACCCATCTATTTCCTAACTCAACCCAACTTTCTCAATCCCACTAAACATTCAATTTGACTTCTTCAATGCCACCAATCATTCCAATCTAACCCCACTGATTATCCAATTAAAATCCGTAATTGGATCAATCAGAGGAGTTAACCGACCAATCTATTTCCTCTCAATGATTCTCAACTGTTGATCATGATCTTTCATTATCGAATCTCGATCGTTCATCTGAAACCTGAAAATCTATAAAACAACCTTCTTCCTTCTAAAAAATGATTGAAGAATTTAGAGAATTTATGTAAGAGGTCATGTTGAATTAACTATCGAATTCTTAAGAGCAAATACATTCATCTTTGATCACCATTAATAACATACCTTTTGAAGCTTTTGCACAACAATGGAGGCTTTGTATTGATCCAAGCAATCCAACATCAATACGAATTACACTTCAACATGTGATGGTAATATTGTAATTTGTGAATTTAGTTTATGTTCTATTTTACGATTGCATTGCTTGATTTATTTTATAGTTTCATTTCATGAGTAGGTTGGGATTTTTTTTTGATTTGATCTCTCTCAGTCCTCCATAAGTCTTTGGTGTTGGGGGAAGCATTCCAATACAAAAGGATTGGTTGAAATGGTATTCTCCACAACCCTTGTCAAGCACTTAGATCTTGAGATCAAATTTTGGTGGCTTTGTTGATGGAGGTGTAGTGGAGGATGAAGGTAGTGATGATGGGTCAACATATGAAAAAGAGTGGAAAGATATGTTGTTGCTAGGTGTTTGAAGAATCTTTTTGTACTTCTCCTCCAAGTTTACGTAGTAATGAAAAGGTTCAGGGTCAACATATATTGTAACTTCCTTACTATTGTGATGAAATTTTAGGCACTGATGAAATGTTGAAAGGACTGCTTTTAAGGCATGGATGCATGGTCATCCCAAGAGAAGGTTGTATAGTAACTCAAGATTTAGTACTTGACATGTTTTCTCTGCTATCACTAGTCCAATTTGAACGAGAAGTCTAATTGTTCCTTTTGAGTTTCTCTCCATATCATCATAAGCCCTTATGGTGATACTTTTATTTTTGTCTATTACGTCATCATAATATCCCAATTGTTTTACTAATTTTAGGGTACAAATGTTTAAGCTTGCAACTTTATCTATCAGTACTCTCTTGACCTTGTGTTTATGGACACACTTCTAGATAGAGAGCTTGATACCCTAAATTATCCTGAATGGTGAACAACACTATTTAACTAACTTTCACCCTTCTTCCCTACCAAAATGAAGTGTGAGATTTGTAGGTTCTTTTTAGGTACACCAAAATGAAATGTGAGATCAATTTTAAGTACACCAAAATGAAGAGTGAAATATAATCCTCTAATGGCCACAAGATGAAGATGAAGATAGTAGTAACAAGAAAAAACTTTATTCTACTGAAAAAATAAAGAAATAAAAAGATAAAGAAAAAATTGACAATTTTTTACCTTTCTTGATCAATTATAGTAGCATATTGAAGTAGCCACAACTTTCTCAAATCATCCCGTGTCAAATCAAACATCAAAATTGATCATTCAACTATCCCCAAAACATGTCAATATCAATCTATTACCCAAATCCAGTTCCACTCTATACACCCATGGGGTCATCATATACTACAAATGTCAATGATATATCAACTATGGATACCCCTAATCAAGGTTTTAGCGCATCTTGTCACATGGAAGATTTCAATCAAAATCCTCATCCATATCAAAATCACTCTTATCAAGGGTTTCAAAATCACCATTAAGGAAAAAATCTACAACATCATATTGCCCTAAATTTACTTGAGAAAATAGTTGACAAACTTGAACAAAATTAAAACATGACATGTATCATCAACATGTTCAACATCATGACATTGCATATCAACAACCACAACATCAACACTTGAGGTCTAAACTTACAATATCAAAACATGACATATCATCAACAACATGTTCAACACCATAACATAGAATATCAACAAAAAAAAAAAATCATCCCACAAACATCCCAATATCCACATCAACAACAATGCCAACATCATCAAAACATTGATTCATATCAGCAACAATGTCTATTTCCCCAACATCAAGTGAATCAACAACATCAATGGTCACAAAATCAAAATCAGATCACCCAACATCAAAATCAAATCCATCAACAATATCAACCCCAAAATCAATAATATCCACATCCAAATCATAAACTAAAACATTATCAAAATCATCAATCTCAAAACCAACAAGAAATTCCATCTCAAATACAACAATAATCTCCACCACAGCAAGCCTTATAATCCAACTACACCACTAAACACAAATACACTCATTTAGGGGAGCCAATCTAGGGGGTGTTAAACATGTTAGTTATTGCTAAAATTATCACACTTCCAAAATCATCATGAAGTGGCAAATCTATCTTCAAATTCCCATGGTACAATGACAAGGCTTGTTGTAAATACCATGGAATAAAAGCTCATGATGCATCAAAATGTGTTACACTCAAAAATATTATCCAATACCTTTTGGGTAAAGGAGAAATAGCTATTGAAGACAACATTCAAGGATCAACTACTAATGAAAATAGTGACAATGTCTTAACCTCAAAAGTTGAAAATAATGATCAAGATATATCTACCACTGATCACATTGAAGATGTATTTACCTTTCCTAGTGAGAAAGAGGACATACATCAAGAATATTTACCAAAGCATGATCAAAATCAATCACCAAATTATAACAATGATCCAATTCAAGAAATCTTAACATCATTTGATCTCATGATTAAAAACATTGACAATATCTCAAACTTGAATGTTGAAGATAATGATAAAAAACTGTCTACCAATGATCACATTGACAATGTCTCTACATCATCTAATGAGAAAGAGGACATATCTCAAGAATTTATCCCCAAGCATGATCAAAATCCTTCACCAAGGTTTAGCAATATCGAAGAAATCCTTAGTTCAACGCTTGATCCAAGTTCACTTCAAGATCAAGAGAACCTTAAATCTATACCCATACCTAAAGAAGACATTCAAAAACCCGTTGCAAACAATCCATCCTTTGAAATTGACCCATTTCAAGAATTCGATGAAAAGCATATCAAAAGAAATTTTGAAATCAATCAAGATCAAGTATCTAGGTCTTCTCAAGATCTAATAGGACTATTCCAAACTGATACGAAAGATAACTCCAATAAAAGCTCAGATCCAAGATCCACATCTCTAGGATACTACAATGATTTAATGGGTATCTTCCAATCCATACAAGATTTCAAAAAATATGATCATATCCATATATCACCCACTCCTATATCTACACATGAGATTTTTACTCCTAAATGACATGCAAATGATCTGCATCCAAAAAAAGAGTCTCATACTCTTAACATCATTACCAATGAACAAGATTCTCCTACTCTTAACATCCTTACCCATGATCAAGGTACAGTAGAATCCATAGACATATCAGGAATTGATCATGAAGAAGACTTATACATGAATTGTGAATTAGAAACATCCTTTGAAAAACAAACAAAAATAGATCATGAAGAACCCTTCTACATGGATTGCAAATCAAAAATATCCTTTGAAGATCAAGCTAAAGATATCAATCAGGAAGTTGTCCCACATATGGAGGATCCCATCACTTATAAAATTGGATCACTTACCTTTGTCAGAGCAAGCTATCTTACCAATGAAGAAGCTATCACCTTTGAAGATCCATAATAGAGTAGAGAAGAATTAAAACACCTTGTTTCCAAAAAAAATTATATCCTATTACAAATAAAACATTTCGACATATGCATTATCAAGGTAGAGGATTAGGCCTACATGAACATGGTATCCTAAAACCAGTGCAAATTATTGACAATCCTAAGCATTAATGTCTTGGTTATTCAACAATTAAGGAATTCAAACATATTAGTGATACCTCTATAATACAGGGGGAAATTTTATCTAATGCAAACAACAACATAGAGAGCACAAAGAGTCCTTATGATGAAACCGCTACCAACACTACAACTAGCCATATCATGAATTGTCATCCACACAAATTTCAACCCTCTAACTGGGACCAACAACAAGAGAAAAAATTGTATCAAAGAAAGGAACAAGTCTTTGAAGCAAAAGAATCAGTAAAACAAAATGGACAAAGAAAATACAAATGGATACCAAAGAAAAAGTAATACAATCATCCCTATCAAACTCCATTAGTCAAAGAAACTATGGGGAAAAATAAAAAAGGCAAGTTTATCCATAAAAAATTTCCATCGATGCAAAAAAAAAATTCAATAGTGACCTACAAGGTATATCAAAAAGTTGGTCCCAATAAAATCTCCATATCCACCCATCATTTCTCATCATCCCAAGTTTGGAGAGTCAAAGATTCCAAATTGTCGACCAATCCAACTGAATCTCATATTCCTCAACACATTTCACCATCCATGATATCCAAATCTTGCATTGACCATGTGTTGGCGACAACTCTTTATCATAAGGACTCTAAGGACACCCTATCATGATGTGTGCATCTAGGAAAGGTTAACTCTGGTATCAACAAAGAAGATAAGAATTATTAGGGGTTACATTCAAGTGTCCGTATCTTAGCAAAACAAATCATCCAAGTAGTATATTGTTGGAACAATATGACAACAACAACACCTATATTAGCCCCAACAATATCTACATCAATACCACCAGGTGGTTCAACATGAGCATAAAATATTTCAAAAAAATAAAAATAAAAATAAAAAAATCAAGAAAAGAGTAAAGATAAAAATTGTCCTCTAGTGAAAACCACTATGGTGGTGGTTTGGACAAGTACATGGTGAAAACCTAGAAAACATGCGTCATGAGTAGAATCGACCATTTGCATGCGCCATTTTAGGTAGAAGCATCTTAGCCTATCCATATTAAATCCAATATTCCATCCATCATCCATCCATCTTATCCATAATAAACCCATGAACCATTCATCCAACCCATTTTTATCCTAATCCAACTTATCTTGATCTTGACAAAGGTTCAATGCACTGTAGATCACATTTGCTTACATATGGTGAACATCTTGACATGGGTCACCGTCATTGATCCTATCTTATCCAACATTATTTGAGCCATGAGGCATTGTCTAAAGGAGCATACTCTATCCAAACATGTTATCCAATCACAAGATAATCCTTGCATTTTTTTTACATTGCTAGACATTGAGGGAAAGTACTTACAACTTGCTTCAAAATAAATATTGATCTATGTCTTCTAGCTCATGTTGTTATCTTGGCATTGTCCAAACAATTAAAAAACAACCATATCAGTTGCATCCTATTGATGCTTCAATGTGGTATCAAAACATTCAACAATCTTGTTCCTAGCATGGATACAAATCTCGATCAATCAATAATCATCTTAGGACGTATATTTCTTGATCCTCGTGTTGTTCCTATCATGACAACACTATCTTTGCATTATTGTGTATCCTCAATAATGTTATCATTATTGGTAATTCCTTAATTAGATCAATTGATTTTAGGATAGCTATCAACAAGATCTCAAAAGACTATTGATATCCCTACATATTGATCTCTTTATCATTCATCCATATGGTCAACATCAAAATCCAAAACAAAGTTGTAAAACATCAAAAAACACAAAAACATTGTAGGTCATCCCTAGACGAGCTGCATTGAGTCAAAATAAGTGAACTACAAGCCTCTACATGTTTAACATAGGAAAGGACATCATTGATGAGCCCATGAGGCCCTAGGTTAGTCCCCCAAAAATAAAAATAAAACATTTAAAATATCTTATCAAAATCCAAAAAAAATGTTACTTAATATAGTCGAACTATGATGTCTCTGCATTTGTCATGTAGGCAAGGCCATCATCGATGAGCCCCTGAGGCACTAGGTCAGTCCCTTTAGGTCCCTGTAGGTAATTATCTCTAAATCTCTCGAAAATAACAAAAACAACATCAAATAATTATAAAACCTCAAAGTCATATCTCCATTGTCATCTATCCGCAATAAACTTTCCATGCATAGTAAAAAATCATCACCTTCAACCTTTGACAAAGCAATCGACAAGAAAAACAAACATCAGAATCTAAAAACTTACAAGAAAAAGATCACAAGGATTTGATCATCATCAGACTAAAATAATTCCTAAGTGAGCTAAACTACCTACCTATTGATAATTCATCATCAATATCCTAACGTATGCTTTAATGGATAAATCATTCCTATAATAGACATCACCAATGGATAACATTGTGAAACATCAAACAACTATGACAAGTGATACAACAACATTGTTTATCTTTTTATGATCTTATCTTTTTTATTTATCTTATTGTCACATTCCTAGGATTTCTCGAGGATGTCCATAAGTATTTAGAGAGAAAGGAATGGGGCATTGATCATTGATTTTTTGTCTGTTATGTTTATTGGATATTTTTCCAATACTACCATGGCGAATACTTGCTTTATTTTATGTATGGAAGTTGTTTTGGGGAAATTTCATGTAAGTGGTTTCATATTAGGTACTCCATACCTTTCCATGTAACTACTCTAATTTTTAAAAAAAAATTCTTATCCATACGCTCTAATAGGGTTTCCATATGTCTTGTATGAGAAAGAATACTCCTTGTTTGTAGAGTCAAAGTCCATGCAATAGATATAAAGCCGCCTTGGACATTAATAACTAGGTGCATCATGTCTATCTACTATATCAATAAGGATTTCTAAAACTATGAAGTCTCTATAAAAGCAAAAGCAAACTCATCAATGACTAACAACATCAATTTTCTTCTAAATCCTACTAACATTTTCTTCTAGTTAACATTTCTTTTATCATTCCTTGCACTTAAACGCATCACATTAGCTTGTCGAAAAATTTGGCTCATTATCCAAAATTTTCACCAAATTTCTTGAGGGGGCACCATGCTATCCCATAGTCACCAGGGCGTATTGGGGCAACTCCAGAGTAGGAATTTTTAAATTCTCTTTGACACGACACTCAAAATCACATTGTATCAAAGAGGGGAAAAATGTAGATATGCCCTAAATTGTCTTGACTGGCAAACAACACTATTTAACTAACTTTCACCCTTCTTCCCTAAATGATTAAATAATACATTATTATTTAATTATTATCAAATTTTATATTCGTCTATTAATTAAGTGATTTAACATTATTTAATTAATTCATCCTCAATCATCATTTTTGACTAATTAAATAAATCTCATTTATTAAATAAATATCCTAATTCAACCTTATCTATCTTGATTAATTAAATAAACACAAGTTATTTAATTATGTCACTAATATACCTTATTCATTTAAATCAATTAAATTGTTATCATTAAAATAATTTAATTAAACCACTTTCCCCTCTCCAAATTAAATAATTAAATCAATTATTTAATCTACTCAACATAATGTGTTAATAAATAAACCCTTATTTATTAATTCAAAAGCAACTTGCACATTCATCTCCAATATTAATTAATTATTCAATGAATTAATTATCCTCACCCCTTTTTGATTGAGTAAATCATGACCACTGATTTCTCACTAGATAATTGGTTAACTAACCCATCTATTTCCTAACTCAACTTCACTTTCTCAATCCCACTAAACACTCAATCTGACTTCTTCAATCCCACCAATCATTCCAATCTAACCCCACTGATTATCCAATTAAAATATTTAATTGGATCAATAAGAGGAGTTAACCAACCAATCTATTTCCTTTCAACAATTCTCAACCATTGATCGTGATCTTTTACTATCAAATCTTGATTGTTTATTTGAAACCTGAAAATCTATAAAACAACCTTCTTCCTTCTTAAAAACGATTGGAGAATCGATAGAATTTGTGTAAGACATCATGCTAAATTGACTATTGAATTTTTATGAGCAAATACGTACATATTTGATCACCATTAACATACCTTTTGAAGCTTTTGCACAACAATGGAGGATTTGTATTGATCCAAGCAATCCGATATCAATATGAATTACACTTCAACATGCGATGGTAATATTGTAATTTGTGAATCTAATTTATGTTCCCTTTTATGATTGCAAATTGTTTGATTTTTTTTTTTTTAATAGTTTCATTTCATGAGTAAGTTGGGATTTTTCTTTTCTTTGATCTCTTTCATTTGATTTCATTGTTGTTTCCTTATGCTTATTTTCCCCCTTACACAGTTACATTTAAGCTTACTTAGGTCATATACTTTTATGTTTTAAATCATAGGATTAAGATACTTAGCATGATCTTCATTTGTCTCAAAGTTTCATCCTTGCCTATTTATCAAGGTCATCTTCTTATTTTTAATTATTCATTATTATAAATTTATGTTTTTTGTAAATATAGTGATTCTTTTTATTACATCTCTCTTGTGGAAGTTATTTGGTTCTACTAGTTAGATTCTTGATCCTCTAAGTTCTTCCATTTCTCCAATGCAGTATTAGAGTATTAAATTACAAACATCTTCTCTTTTTTGATGCTTTTTACTAGGGAATTTTATAAGGTTCCTTTTGGAGAGAAACAAACCTCATGTTATGCTTAGAAATCCAAAAAACCAATAAATCCATATAAGGCACGATAGGGTTTAGTGGCAAAAAAAATTTCTTTTTTTGGAGGGTTGATTGGGCTACCACTATATTAGTCCATACAATCATGCAAATTTGTATGATTGTATGGTTCACTTTGCATGATGTATTATTTTCCAAGGCCTTCCTATTGGCTCTAGGTTATTCGATTTGAGATTTCTTGTCTCTTGTTGCCCATTTTGTGAGCAATTGAAGTGTTTCAAGCACCTTTTCTAGTTTTGTCCTAGAGCCTAGATGTTTGGACATGAATTCATGATTGTTTTAAGCCCTTCATACTAGAACCTTTTTCATGACACATGGTCTTTTATGGGATTAACCTCAAATCCCTCAAAAATTTGGCATGCTTTCGAATAGAGGTTCTCTTCAAAATATGGAAAGATAGAAACTTGACTATTTTTGCAAATGGTTTTGTTGATCGACATATATTTTTCTTTTTACTAAAGCTATGATATACATTTTATTTTTTTTATTGTAGATTTAAGTGAAAGAAAACAAAGTTACAATTGAGTTGGCTTATTTACAAGTTATTCTTGACCACTGAGGCAATGCCCCTTGTGGAGTAGAAAAAGTTACATAGTCTCTCTCTTCCTCCAAGGACTGCTCACCTTCTTGTAGGAATTGTTGTGGATAAAATATTTCTACTTGAGGTACTTAGGAGAATCGCTCCCAAACTTCTCCTCGACTAAAAGAAGGGACCATGAATGGGTTGGTTGTGGTCTACTCCATGGTGGTCCACCTCCCTACCTGCTATGGGAGGAACCTGTTGTTATTTCTTATGTTGTCCTTGATGTCCATCATTTATTTTCGATCAGAGTGATCCTACATGTGCATCCTACATAGAAATCCATGGATTATTTTGATGTTCTGAGGTTGCTGAGGTTTTGAAATTCCTTAGTTTTATTGAGGTTAGGGTTCTAAATATGCAAGATAGGTCTGAAACCATCCTAAAACCCTAGCGGTTCTCTACCTTAGTCATTCCTTTTGTTTCAACGTTGAATTGCTCTAGCCAATTCTTGGTCACTTTAGTTATAACTTATGTCTAGTTTATCGTTTGTTTGACTGACCCCTTGGTCCCCTTTTACCTCTTGAGCTTGTGCACCTTTAAAAAATTTGACTAAGTGTAAAGGTTGTTGGTATTTGGCTAGTTCTTGGAACTATGTTGGTCACTACCATGGTTTTCAGAACCTTCGCCTCTAGTGACAATGTGCACCCTTTAGTTCACTTGGCCCCTCGTTAGTATTTTGACTAGTTATCAGAACCTCTGTTGGTGTCGACATTGGTTTTAATAACCTTGTCCTTTGTCGATGAAGTTATACCTTTGCCTTTGTTAAAATATAAATCATTCTATTACCTAGGTATGACCCCCTCTTTAAAACAACTTATTGCACACATGTTTGTTCATTCATCACACCATCCCTTTTCATCGCATTTTGGTTCTTGGAGGCATGGAGTAAAGGTGCAATGTGTGATGTTCAATGATCAATGACTTAGGATAGACGGTGGAGATTTGACGGTCATCGCAGTGTTCCTATGTATCACATTTGTGTTTGTTGGGGGTATATAGCTTTGAGTGATGTGCGATGGCTATTTTCATCACATGAATCCTTCACATCATAGATTGAACTCTTTAGTGTCTAAAGTAAAGTGCGATGTGCGTTAACAATCTAGATCAGGACACATGGTCACATCTTCTTTCATCACTCAACTCCAAGGCATTGTGATTATGGTTCAAATACACATCAAGAGAAATACGATATGTGATGGGTGATGGGGGAGTATATACTAGGGGAATATCATACTAGGGGAATATCCCATGAGGACAAGTGACCTTTCTCATTTCATTGTAGGTGTTTGGTGCATCACAACTTTACCTTGCTATGCATGGGGCCTCTTTGCGATGCACAATGGTGAGATGGGATGATGGAAAGTGAAGGGAACAATCTAATGGTCAATGCATGCTTGCTTCACATCCTTGTTCTGAAGCAAGGGGTTTGAATTAGATTTACGACATGCGATGAAGGTGATGGTGGGTCCATGTTTGAAGATGCAACGGGGTGATATTGCGACGCGTGTCCAAGGTAGTAGGTGACACGTTTTGGTTGCATCATGTAAGTAATTCACATCATAGTTGTGAACTACGCCGCACTAGAGTTATTTACCATGGCCACATGTGCTACGATGAGGACTTCAATAGCTCAAATTTGAAGATGATATAATTAGATAGCTGTCGCATGTTTTTTATACATCGTGGTTTCATGTGTGAGGCTAGTGCTTGATGTGTGATATGTGATAGGACCATGAGGTGAATATTCCAAAGACAAGTGGTGAATAACCAGTTCATCGCATGGGCATAGGCCATCACGATTGTGCTCCTCGGCTGCTAAAGGGAGGTTGTGATATATTAAGGCTACGTGATAGACCTTGATCATGAATCTGATGATGACCACTGGTCACATTTTAAAGCTTCCTTTAAGGTTGTATATAGATCAGCCATCCATCCATCCATGCTTGATTCGTTAGCTAGAATTCAAATATCAATGACTAAACACATTGGATTTCGTGGGTTGAGCTTGGAGTAATTGTTCAACGACTTCCTCTGCAACTAGATCAAATCTAATCCACCCTAGATCAATTTTTCACAGCATTCCAACACTGCAAATTTATTGCTTGGGCGGTGCCATTACTCCCCCTGGGTGTGTTGCAAAGGCTAAATTCTTCTATCGGGGTATATTTTCCTCGATTTTGTTGCAGATTTCGTGGGTGCTCCATGCCTGCGTTCACGAGGGCCATCATTTTGGGATGTGCTCGAGGTGTCAGAGCCTTTATGACTTGGTTGTTGCTCAGTTCTGGGGGCAATTTGGATTTTTGAAGTTTGATCAGAGTTCATCTTCCTACAAACCCTAGTTAGGTTAGGGTTAGGTTTTTGAATTCAATTCTCAATTATGCGTGGACTATGAAGGTAATGCTTGTATTTTTTTGAATGGTTCTTCCTTGGATTTTCTTTGAAAAACTTCTGTTGTTTTGGCATTTTTGCAGCTGTAAAATTGGCTTTTGCCTTTGTGTTAATATAATCACCATTTTCACCTATTCTCAATGCTTGCATTTTATGTAATAGTTGATACCTTAATGCATGTGTGGATGTTTCATCATTTTTACAGGTTATATGATTGTGTTAATTTGCTGTGAGTGTCAATTGTGGGTAATCTTCACCCCTTTTGAGAGCTTTCAAACCCTAGCCTCCATGTTTCCCTCATGAAATTGGTAAAATAGAGATTTGTGTGAGCCCTTCTAGTGATTTTATTGATGCTTTGTACAGTCACAAGCGAGAAGAAATACTCTAAATTTGGTGCATCACCTTTCCATTATTCTTATGCATTTTATCCTTCTCCCTTTTGCTCTGCAAGTCCTTGGTTTAGAGTTTATTGAGGTTGGGTTAAACTAGTCCTCTTTTACACCTAGTTTAGAAAGGAAGCCTACCTTCTCTGGAGATTTAACCTTACTTGCAAGGTCCCACACTTTGAGGTTATTTCCATTGTATCACTAAAATGTTAGACTCCATGTTCAACAGGGTGCATTTCAAGTGACAACAAAACCTCTATGTGGTGTGCTAGTGGCGCTTCCAGTTGGTTTGATTCTAGCAAGTCTCCTCAACAAGATCTTTCTATTTTTCTAGCTTGCATTATAATAGAAGAAGAGAAAAATAAAGATGTTGATGGGTGGGACCCTTTCATGAACACTTTAGACTTCGCTAATGTATGAGGCAAATTTGGCGATTGGGATCCTCCTCCTGCTCACTCTACTACTACTTTAACTACCTCATGAATTTGTATTTTTTTATACATATTTATTTTTCGAACTTTAATCTTGTATGGACTCTAGGCATGTGACTTTTTTTACCCACCTTTTTTTAATATGTGATATTATTTTATAAATCACAATCTAGACATGTATTCATTAAAAAAAAAAAGATAAAACATAAAAAGAAAAATAAACAAGTTTCATTTATTTAAGTATTTTAAAAAAAATTGAAATGAAAGTCACATCCATCATAAAAATAATCTTTTAATGTGTCACTAACTCACATATTGAAGTCACAACTATTGTAACTCACTCAATAACTCGATAAAAAATACACGATTGAATAAATATGTGTAATATTATTCGATAAATGATAATCTGTATACTTATTCATTAAGAAATTAATTTATTTTTAAAAAAATCCTTCATTTAATTATTAAAAAAAAATTAAAATAAAAGTCACAATCATCATAAAAATAATTTTTAATGTGCAACCCCTCACCTATTGAAGTCACAGCTATGGTAACTCACTCAACGACTCGCTCAAAATTACACGATTCTCTCTCAGCTGACGTGGGTACTTAGCTGGGCGAAAATGTGAAAAGCTTACTCAGAAATGGAGTCGTTGACCATTTACCTTGGCTATTACCTATAATAGAGGGGTATACTCTGATTAAAATGTGATTGTTCCCAAAAACACTAGCATGGCAAACCACTCCTCTTGGACGCTCTTCCTTTCCTTCTCTTTGATCGTCACTCGATACTCTTTTATGGCATGCGCAGGAAACATTAGCTTTGCTTTCCCTCCCCAAACAGATATCACGCTATTTGCTGCTGCTTACTTTCAAGTAGATAAAATACAAAAAATAATTTTTAATGTGCAACTCCTCACCTATTGAAGTCACAGCTATCGTAACTCACTCAACGACTCGCTCAAAATTACACGATTCTCTCTCAGCTGACGTGGGTACTTAGCTGGGCGAAAATGTGAAAAGCTTACTCAGAAATGGAGTCGTTGACCATTTACCTTGGCTATTACCTATAATAGAGGGGTATAATCTGATTAAAATGTGATTGTTCCCAAAAACACTAGCATGGCAAACCGCTCCTCTTGGACGCTCTTCCTTTCCTTCTCTTTGATCGTCACTCTATACTCTTTTATGGCATGCGCAGGAAACATTAGCTTTGCTTTTCCTCCCCAAACAGATATCACGCTATCTTCTGTTGCTTACATTCAAGTAGATAAAATACAACTCACCAATGATGTAGCCACTAGTAGCTTGAAACAGAGTTTAGGTTGGGCTACTTACAACAAACCAGTTCCTCTATGGGACAACTCATCTGGGGCTCTCGCAAGTTTTACATCACATTTTCAGTTCCTGATCACAAGCTTTAGCGCGATTTCAGGGGACGGGCTCACTTTCTTCATTGCTCCTTTCGACTCTGAACCGCTCCTAAATGCTGCGGGTGGATGGCTGGGCCTCTTTAACCAAACAACAGATGGTAACATTTCAAATCATGTAGTGGCCGTCGAGTTCGACACATTCATGAACAGCTTTGACCCCGATAACAACCATGTGGGAATAGACGTCAATTCAGTTGTTTCCAAGGCGAACGTTTCGCTTAGCTCTAAAGAAGAATTCCTAAACAATACTCTCAGAAACGGAAGAGCTTGGGACGCGTGGGTAGATTATGATGGGAGTACAAAGCAGTTACAGGTATTTCTTTTATATAACCCTTCCGCTAATCTCAATAATATTTCTAAACCCATGAGCCCTATTTTGACCTATCACATAGACCTGCGTGAGTATATTCTGGATAAGGTCAGGGTTGGCCTCTCCGCATCCACTGGAGACTCATTTGAAACCCACGCAGTCCTGGCTTGGAATTTCTCTTGTGTATATTCGTGGGATATCTTTTCTGCTCCCCCTCCGAACAATATTCCCTCTTCTGCCCCGTCATATACAGTTCCCTCACCATCAAGGACTCAAAATAGTAGCCAGAAAATTATCTTGATATCCGTCTTGGTCTGCTTCCTGGGCATCTGCTGTTTTTTGTTTATTGCTGGGCGGTGGTATTTCAAACACAAAGAAACGAGGCCGGATAATCAAGGTGAGGAGGGAGACATAGAGCTGGATGAACAGTTCGCTCAAGGCCCCTGTAAGTTCTCTTATGCTCAACTCAGCGCGGCTACCCGTAACTTCAGCGATGATGAAATACTGGGAAGAGGAGGCTTCGGAGCTGTCTACAGAGGCATCTTGCCTACAACCAACGAGACAGTAGCTATAAAGAGAATATCCGAAGGATCGAGGCAGGGAAAAAAAGAATACATTTCAGAGGTTACAATAATCAGTAAGTTGAGACACCGGAACCTTGTGCGACTCTTGGGATGGTGCCATGAACAAGGCGAGTTGCTTCTTGTCTATGAATTCCTACCAAATGGAAGTCTAGATAGATACATATTCAGTGAAAGAGAGGATTCTTTGAATTGGGAGCGAAGGTACAGCGTTGCTTGTGGCATAGCTTCTGCTCTCATTTATCTTCACGAGGAGTGGGATCAGCGCGTTGTTCACAGAGACGTGAAGGCCAGCAACGTCTTGTTGGACTCAAATTTCAATGCAAAGTTGGGGGATTTTGGTCTGGCAAGACTGATAGAACCTGATCTCGGCGCCTCACCTACAACCATGGTTGCAGGGACACGTGGATATATAGCGCCAGAGTATATGGAAACAGGAAAGGCGAACCCAGAATCAGACGTGTATAGCTTTGGAGCCGTGGCTTTGGAAATTGCCTGTGGAAGGCAACCCATTGATTTCACCCTGGAAGAATACAATTTCAGAGTGGTGGCCTGGGTTTGGGATTTGCGTAGGCAAAGGAAGCTTTTGGATGCTGCAGACGAAAAGCTAAAGGGAAATTTCAATAGTGAGGAAATGGAGCTGCTGATGCTGGTTGGATTGTTGTGTTCTCATCCGGACCCAAAAGCGAGACCCACGATGAGAGAGGTATTAAAGATCTTAGAATTTGAGTCTCTGTTGCCGTATGTTCCCCTGAATATGCCTGTAGCTGTGTATACCGACGCTCTTCCTTCTCATGCTGCGTCATCCTCAACTGGGTTGCATTCGACATCCATATCTCGCTCCTCGCTCTCTTCCGCTTCTGCAAGGAGAAGAGATAAAATTTCCAGTCCTCTTATATCTGACACAGAAGCTTGTTAAGCTCTTTCTTCGCTTCAAAGTTTGATAGATTGACTTTGTACGGGGTAATAGAGCTGTTAGAGTTCTCATGCAAAGAGGCCAACACAGTTTCTATTACCTTCTGTCGTTAATGTTTTCCAGGGTCATGCCATCCACTTGCACTCTGGAAATGTGCCGTCCTTCATTGTTGTTGTAGTTTTGTATCTTGGTGTCAAACGTGTGGGTCAGCTTAAGTGTCTAGTGTAATTTGAATTGTATTTTGAATTTTCTTTGTATTTTTTAATATAATACATTTGTTTGTTTATGGTTTCCTCAACACCACAGCTCATCTTATATAGATATGGGTCATCTTGTATAGTTTCTCTACATATAGTGTGAGATTTGAGTCTCAAACAAGTCTCATGTCCGTAAATCATGTCGAGTCTTGAAAAACAAGTTTTACCTATCATTTAATGGTAAATTAATTATGGTTTAATGGTAAATCAGCTGTTATTTAATGATAAATGCCTCCAAAATATTAAGTGAAAGCTTCCAAAATCTCACTTATCACATAATAGCAGATAAATATCGATTATCTAATTAGACACCTTTCTTTCTTTAATTTGCATTGCTTTATATTTTAAATCTCTATGCAAATATTTCAAAATCAGATAATACTTCATTTCTTTAAGGAAAAAATCTAGATTTGTCTAAATTTATTTCATTCTATTATTTAGCACTTATTATTAATTGTCTAATCCAGCCACATATGAATAGAATTTTAACCACATGCCATCCACATGCACACATGCACAAACACATAGTCTCTAACATATTAACATACATATAATTTTCTATTGATATAATCCTTGAACCTCCTTTAGGTGCAAGTGCTAGTAAGTACATATGGATAGTTTCTCATGGTTTAGGTGTAATCAAAAGAGTGTGCACAATCTCTTATGAACTTCATTATTAGGTAAACGAGTTTAAAAAATATTATTAATATAATAAAAGGATAATATATTAAGTATTAAGAAGATTTATATGATATAACAAAAAATAATAAATAAAAAGAGAGTTATAAATTAGAAAATATCATTATGATTACAATATTGTTTGGTGTTATGTTTTTAATATTTTTGAAATTTATTTAATATATTAATTTTTTTTATTCACTACCTCACATTCTTATAATTTTGTGTTTGCAATAGGTAGTATCTGGTGCTGTCATAATAGTGGTTTACAATTCCTAAAAGGAATGAATTTTAGCTGAAATCACATATTTTTAGAAAATATAATGATTTAAGCCTTAAAAAGTTCCATTTTAAGGATTCCAATTGAAGAGGGTTTGATCAAATCACCTTAGATCAAACCCCCTTGGATAGAACCCCGCTAGTTTTAAACCATACATATAACGCGCTCCTTTACACCTATCAAAATGCTAATAAAATCACTTTTGATTTGGCTTTTGGGGATCAAATGAATTCATTTAAAATTTATTTCAAATGATTATGGTATTCCTCTAACAAGCTATCCAATGAATATAATTTTAATATGTTTTGGTTTTGTTATGTATTTGTTTTTTAAGTTTTATTAAACATAGGTTTTTCATTGAAAATGAATTTCTTTGTTCTTCACATGTGGAAAAATAGAAGATTATCAAATTTTTTGAAAACTATAAGTGCACCAGATATTGAAGTCCTTGATCCAACAAAAATAAATAAAAAAATTTGACATATACAAAAAGTTAATTATACCTTGCAGCAGTGTAATGCGAATTGTAATTGTTGACTTGAACTTGATTAAGGAAAAATATTCAATAAAAACTATCTAACCAAGTGGAAGCACTAGATATCAGAGTTACAAATCTAAATTTGAAAGAATTAGAATTTTATCCTTCATGGAAAAAAAGTTATGCTATACGTGCAAGTCATTTTTAAAAATGTTGTTTTCTCAAAAATCAATTTTTGTGGAGATTGAAAAGAAGTGCAATTTGATTCCAAAAAAATTTTGAAAAAATATTTTTAGAATCTACAGAAAAAATTTGATGCGACTCTAGTTTGCACAATCTTTAAATTCCTCACAATTTAGCCGCTATAGGTGCCCGAATGTGAAGATTCAGTTAAAAATAATAATTTCAATGTCCAGTTTGGCCAAAAATTGTAAACCACTATTATGGGATCACCCTATCATCAATAATGTAATACTGCAAATCATACAATGAAAGAATTTCTAACTCAAGGTGAATAATGGTCTTAGTATTGTAAATCAATGATTAAAGTATGTACCCAATGAGTATGTACACAAATATGGGGAGCTCAAAACTGGTGAAACATTCATCTTTCTCTAAAACATGCGTACATTCTAGAAAACATAATGTGAGCGCATTATTATGGATTTGTCTTAGGCTCGTGCATATTTTTGGTAGTGCAAGTATGTTGAACACACCTAAAGACTAAGAGAGGGGGGTGAATTAGTATTTTATTAATCTTTAAAATAATTCCATATATTGCTTAAAGATCAAATCACATTAACTAAAATAAAAATAGAATGGAAAGAATGTACTACACAAGGACATCAATATTTTTATGTGGAAAACCCAATGAGGGGAAAACCATGACAAGAGTTAACTCACAATATATGAAGCTCACTTCTTACAACAAAGAAAATATTGTTTTAAGGCTCATTGCCTAAGGACTTGCTAGCTAAGGCATACAACCTTAGGACATGATACAAGGACCTACTGAAGAGGCTGACTTCGTGATAGAAGGATACATGAAAATTATAATGAAAACATGAACATGAACCGTTATAAAAGAAGCATCTAACATGTGTTGATGTTGTAGTCCCTTTTTTGTATAATTATCCATCTTACTAACTTTGCACACTTCATATTCAACATACTGCATAATCTATCCTCTATCCATTCATAAATTATTTTTTTCTTCTATAAATACTCTCCATAACAACTCAAAACTCTAATTAGATTAGCTCCAAGATGACCTATAAAAGGAAACATGTGATACTACATAAGTCAACTCCAAATATATACATTATGAAGAGAAAATAAGTTGTAGATCACAAAACACGACATAGAAAGGCCCAAAAGCATCATAACACATCTTTCAAGGAAAAATTAACTAATTAGTATCAACTACAAATGAAGGAAACTAGACTGTCAATCCAAACAACATCAACACCACCAAAACTACCAATTGTTCATCTTTACACCACTAGGGGGAAACCAAAAACATCATGCAAAGGTAATAAAAAAAAATCCTTACAACCTTCTCTTGATGAATTTGATCACAATACGTTGGTGCAAATGAAGAAACCCACAAAATATACAAGAAAATAGCATCTCGAATTGATTGTGGGTATGTGTAGGATCATGATGGGCCAAAAAGTGGCAATATGATGGGTATGTGGCTGACGACATTTTTTTTACCCAAAATTAATGAAACAAAAAGGGTTTTTAAAAGAGATTTTCAGCTTTCCACCAATATAAATTATGCTTTACTTTGAATTTAATGAGTAATTATTATTCATTTTCCATTCAAATTATGACTAAAGTTCTGATTGATAGACTAATTGAAAAACATCTATAGATTTCAAACAATATCACATTTTTTGAATCCAAAACATGTGTCACATTCTATACTTCACATACTATAGGATTAAAAAAAGAAAAATTGAATTTCATGAAATTTTGACCATGTTAAAGTAGTTAAACATACAAGTTTTTTTATATTTTTTAAAAGTTGTAATAAAAAATTAATAATTAATTTTTGACTTGGAAACAAATTACAAAAAAATGCATCACATCAGGGCATGAGTCCTCTACTTATATCTCAAATTTTATAAAAAAATATTATCATTTTATTGTAGTTAGGGTGGTCATACAGACACCTACTTATTTTTTCCCTGAAATTTAAGTACTATTGCATTGAAATTTCAAATTTTCACCAAATAGATTTCTTTTTTTAAATAAAAAACCTAGTAGTTTAGAAACTACATTCAATTTTCTATAGATTCAATTTTTATATATTTTTGAAATAATATAGATAACTTATTCAAATTTTTACATGAAGTTGTCTAACTCTAATTTTTCTAATTTTTTTGCCACTTAAGGGCTTGTTTTTTCCATGATGATCCTACACATACCCTTGTGACACATCAACACGTAGGATATTGCACTCCAGTTGACCAAAACATCTAAAACACATATGAATTGGTGTTGCTTACAACAAATTCAATATTGTTTTAAGAAACACTACATAAGGACTTGTAGGCTAAGGCACACAACCTTAGGACAAGATACAAGGACCTATTAAAGAGGCTCACTACTTGATAGTAGGATACATGAAAATTATAATGAAAACATGAACATGAAATACTGTAAATGAAGCATCTAACATATGCTGATGTTGTAGTCCCTCTTTTGCAAAATTACTCCATCATATTGACTCTACACAATTCATATTCAACATACTTCACAATATATCCTTTTTCCATTCAAAAATGATTTTTTTCTTCTATAAATACCTTCCACAATATCTCAAAACTCCAATTAGGTCAGCTCCAGATGACCTATAAAATGAAACATGTGATACTACATAGGTTAGATCCAAACATATACATTATGAAGAGAAAATAAGTTGTACATCACAACACATGACATAGTAGGGCCTAAAAGCATCACAACACATCCTTCAAGGAAAAAATAACTAGTTAGGATCAACCAAAAATGAAGCAAACCAAACTATCAACCCAAACAACATCAACACCACCAAAATTGCCAACTGTTCATCTTTACACCACTAGGGAGAAACCAAAAATATCATGCGAACCAATATGTAAACAATGTAGGTAATCAAAAACATCCTAAAAACCTTATCCTAAATAATTTGATCATCATATGATGGCACAATTGAAGAAACCCATTGAACATACAAGAATAGAGTGTCCCAAATTGACTATGAAACATGAACACTTAAGATATTGCATTGCGGTTTACCACAACATTTGAAAAACATATGGGTTAGCCTATACACCTCTCTGAACATATCCACAAGTATGAAAAACTATATCTATCACCCTAGAGGAATGCAAAGCATTATAATAAAATTTTGAGACACATAACTCTGCTTTAGTACAATTCAAAGAATAATCACATCTTACTCTTGCTATAGAAATGTTTATGACATGAAATATTTGAAATAATATCTTTGCTTACTGCCAAAATTAAATCCAGAATCACACAACCATATCATGCTATGTATAGGAATGTAGACAAAAAATAAGGTTTACAAACTTAGGTAAATATGTAATTTCTACCTTAGATAGCTTCTCTCAACAACACAAGTATGTACAAAGTTTCAATTTGTCAAGTATCATGCTTCTAAACACCCCAACATCTGCTAGGTCTTTTAGATTGACTTTCCTTAAAATTGTTGGCCCCAAGTGTCTAGCTGTGCCAAACTTGATCTCTCTCAGATCTTCCACTATTTGATCAACTACATTAATATATCTCTAAACATTTGTTAGCCTCAAGTCAACTTCTATACAAACATGACCTCAAGTTGACATCAATGACAACACATATTGCTAACAATCATCATTGATGGCAACGCACATTTATCTATAGGTCTTCTATGCTCCTTTCTTCTCTCCCAATTGATAAGGAAATCATCAACACACTGTCCCCCTTTGACATCAAGGACAAAGGGAAAAATATCTTCTACTTGTAAAAACCCAAAAAAAAATATAAACTCCCCCTTACTCTATGATCTTTACAAAAATACACTCTCTTGAGATGGAAATGCCCCAAAAACTAATGATATATGTTTGAACAATAAGAAAAAGCATACCACAATCCTCCATAAAACTGTACAAAGACAAAATTGTCTTATCTACACTTTTGCAACTTCCTTATAAGGTAGAATGTTCCTATGAATTACCTTAAGGTGTGTCATAGTTGCATCCCAATTTACTTTTTTTGAGGTAAGGATATGATTTTGACATTCAAACTATATACATAAATCCTTGGCCTCATCCACATTGCTTGGAGCCTTCATTTTCTAATCATTCTTTTCTACTTTAGCCAGTAACCTGGATACCGAAGAAAGTCTCAAGTTGAGTACTTCCCTTAGCTGACCGAGATATTTCTTTATTTTTCCTCTTTGATCTTGAAGTAAAGACAAATTCAAATGAATATTTTCTAGTTGAGTTCTAGTTGATCCATCCTTATCCTTTGATTGATCATATATCCCAGTCATTTGTGTGATCAACTTGGTGCTATGGAGTCAATCTAATATTTGATTCTCTTGGTAGAATTTGGCCATTTCAAATAAAAATATTATAAGGCAGTGAATTCATCTACACATTCCTTAAACATCTTTGTAATATCTTGTAATTTGTTGTGTGCATTAGCACATTGGTTAGATATATAAGCCATTATTTTGTCATTTATCTTCCTCAAGGAATAATGTTATACTTTTTGCTCCAAGTGAGAGGAAATTAAAAGTTTCAACTTTTATTTTGGAGGTAAGAAAGAATCAATTTTTACCTCAAGTATTAAACCCTCCTGAATGATCTTTACTAAATCATCAATTAATCTAGTCTTCAATCCTTGTAGAAGCATGCGAAATATCACGAAGATGTAACTTTTGAAGGGGAGAAATATTTGATAGGTCAACTTGTCCCTCATGACTAGGAATTTATAGAAGCTGGGGTGTCACTATAGGTGAAACTGCATCTACAAGGTCAATAGGTCCTTAAAGGAATTTGAAGATGAAGAATCCTAACATATACCCATAGGAACATCCCGCTTCTCAACTGCTTTTACTATTGCATCTTGAACTTTCTCAAGATTATCCTCTTTCATTTGATCATCATTTCCTAAATTATCTAGAGGAGGAATATTGCGTTCTTCACCAAAATTAGTGTTCCCTAGAGGAGGGACACCCACTTCACCTTGATCTCGTACACCTTGTTCACATGTATTTTCTAAAGGAGTAGTTTCCCCATTCTTCTTATCACTTTTCTTTGTCTCATCACCATTTGTCATATTATCCTAAAAAAATTATAGATCTATGTCTTGGGTAGACACATCAAGTATATCCTATAGGGTAGTATCATTTAGAGAAACCCATTCCTTAATAGTCACCTCAACCTTCTTCATTTCTTCAAAAATCTTGGTTATCTTTTCTTTTGTCTCTTTCTGCATTCTTTCTATCTCTTCTTTATCCTTCCCCATTAGAGTATTTATTCTCTATTTTGTTATGAAATTTTATATTTGAGATAATTTAACTATCTCTTTATGATAAATAGATGAACCAACCTTGTCTAGTACTTGTTGCCTCATCTTAGCTTCTTCTATTACAACTTCATTCTTTTTATTACTAAGTGTGTATACAAGACTTGCTAGAAGTTGTTTAGTAATCTCATTTATAGCCACATTAAAGCTCATAATATACATAATTATGGATTTATCAATTAAAGCCTTGTGAATAAGAGACATCTCATCATGGGTTAGTGTAGGATCATGGGGGTCCAAACTAGGCCTTAAGTTGCAATAAAAATTTAGAAAACCAGAGTTAGGCAACTTGACATAAAAATTTGAATGGTTATTAACATAATTTGTAGCAAATTGAATGTAGTTTCTAAGATACTAGTCCTTTTTTGGAAAAAAGTAAATCTATTTGGTAAAATTTTGAAATTTCAATGCAATAGTGCTAAATTTTTAGGAAAAAAAAAAAAACAAGTGTATGTCTAACCAACCTAAGTACACACAAAAAATAATATTTTTTTGGAAACTTTCAATATAAGTAGAGGACACATTCTTTGATGTGCCACATTTTTTGTATAATTGTTTTGCAAGTAAATAATTAGATATGGATTTTTTATTAGAATTTTCTAAAAATATTAAATCTTGTTTGTTTGACCACCATAACTTGGTCAAAAATTTATGAAAATAATTTTTTCCTTTTTTTAATCCTATAGCATGGGAAGCATAGAATATGCCACATCTTTTAGATTCAAAAAATGTGAAATCATTTGAGAATTATAATATTTTTCAATCAACCTATCTATTAGAACTTTAGTCAGAATGCATGTAGAAAATCAATAATAATTATCTATTTAATTCCAAATAATTCATATCTTATGTTGGTGGAAAGTTGACAATTTTATCAATAAACCCTTTTTTGTTTCATCAAATCCGAATAAAAAAGTTGTTATCAGCCACTTTTGGGTCATATTGCCACTTTATGGACCCCCATGATCTTGCACTCATCCTTATAAAGATCTGTAGTCTCTTTTAGTGCACCATGTTGTTCAATTGCATTGATAGTAGCCTCAAGCTATAGAGGCTCATGTTCAAGTGCTTCTAGAGGAGCCTTCTTTTTATTTTCTTTTCCTCTACCTTTTCCTTCAGATGTTTTAAAAAAAGGGGTGAAAAAGGTTTATTCAAGAAAGAGTCAACAAGTACAATACAAGGCAAAATTGGCCATAGTTATAGCATAAAATAACCAAGGCAGAACCAAGTAGCAAGAACACAAAAGCTCAAAGCAAAACCCACTAGCCACAACACACAACTACACCTTCTAATCCTCATCTAAGAGCCTAAACAAAGAGTTACTTTTATCCAGATCCAATTGTCTCCAGGGTATGTGTAGGATCATGATGGGCCAAAAAGTGGCGATATGATGGGTATGTGTAGGGTATGTGGCTGACGACTTTTTTTACCCAAAATTGATGAAACAAAAAGGGTTTTTAAAGGAGATTCTCATCTTTCCACCAATATAAATTATGCTTTAAACTTTGAATTTAATAAATAATTATTATTCATTTTCTATTTGAATTATGACTAAAGTCTTGATTGATAGGTTGATTGGAAAACATCTATAGCTTTCAAACAGTGTCACATTTTTTGAATCTAAAACATGTATCACATTCTATAGGATTAAAAAAAAAGAGTTTCATAAAGTTTGGACAGGTGGTTAGACATACGAGTTTTTATATTTTTTAAAAGTTGTAATAAAAAATTCATAATTAATTATTTACTTGGAAAAAAATCACAAAAAAAAAAAGCATCACATCGGGACATGAGTCCTCTAAGTACTTATATCTAAAATATTAATAATTTTTTTTTATCATTTTATTGTGGTTAGGGTGGTCAGACAGGCACCTACTTCTTATTTTGTCCTTGAAATTTAGTACTATTGTATTGAAATTTCAAATTTTCACCAAATAGATTTAAAAAAAATAAACCTAGTAGTTTATAAACTACATTCAATTTGCTACAGATTCCATTCTTACATATTTTTGAAATAATATAGATAACTTATTCAAATTTTTACGTCAAGTTGCCTAACTTTGATTTTTCTAATTTTTTCGCCACTTAAGGGCTTGTTTTTACCATGATGATCTTGCACATACCCTCCAATAATCCACATTCCAACCCCTCTAACCTTCAAAGGCCCATTTAGCCAAGCAATCAACAACCCTATTTCATTCCCTAGGAATATGAACAAAAGAGATATGTTCAAAATTTGAAGTGCAAGATGAAGGATTTGCTTCACAATGAGAACCAACCTCCACGTCGAGCCCTAAAAAATATCTTATTAAGAAGAGAAACTAGAATCATAGAATTAGTCTCACAAATCACATTTTTCCACCCAAACCTCAATAGCTTGCTCTAGAGCCTGAAGCATAGCAAAAGCTTCCATCTAGTTATTAGACTACACACCCATGTGGATGGATAATAAAAACTATACATTTCCTCTACAGTCACAACCCATGCCTCCAATGTCAAAAACTCTAGGGTTTCCTTGAGTAGAGCCATTAGTGTTAATTTTGAAGAACTGACCAAGAGGGGGGCACCTGCTTTGCTCTACTCACTTTCTTATAAGGATTTGAACTACTCCTAATCCCTTGGTAGCCTAGAGGGGAAAGAAATTCAAGAATGGAAGCAAACCACTTTTTTGAAGATGACATAGGCTCACCCAAATCAAATTTAGCTGAGATTGTTTCCTTTAAAATACTTTGCACCTTGTGCCAAACCTGCACAACCATCTAACAATAATCACAAAAAATACGTCAATTCCTTTCCAACCAAATCTGCTAGATAATAATAGATGGTCCCAGCTCCCACACAACCACTAAACAAGAAGCTGAAACAAGAGAATGTCCCAAATTCTCCTAGAAATTCTGCAAGGAGAAAGCAAACCGAAAAGGTTTTTTTCCAAATCTTCCACCATAGTCTCTAGATTTCTAGTGCATAAGAGAATTGGAAGAAAAAATGAGAAGTAATCTCTTCACTACATCCACATAGAAAACACAAAGAGGGATTACAGAAGCCATGTTTCCTAATATTCTCCCAGGTAAGGCATTTATTATGTCTTAGAAGCAATACGAACATATTGCATTTGGGTCACCTAACCTTATTCCATATGCGTTTCCACCAAGGATAAACTCCCACCTCAACATGCTGAGATACCAATGTAGCATATCCTTGAGCAATATAGTAGATACCCTTAGGTTCATGGCCCTAAGCTAACATATCTCTTTCCTCTGAAGAACAACAAGGTCTCTCAACCAAGATAGAAGCCAAACTACTTCTCTCCTCTTGGGAGCCCCTGTCCAGCCAACTAGGAGGATCATACCACTAATAAATTCTAGAACCTCCCAAAAATGAAGACAATTTGAAACTACTCACCCTAGACCATCCAACAGCCACAAAAGCCTCACTTAAAGCATGAAGATGAGGAAAAGAAGTAAGAATTAGAGGATGGCCATCCCAAGAATCTATCCAAAAATGACCCTGCTCCACCTTTTGAATGATCCATAAAGGACCTCTTTAATAAGAGTAGAACCATGCTTAATAGTATCACAAATTATTGAACCTCTACTAGATAAAAGAGTATGCAGGATATCCTGATTGTCCACACCTCCTAAGTATTTGATGTTAAGGATGTTTGCCCAAGGTTGCTTAGGAAACTTACACCATCTCCAATAAAGTTTTACAGCCAAAGCAAGAATATTTTGCTCCACTTGCCTAAGTGCAAGCCACCATTCTCCTTTGGTTTGAAAACCTAATCCCAACTCACCAAAATCCATTTTTGAATGTCAAGATTGCTTGGCCAAAGAAATTTCTTGGTAAGGGAATCAAAATCCTTGAGCACACCCTTAGGAGTAGACAACACCATGAACTTGTACAGAGGAAGAGCCTAGAGGATAGATGACACCAGAATCACCCTACCAGCTAAAGATAACCATCTAAAGGTTCAATGATTGAACTTAGTGAAAAATTTATCCAAAATCTTCTACTAGTCATTCCTTTTCAAGGTGTCAGCACTAAGAGGGATCCCCAAATAGTCCAAGGGTAGAGACCCAATCTAAAAGTGGAGAATGTTGGAAATTCTACACTGAATCAAAATGGGAGTATTGGAAAAAATAATCTTTGACATACTCATTAATTTGTTGACCAGAGGTAGCCAAATACAAATCCAAAACTTTCCTAAAATTGACTGCTTCCTCAATCCTGGCTACACCCATTAAATTAGTATCATCAAAAAATTGAAGGTGAGTCTATGCTTCCAACCCCTGAGCCCAACTCAATCCACAAATGGATCCTCTATCTCTAAACTATTTAAATAGTCTCTGAAGACCTTCAACCATCAGAATAAACAAATAAGAGGAAAGTGGGTCCCCTTGCCTAGCCCTCGATTAATCAAAAAGATAGGTGTGGGAGAACCATTTATTAGAATTGAAAAGGAAGGTGTGGTCACGCAACTCATAACCCATGACACCCAATCTCTGTGTAACCAAAAGGCCAACAGTAGGCACTACACAAAGGACCACCTCACTCTATCATAGGCTTTAGACATATCTAGTTTGATGAACATGGCTTTATCTTTGGAAGAAGACATGGAGTGAATAACTTTAGCCACCACCACAACTCCATCCACAATCTTCCTACCCTTCACAAAGCCACCCTACTCCTTGGAGATCAAGGGATTCAAGAAATTTTTTAGTCTTTCAACAATCAACTTAATGATAATCTAGTACATCACATTACACAAAGCAATAGGCCAAAAGGAGTCTAAGGAATTTCCCCCCTCCTTCTTAGGGATTAGAGAAAGAAAGGTTGAATTCATAGCCTTGAGCATATACTTATTAGTATAGGACTCTCTGACCACCTCCAAAAAATCCCCTTTGATGATATCCCAAAATTCTTGGAAGAATCCAATGGGAAAACCATCGAGTCCAGGGGCCTTACCTTTCTTCATCTGGAAGACAATAGCCTCAAGTTCCTCCAAAGAGATGGGTGCCAAAAAGAGAGTTATTTATCTCCATAGAAACTAAAGTAGGGATGCAAACTAGGACCACATTCTCCTCCTCCAAAGTCAAAGAATCATCTTCGGTGAAAAGAGATTGGAAGAAATGAAACACATCCTTTGAAATAGCCTGAAGCAAATTCAACTATTCCCCCTGAGTTGACATGAGAGAGGAAATAATGTTCCTACCTTTATTAGCCTTTACCGAATTATGAAAGAAGGCAATATTCTTATCACCTTCTTAGAGCTAATCAACCCTATATTTTTGTTTCCAAAATATCTCCTCCTGAAGCTCCCATTCAACAAGTTCTATAGAGCACTTGGTTTCTTCTTAAAGCAAGTCCATAGTCATACTCTCATCCTTGCTTTTGAAATTGATTCTGTAACATTGATCTTGAACTTGTTTCTGCTTATGAAAGAGATTACTGAAATCTATCTTGTTCCATTTCTTTAATTTTCAAATTTGACAAATTATAGCCTCTTGAAAAAGGAGAACATAGCTATGTCAAAGGGAGGCCTCCCTTCTACCCACCACTACTCCAGAAGCTGATGCAAAATCTTATCCCTAAGCCACATTTATTGAAATTTGAAGGGTGGTTGCTTGAGAAAGGAAAGTTGAGAATAAGAAAAATTAATCAACCAATAATCTGACCCCTTCCACCCCACGATCTCAGAGGAAGAAGTCCAACTATTCCATGTCCATTCAGTAGAGACTAGAAACATGTCTGACCATTCAAAGATTGAACCATCCCCACATCTTCGATTGTGATAGGTAAAAGTCCTATTGTTGGGTTGAACACCAACTAAATTTAAAAACTTAATATTTATCTTGAAGCAATGAAGAAGGCCCTAGATGACTCACTCCCCCTAATTTTTCGTCTAGGGAGAAAATAGAGTTAAGGTCTCTTACCAATATTCAAGGGCATAAAGGTACAAGAGTGAATAAATCTAATGTGAGACCAAGGAAGAAGCTTACTAGGAAAATCATTGGGTGCATACACATTGGTGAAAGGAACCACCACTACAAAATCAAAGTAGAAAGCTAACAAAGAAAGGTAGTTCCTTCCAGCCATCCACCAAAGAGGAAAATTATTGTATGGGTCCCAACAACATGCTATACCTCTTGCAAAGCCTTGAGATCCAGCACATTGACACTGACCCCTCTTCCAAATCTTGGAGGCATTCTTCATCATATCATCAATAGAGAGCTTGGTCTCCTAAATGAAAAGAATATTAGGTTTATGGTCATGAACTAAATCTCGAGTAGCCTTTTGTCTAGGGATGCTATCCAAACCCCTCATATTCTAGGAAATCACAATCATTTATGAGAGAGAAAAATTAGAATCCAATGTCTTAACCACACGAGATTCAACCAACGATTCTCCCATAATCTTCATCTTCTCCAAATCCTTTTTCCTTCCAACTTTCGCTGATGTTTCATCTGTCACTTTCTTTAAGATCTTTTGGTGGATGCCTAAAAGAGGTCCACTCTTCTTTCCGTCATATTTGGCCCATAATTCATGTTCTACTCATTAAGTCCATCATAACCTATATGCTTCTAAGGGCTTCCTCAAAGGGGTTAGGAGTTGGTTCCTCCACCTGATTCTCTACAATATCTAGCCTAGAAGCCCCTTGCTCAAAGTGGGGTGAGGAATCAACAAGTGCATCCTTTGGGACTTCATTCATGATAGTTGTTGGAGTAGGCACACGAAGAGTTTTCCCAATAGTATCTGAGCTATGCACAACCTGAGTACCCAAGCTATGGTTATATTCCATAGAATCCAGATCTTGAAAGTTTTTCAAAACATCAAATCTATTACCAGAGGACTCTCTAAGTATAGATTTGTTCTTATGGTTTGACATTTTTTCTTTTGATCGGGTTTTTAACCAAAAAAACCCATTTGAATCAGGCTCCCCACTCTAAATTGGAGCTTTTCCTTTCACTTTAGAGAGATTTTCTTGCTTTCTTGGAAGAGGTTGTTGATATTTAGTACACAACTTGGGGAAATTCCTTTGCAAATGCCCTTATTCAAGATAAGTACAACATCAAAAAGGAAGGGCCTCATAATCCACCTATTGAATCCAAGACATACCTTCCAACCTAACTTCAAAATTTTTTGGGAAAGGATTATTTAGATTGATTTCCACACATAGTTGAGAAAAAGAAGTTGCACTTCGATCAAGAGTTTAATAGGAAGGACCCAACGACTTCCCTAAAACTACAACAATAGAATGCTAAATTTCCTTTCACCAAAACTCCATCGGAAGGTGGCGGAGGTGAATCCAGACTAGTCAATCCTTGACGAAATCTCTTCAGAAGGATTGAAACCTAGGTTCCAGGGTTTGATGAAAAAGTTTTCTTGGTTATGAAAATATGCACTGCCTTCAAAAACTATATTTCGATCAACAATTCATGAAAAAACTACAAAGAAATACCCATTAGATCCCAAAAGAAATTCCAAATCATCTTTAGAGTTCTAGTTGGTGCAAAACCAATTTTTGAGAAAAGGCAGAGTGATCCCAACCCCCATGAAATTGCAAATGAGTGCATGGTTAGATAAATACAAAACATCTTCACCAACTAAATTTGGGTTGATCACCATCACTAGACAATCTTTACATCTCTCTAGATACCCATTGGATTTTTGATGAATTGCCTGATACTAATTGAACTTCGACTCCTCTGCTACATGCAAGAGGAAATTTATAGCTTCAACAAGATCAGAAGACAAAGCTTCCCCACCAAGGATAGTGTCTTTGAAAGAGAAATCTTGGGGCTCCCCTGGACCCCTTACAAGAGCCATGCAATCTACACAGTCAATCGCTTACAAAGTCCATGCAAATAGGAAAATGCCGAGCATAGGGCGCACATAAAAAAACACTAACCATAGAGGCATAGGAAGTAGGGAGAGAATCATCCACTGTGACCAACATAGGAAAAGCTTTGAGGTCGAGTGACCTCACCAAGTAGTGCTGGCTGCTCCAAACCCTCGCACATAGCTAAAAATTCTCATCACCATCGCTCCTTTCAAACATTTAGGAATCAAATCAAGTAGCTAAGAAGGTGGTTGGAGAATTAATGGTGCTGTCATGAAGAAACATGCCAAATTTGAGGAATTATTGGGTCATTGGGCCCAAAAGTGTACATTGGTCTCCTTCAGATGTTTCTTCTTTTTCTCGTCTTTTTCTCTTCTCTCTTTTCTTCAATATAAAAGATTGCATTTCTTTCTCATCCTCTTCATCATCACTCACATTCACAGGATTAATCTTTTCCCTTTTTTCTCACTACTTAGGTCTTGGATTCTTTCTCTATACAATCTTAGTTTGCATTAGTACCTTAGTAGAAACCATCCTTCTAGGAGGTGTTTGGCTAGGTTTGGAAGATTTAGGAGTAGTAGTGTAGAGATAGACCTACTTGTCCTTCTAGGAGCTTTTAGAGTGACATAAGGGGTTTATGATTTTTCTGTAGAACCCTCAGAAGCGCCAAACATATTTTCCAACCTTGTCATCATCTTTTCCACATTTTTTATCTTCTCCACCTTTTCCTCTACCTTCTTATTGTTTAAATTTTTGGTTATCCCATCATACATACCAAACCTCTTAGCAATTGGATCCCTAGGTTTATTGAGCAGGATTTCAACATATGTAATTTAGTCATATCTAGAGACCTCATATGAAAACTTTGTTATCCATGAAATTATTAGTTCAACTGCTTCCATGTAGCAATTGTCTTTATCCACCATAAAATTTATATCATTCTTGTATCTCTCAACAACTTGTGAGGGTATCCTATCCCTCATTTGTATTTCCTTTTGGAAAGTCTTAAAGAATCCATTGTATGTAGTGTCACATTGTTTTCTATCCAAAACATTATGCCTATGATCCCTCATCTGATGTGCAATAAGAATATCCATTCTCCATACCACATTCTTCAAATTAAGCAATTCCTTCATGATATAGAACATAAGATAAATAATTAGGGAACCATATTGGAAGTTGTAGTGAGTCTCCTTGGTTCTTTGCAAATTTTTCAAAAACTATTGTCACAAGAGCTCAAAAATATCAATCCTTTACCATCTAATGAGAAGTGTAGATGGTAGTGGCAGTAGAAAACTCTTCTTTGTTTTTACAATAAACCTTGTATGCATTATCCATCATGGCATACCAAACCCATAGGTTAGTGATTTCATCCACAATTAGGGTTATTTTGTCAAATTTTTCTCCTATATTCTTCATAACCTCTTCATTCTTCATGGCCTTTACTGCCAACATAGGTTTGATGGAGCACAACCTAGTCACAACTTTGATAGCTTCATTTATTATCAGGTATGGCTGATCAAGCCAAAAGATATATTCATGGATCTAGCTCAAAGAGATTCTAACCCATTCATCTTAATAACAAAAGTTGGGGAAACCCTTCCACGCATCTAATCATTTTTCCTCTATATTTGCATACTCTGGCTTGTGCTAAAAATCATCACCCAAGAGATGATTTCTTTTGAACTCTTCCAACTTTAGATGATTGTACTCATTTGTTGTGAGTGAATATAGATGTAGACATCTTCAGTATGAAGCACATTGATTGAAACATGAGAAATCACTTCATCCTTGTCGGTCATAGTAGATTTTTTCTTCAACTTAGGCATTGAATTCTCAAAAACATCAATAACTATAGGTGTAGCCATGATAATACTTTTTGAAACTAATATTTTTCAAGAAAATATGAGAAATACATGTGAATAATATCATTAGGGTTTGCACACAAATTTACTAAAAACCTTCTTCACTTCCTTATCTCTTGCACACAATTGATATGATTCAAATGAGATCAAATTTTATCAAGCAGTGATTAAATACTCTTCACACCTACCTGGATTTTATGCATTAAATGCATTTTTGTACTTGACACAAATAAATTTTTACTATCCTAAGATATCATAGAGATCCATGATCATTCAAAAAACTTGAACCACAAAGAGTGTATTCACTGTAGAACCTCCAGAAAACATGTCCATGTCACCATTAACCATTATGTTGAAGATTTAAGCATCTTATACTTTACAGGGGATTTAAAAACTTTATAATTGCAACTCCCCATGAGCCAATACTTTCTTTTAGTTAGGAGATGATCCATTTGCACTAGGAAGAGGTACAAATTCATTCTTCACTTTACTTTCTTCCTTTCTCTTCCATAATTTATTTTTCTAATCAATTTCAATCTTCTTTTTGGAAGCATAAGGTCTTACATTATTTCCCTTACAAAACCTTGCAATTTGTCCTAGTTTTTTCAATTGTAGTAAGTGATATTAGGTAGTAGAGCATAGTCACTTCTTATGACATTAGATCTACAATTAACATACGTATGACCAAATTTTTACAAGTCTAGTAGTAACCATAGAAGGATTGAGAAGACATAGAATTTTTCTTATTCATAAAAATATTCCTAATCACTTTACTTCTAAATTCAATAGCCTTATGACTAAACTTGTTGTAGGAATAACATTGACCATGAAATGATAAATTTTGACTCATCTTTCTTTTGCATTCAACAACCTTGTGCCCAAAATTATTACAACAATAACAATAACCTTAAAAATATTGATTGAACCTAGTAGAAGCATGTTGTCTATCTAGTAGAGGACCTTTGAATCTTCTTTATCGCCAGATAGGAATGAATACACCTTATTTCTTGTTGTCCTGATTTGTTTTTGTATTTCCATAGGATGTTTTCTTAGGTTGTTTAGTGCATGCTTTCTCCTCCTTTCTTCTAGACTTTCCTTCTACTCTAAAATTATCATATAGGTTTGTAGAAGCACTAGTTGATGGAATTTTTCCTTTTTCAAAACCAAGACTAGATTTATTGTTTAATTATTTTTTGAGAGTTGATCAACTTGAATAAAAATTTAGAACCTCCTTTTAGTTTTAAGACCTTTTCAATTTTTACCTTTTCTTTTTCTAGTTCTTTTCTCAGAGTGACAGTCCCTTCCTCAAGCTTTGAACATTCAACTATTTTATCATTTAGCTTGGTATTCAAGTATTCCTCTATCCTATTTCCTTCTTCAACCTTAACTTAGAAATTAAAGATCACATCTTCTACCTCCTTAAGTTTAGTCTCACATCCTTTACCTCCTTCCATTTGAGGTTTTAGTTTGTGAATTCCTTCTTTTGATTCTCTAGCTTGTGCCTTGAATTTGATAATTTTATCCTCTGATTTTTCAAGAATACCCTCATATTTCAGATTTAGTTTTCTTACTTCATCTAGATCTTAAAGAGAAGGCTAAATTTCTCCTTCAAAATATACTTCACAATATTCAGGATTGATGTCCCAACCTTTAGTTTGCATTGACTCTAGATCAAGTTCTAGAGAAAACATATCATTGATCATTGCTTCAAATCCTATATGTTCAAGTGCGGGATCTACCTAAGCTATTAGAATTCTAAAAGGAACCTAGCTTTAATACCAATTGTTGAACACACCTAGAGACTAAGAGGGTCCAGAGTGAATCAATATTTTTTTAATCTTTAAAATAATTCCATTTGTAGCTTAACCACCAAATCACATTAACTAAAAGAAGAATAGAAAGGAAAGAATGCACCACACAAGGACACCAATATCTTTATGTGGAAAAATCGATGAGGGAAAAACCATAGTGAGAGTTATGTCACAATATATGAATCTCACTACTTACAAAAAATAAAATATTGTTTTAAGGCTCATTGTCTAAGGATTTGTAGACTAAGGCGTACAAACTTAGGGAAAGATACAAGGACCTGCTAAAGAGGCTTAGTTCTTGATACAAGAATACAAGAAAATTAAAATGAAAACATGAACATGAATTGCTATAAAAGAAGCATCTAGCATATGCTGATGTTGTAGTCCCTTTTTCATACAATTACTCTATCTTACTGACTTTGACACACTTCATATTCAACATACTATAGAATCTATCCTTTGTCTATTCATAAATGATTTATTTCTTCTATAAATACTGTCCACAAAAACTTAAAACTCTAATTAGGTCAGCTCTAAGCATATACAATATAAAGAGAAAATAAGTTGTAGGTCAAAAAACATGACATAGAAAGGCCCAAAAGAGTCACAACACATCCTTCAAGGAAAAATTAACTAATCAAGATCAACCACAAATGAAGGAAACTAAAATGTCAATCCAAACATCATCAACACCACCAAAACTACCAACTATTCATCTTTACTCCACTAGGGAGAAACCAAAAACATCATTCAAAGGAAATCAAAAAAATCCTTATGACCTTCTCCTAATGAATTTGATCATCATATTCTTGTACAAATGAAGAACCCACCAAACACACAAGAATAGAGCATCCCAGATTGATTGTGACACCTCAACACTTAGGATATTTCACTCTAGTTCACCAAAACATCCGAAACACATATGAACTGGTGTTGCTTACAAAAAATACAATATTGTTTTAACAAAATCACCTAAGGACTTGAAAGCTAAGGTGCACAACCATAAGGAAGGATACAGTGACCTATTAAAGATAGCAAGACACATTAAAATTATAATAAAAACATGAACATGAACTGCCATAAAAGAAGAATCTAACATATGTTGATGTTGCAGCCCCCTTTTTGCACAATTAATCCATCATATTGACTTTTCACACTTCATATTTAATATATTGCATAAAATATCCTTTTTCCATTTGTAAATGATTTTTTTTGTTGTAAATACCCTCCACAACATCTCAAAACTCCAATTAGATTGGCTCCAAGATGAACTATAAAATGAAATGTGTGATACTACATAGGTTGGATCCAAACACATGCATTATGAAGAGAAAATAAGTTGTACATCACAACACATAACATAATAGGGCCTAAAAGCATCACAACACATCCTTCAAGGAAAAAACAACTAATCACTTGAGAAGTGCTAGGATCAACTGCAAATGAAGGAAACCAAACTATCAGTCCAAGCAACATCAACACCACCAAAAATTTCCCATAGTTCATCTTTTCACCATAGGGTAGAAACCAAAAATATCATGTTGAACAATATGTGAAAAATGTAGGTAATAAAAAACATCCTAAAAACCTTCTCCTAAATATTTTGATCATCATATGTCATCGCAATTGAAGAAACCCATTGAACAGACAAGAATAAAGCATCTCGAACTGATTGTGACACATCAACACTTGGGATATTGCACTGCAATTCACTAAAAACATCTGAAACACATATTGGTGAACCCATACACTCTCTAAACATATCCCCAAATCTGCAAAACCATATCTATCACTCTAGAGGAATGTAGAGCATTTTGGTAAACTTATGAGATACATAACTTTGCTTTAATGTAATTCAAAGAATAGTCATGTGCATCTAACTCTTGCTATACAAATGTTTATGACATGCAATCATAGAAATAACCTCTTTGCTAACTTCTAAACTTAACTCTAGAAGCACAAAACTAGATCATGTTATGTAGAGGAATGCAGACCAAAAAGAATGGTCACAAACTCATGTTAATAAGTAGTTTTTACCTTAGACAATTTCTCTCAATAAAAAAAGTATGAACATAATCTCAAATTTTTAAGTGTCATCATCATGCTTCCAAACACCTCAACATTTGCTAGGCCTTCTAGACTTACTTTCCTTAAACATGTTGAGCCCATGTGTCTAAGTGTTTCAAACCATCTCTCTCAAATATTCCACTATTTCATCAACTACATTAATCTATCTCTAAACATTTCTCAACCTCTTCAACTTCTAAATACAAACATGACCTCATGTTGACATCAATGACAACACATATTTTGAACAAAGTATACCATAATGCAAATGGATACTAGTTTAAACCAATGAAATATTGTCCCTTGGCTTGGAACAAGGATGATTTACCAATCTTAAGAGTTACATGTGGAAATTAGATGCCCAAGTACATGTTTTATAAAAATATAAACACATATTAAGTATCCTCCACAAAATTCACATATTTGAGCATAATATTTTGAAAAATAATTAACTATACAACATCAAGCTCCATTTTAACTTTCTATCCAATTTTTTTTCAAATTTTTTAATCTTTAAAGTTATTTTTTATTTTTTCATAAAAATATGTGTATTAGTTTTTCTATGTAATTTTTGACATATTCATCCAAATTTGAAAAATAAAACATTTTCTCATCCTACAAACTTCATTCTATACAGATTAATAAAATTGATTATTTTTCACATAATTAGGAGGAGAACATATTTATTTTCTTATTTTCTTTTTATAATTTTCCCATTTTAAAATATAGTTAAAGATCAAGTGGATAAGTATTTGAATGACTACGGGCGGGGGCCCTAGCTCGGTTGGCTAAGTAATTCCGTTGCGGCTCTGCTGGTCACGAGTTCTAGTCTCCCCCGTCCCGTGGTACCGGAGGGCGTGTCGCACCAGCGCCGCCGGTCACGTTAAAAAGTTTACCAGACTGCAGTTTATAGTGCTACCCGATTCCTATAGTCTAAAAAAAAAAAAAAAAGTATTTGAATGACTACACAGTCTTATCTAACTTTTCATCAAAGATATTTACAAAATACTTAATGAAACTCAATATTGGCCCAAAGAGCATCCTTGACACACTTTTTTATATTTTTTGTTGTAAAATTAAAACCACTCTATGTGCTCTCAACTTTTGAAATTTTAATCTCTACTATTTAAAAATCAATATTTTAGAATATACTTTCCTTGTTCTCATTACAAATCCAAATATTGAGTGCAAAATTTTTGAATTAGTCATTGAAGCTCAATTTTTTACTAATTTTAAGAAAAATGTAGTCACTTTTATCCCAATTTTAGCTTCTTATTTTCATGCATTTACTCTAATAAGACCATAAATACTAGTGCAATAATACTAGATGAGGAAACACAAAGTTGTGTATTCCAATTACTACCATGCTTATCAACTATTTTTCTCAAAATTTACATAATAGTATTTCTAGTGGCATCTTATTAATCATTATCTAATGGGTAATTGGGAGTTAAGAAAAAGTGTTAAATATAAAAAAATAAAAAAAACATAAGGTGAATGTTCAAAGTTATGTCCCACTTTTAAGAAATAAATTATCAATTTTTTTTTTTGGTAACCTATGGGTATTCCCATGACTCATCCCATCATTCGCTTTATGGGGTGAGCTGAGGCAAGACTAGTCCCATAGGAATTCACACAATAGCTTGCGAACCATGTGCATTGGGTGAGCCCGAGCATTGGAGTCAAACCTGAGACCTATCAACATTGATTTAACTATTTAACTTGAATAATTAGAAAGTAGTATATATTTTGAAATTTTGAATGTTGTTGCTTTGATTTTGTGATGCTCCTCAAAATCATTTATTCAGGTCTTATCTCTATTTTTTCTTATCTCATGTTTCAATCTTATAGCCTAATTATCAAGTGTCAATGTTCTTTTGTCGATGTTTGGAGAAGTTCTCAAAACCTTGTTGGTAGCTGATGAGGTTAGTCAAACCTTATCAAAAATTGATGAAGTTTTTGTAACCTATGTTTAAAGTGAAATACTATCTTGTGCTATGTCTTCATGGTATTGAAAATATCCATTCATATTTTATTCATTATAATATAATTCTCTCAACATTGGAATAGGTTCTCAAAAAAATTGCTAGAAGCTAATAGATTTTCTAAAATTGAGCTCAAAACTAAAAGATTGATTTTCATGAAACAAATCAACTTTAACATGTGAAATTTAGAAAGGGGAAAATAAAATGAGTCTCGACATTTTGGGTTGTTGAGAATTTTGAAAATTTTGGGCATAGAAAGAGATTATTAAAAATATTTTGAAGGTTGATGGGGTTTTCAAAACCTTGTCAGAAGCTAACAAGGTTCTCATAACTAAGTTAAAATCTAGGAAGGCATTTTAAAGAAATTTTATGAGGAATAACAAGTTTTGAAAGAGATCAGATATGATTTTGGAGAACTAAGAGGTTTTTAATCCATGTTGGAGGATGCTCAAATTATGTAAACCTTTCAAAATTCCAACAAAATAATATTCAAAGAGGATAAATAGTGTATGCTAGAAGAAGATGAAAGCTGACACACACCAACATTTAAAATACAATTAATATTATTTTATAAATTAAGAGAATTTATTTCTTTCCTATAAAGTGATATTTCCCTAATTGAGTTTATTTCATGGAGAATTTCAAGGAAAACATGAAGAGTGAAGAGTAAATTAGAAAAAAATGATTGAGTATAAACTTGATCAAATTTATGGGATTTGCAAAATGATCTTCCAATCATGATTAAAAGTACATAATTCATCCATAATTATCTATTTAAATGGGAATTCGTTTCAAGGAAAATATTTTTCATTAATATTTCATTGAATGCACAAGAAAATTGAGGGGGGGAGGGTGAATTAGTTGTACCTTAAAGCTTCAAAAACCTCATTAACATTCAGATCCACATTCATTCAATAAACCCTTAAACTATTATGATGAATTAGCATGAGAATAAAATAACAAAAACTAAAAAAACTTAACACCATACACAAGAGAACATCAAATTTATGTGGAAAAGTTAAGAAGGGAAAAGACATGATGCAGATTAGTTCACAATACAAGTAATATCAACACCAATTACAAGGGATTGTTTCTAGAGGGAACACTTCCCAAAAAGAGAAAGGCTCACTAAAAAAATAGAAAATAAGATAGATAAGGAATGTTGCATAGAGTAAATCATCTCAATGCAATAGAGAATCCACCACAATGGTATCAACACCTTTGTAGCCTGAATGAAGAATTGTAGACACCTTTTTCTCATTATATCAAGTAATCTAACACACGAAAGATCACACTGCACCTCTCAATTTCACACTCTACAAATCTACACTTTTCATTAATCAAATCTCTCAAATCTATCTTTTCATCCCTCAACAGCTCAACTCACACTTATACCATATTCAACCTTGAAACCTTCTCCAAGGTCCACTATGCACCTTAAACATGCAATATTCAAATTAGGTTGGCATCAAAACATTATTGTTGTGGAAAGGAATGAATGTGGACCATGAAATTCCTTAGCTAGGACCTAAATCCATCCTCACATTCCACACCATGCTTCCATAAACAACTAAGTACCTTTGAAAGTAGTGTAAACATGAAGATCAACTGATACAAATGTAAACACCATTAAAATTTTAAGTACACTCTTCCTTTGATTAATTAATAACTCATGGAAAATAAACCTCATGCAAACACACTCTAGAATATTTTAAAAAAACCCTAAAATTCGAAAAACTCCTTCACAACAACTTTCACCTGAAGAATATACACACCCAGTACATCCAAATTACTCTACCATACATTGTAACTTAGAAAACCATCTTCTGAAGCAACAAACCTTATACTATCTTGATAGAGGTAAGATACCAACACCATCAAAACTCCTTTAGAATCGTAATCCCTGAAACATAATTGTGGAGAAACCTAAAGAAAAAACATTTCTCCTCTGAGATACCTCTACAAAACATAGTCACACACTAGTGAACACAAATTCTTCTATGCATCTATTCAACAAACCAATTATTGAATACAACACCTCTAAACAACTCTCACCATAATATTTGAATCAAATGAGCAGATCTGCAACCTAGAAGAAATGTAGAGAAAAACTAGAACATAACCCTACAACACAAAACAAGACTACAACACACTATTTCCTCTTTTTATAAAATTTTCTCAAAAGCACTTAGAAACCAAGCACTTCCTCATCACCATGAAGCCAACATCAACTCAACCATAGATCATATAATCTTATCAAAACAACACTAGATATTGACACTAGTGGCTTTACTAATGATAACATAATGCAACTAATTAAAGCATCAACTGCTCACACTCTTGTAACAACATCCAACAATAAACATTAGTAATAACACAAGATTTTTGAGATCAATGAAAACACCAACTCCTCATACTTCCAAAATATTTATGAAACACACAATCCTCTACTTAAAATTAAAATACCTCCAAATATAGTCATCTATTTGTTGAGTGAATTGGTCAAGATATTTTTTGATTTCATTTTTGATAAAATGGAGTACAAATATCTTGGGTACGAGAACCTTTTTGGTTTGAAGAGATCAATCCCTAAAATTGGAGATACAAAATTAGGGCATTCCAATTTAAAAGAATTTTGGTAAAGAATGAATGGAGTGACCCTATTTTATGCAAAAATTGGTAGAAGATAGATTGTTACAAGCTACAAGTTGTCCTATTATAGTCCAATGCTTAGACTTGGTGTTAGAATGTATCAATCATTATGACCCATAGATGAGGGAGGTGAAGAAAAAGGATAATAGGGTCATTACCAAGATTGATAGGAATATATTTCATTTTTTTTCACTCTTCCCCTTTTCATACTAAATTTGTAGCATCAACATCACAATTAGCTAGAGTGGGAGATGCAAAAGATTTTCCTAAAGGGAAACAAGAAAAGACCTGTAGGGATGCATTAAGGGAGAAAAGGAAAGAGAAGAAAGCCTTAGAAATGGTAGAAGAGGTAATTGTATAAGTATCATTTTCATCTTCAAAAGGGATTATTTTGTTGCAATTTTGAGTAGTTGGTGTTCTCATTGATGTCAATTGGTGATGGTTGTGCTGATTCTTTCATTAGTAAGTTACTAGTGTCAACCTCTAGTGTTGCTTTGATAATATTCTATTTATGGATATATAGATATGTTGTAGCTAGGTTAGTGGTGTTGAGGAAGTAGTGAGGATGATGAGAATATGTCCTTTGTTCTTGGATTCCAAATTCTTTTGAGAAAATTTGAATAAAAGAAGAAAGAGTGTGTTGGAGAGGTGTTCTATGATACAAAGTAGTGTTGTGGTCTTGCTCCACATTACTTCTGCATTGAAGATTTTCTTGTGTAGTTCAGATATGATGATCAAAGGTGTTCATAGGTGTTGTATCCATAGTTTCTTGGCCTAGATCATTGTGTAGAGAAAGTTGTGTTCACCAATGTGTGAATTGTGCATTGTAGTGGTGTCTGGGAGAAATGTTTTTGCTTTGTATTTCTATACATTTTGGTTTCTAGTCTTACAAATCTAGAAGTGTGCTGATAATGCATACATCCATCTTCAATTGAATTTTTTTTTGTGGTTTGGTGCTTTGAAAGTTGGTTTCTTGAGTTGTAGTGTATGGAAGTTTGTTTGAGTGTACTGGGTGTGTGCATTCTTTAGGTGAATTTTTTAATGAAGGAATTTTGTTGGATTATAGGGTATTTTTGGGATATTCCAAATTATGTTCAAGTGATATTTGTTGTTCATGAGTCATCTTTGAATCAAAGGAAGCATGTACTTAAGTGTTTAATGGTGTTTACATGGGTTCAGATGACCTTGGGTGTTTACACTAATTTCGGTATTTGTGGAAGTGTGGTGCGACATGTGGATAAAAGCACAAAGTTGTGTCACACTCTTAGCCAACTTATCAACATAACTGAATTTAAGTATTTCTAACTAAAAATCAATTTTGGTCAAACACATGATTTAGTAAAATTCGTTCTAGCTAAGTTAGATACTTCCACAACTTTTTCAACTAAAATTGTTGGCTAAAAATATATGGAGCACCACTTTGAGTCCAATTTACCAAAAAAATAAAATTATTTGCAAAACTTGAAGTTTAACTCCTACTAATGTAAGTTGTAGACACTTAAAAATGACCTAGGCCCGCAAGCTCTATTTTACCACTTTTGTCCTAGCATAATTGTGACATTTAATTATGTCCTTGGTCCACTTTCCACTATTAATTAAATAACTGATTATTATTTAACTAATTCATGTCTCTTGCATTCTTCATGATTATTAAATAAATAAATTATATTTATTTATTCAATACGTCACTAAGGGTCTATTATCTTCTTACCATTAAATAAATTTCTTAATTTATTTAATTATTGGTCATATTCTCTAAATTAAATAATTATGTTTAATTATTTAATTGCCTAATTTGATATTTCCCTCATTTTAAATAAATTAATTATTTAAAATAAGCTCATGTTATTAACTGCCACTTCCTTTTAGTAAATAATCTAAAAAGATTATTTACTATCACACAAAATCCACATTTTGAATCAATTTTAATTCAAAAATGGTAATATTCTTCCATAAATCAAGTAATTGATCAAATTCTTGATTTTCTAAAATCTTCTTTTCTGCCCAGTATTTATCTTCTTGATTTTTCGAATCTTACAAATCAAGTAGTCTTTATCTTCTTGATTTTTGAAAATCTTTACCTTTTTGGCTAATTGTCACATTAATTCTTAACTGCCGATTTGATTTTCTCAAATGACATCTTGGCCGCTCATTTAAGATTTTTTCCCTAACCCTAATTAGAGATTGTCACACGCAATCTCAACCGCTAATTTTAGGCTTTCATCAACTTTTAATCTTGACCATCCATCCAATTTTGCTCACATTTTGCCAATTTTGCTCATATTTTGAGGGACATAGCTTTTGGATATTTCATTCTAGCATAATTGTTGAGTCTTAGGCAATAATATAGTCTTATCATTTGGTCATAGGCTCTATTTTGGCATAGTTTAGTCATATCCTAATGCTTATCATTCACATGGTAGCATTATAATAATTTTAAAATCCCTCAAACCTTGCTTTGGACATTGTCTTTGTCTTTGTCATAGTCATTGCTCACACACTCAAATATGAGGGAAACAATTACATTTAGTATAATCATTTTTATTTTATTTAATTGTCTTCCTTTGTGCTTCATAATTAATGTTGGATTTTATGATTTATTCTCTAATCTACTAACACTATAAAATTGCATCGTTACATAAGTAACATTTTAAAAAATATATAAAAATACCCTTTTGTAGATCCATAAGTGTAGTTTTCATAAATATATATATTTTAAAAGTTTAATTATTATTTATATTTTATTTTTTATTTTTACTAAAAGTAGGTTATCAACATAAAATATTAGGTTTATTACCATGCCAGGGAAAAATACTAAAACTTATTAAATTTTTTGAAAAAATAGATGCACTAGATAAAAGAATCTATTTTAAGATGGTATAAATTTTTTCCATTTTAGATAATATTAATATGAAAGTTGACATCCCATGGAAATAATTTTTTTTTATTCATGCACATTTTAATATTTATTTAAAAATACATATTTATCAAAATTGGAAAAAAAATCCATGAACTAAAGTTTCAAGTTATAAATACACACAAAAAAATTTGAAAAAAAAATTACTATAAAAGTTTGACGCCTCATGCAACTTCATTTTTCAACATTTTATCAACAACTAAATTATAGTGTTAATTTATTAAAACTAGTTTAAAATATTTTTTAATTTTTTTTTTTTAATAAAAACATAAAATATACTAAAAATTATATATTTTACTAGTTTACATCATTTCAAAATTCAAAACATATATGCCCCTTTTTAGTGATTCAAGTTTAAAAGTTGGATCAGTGTTGGCCATTTCCTTTATAAAGTGTGGCACGACTTTGTGCTTTCACCCATGTTTGAGTAGGTTTAGGTATGAGTTAAGGAGTATTATGGTTTGACTTCATTCCTTTACATCATGAGAATGTTTTGGTGTCAAACTAATTTGACTTTGCACAATTGAGTTGCATAGCCAACCTTGGAGAATGTTTTCTTGGTTGAAAAAGGTATAAAAAAGAGTTATGTTGATGAGGGATGCATAGTAGAAAGTAGTGTGATGTAAGTGATGTCAATTGCAGATTTGTGAAGTGTAGTGCAAACTTCAATGTGCTAGACTATTGCAAGTAGTGAGCAAAAGGTGTCTGCAATCTTCAATAACATTGTGAATTTGTTGGTGATGTTGTGGTTGAATTTTCTATTGTATTAAGATGGGTTAATCACTTCAATATTCTTCTTTCTTCTTTTCTATAATCTGACAATGAGCCTTTGGTAGTGAGCCCTTCTTTCTTCTAGGGAGTGAGCCTATTGTATTTGATGTTGTTATTACTTTATATTATGAGAATCCTCACTGTGGTTTTTTCCTTCTTGTTTTTTCCATGTAAATATGGTGTTCTATTGTGCTTGGTGTTGATGTGATTTAGTTTCTATTATTTTCTTTCTTACTTAATCAATGTAACCAATTAATGGTTAATTAAGTAGATGTGGATCTGAATGTTTATGAGGGTTTTGAAGTTTTAATGCACAACTAATTCACCCCCCTCTCAACTTTCTTGTGCATTCAATAATTTGTAATAGAGAAAGGTTCCTTGGAGGAAAGCTTAACCGCTTGAGGTATATCTGGGATGGTGCACAAGAAGGAGTCTCCTATGTTTGATGGAACTAATTATGTATTCTATAAAACTAGGATGGAAGGTTTTCTTATTTCACTATGGTTTGATATTTGGAAGTTTGTTGAATCTAAATATACTATACCTATGAATGGTCCAAGCACTACTAATGAAATCAAGGCTTACGAGAACAATGGGAAAGAAAGGTATGCAATTTTGAGTGGTCTTTCTAATACTAATGTAGAATTTAAGAGTCTTAAAACTACTAATGAGACTTGGAAAAATTTGGAAAGTATCTATGAAGGAGATGATAAGGTCAACCAAGCTCAAATGAAAAATGTAAAGATCAAGTTTGAAACCTTGTGGATGTAAGAGGATGAAGATATTACTAGCTAGATGTAGAAAGTGGATGAAGTTGTCAATTCCATTAGAGGTCTTGGTGGGAATCTTGATGATGATGAGGTGGCAAAGAAGGTACTGAAAAATCTACCTACATCCTATGGTCATAAGGTTTAAACTATTGAAGAATTTTAGAGTCTAAATTTAGCTATTCTAGAGATCAATTGCTTGGTACTTTTACTCCTTTTAAATTAAGAGAGTTTTGTTCAAGTGATTCAAAGAAAGGGACTACTTTTAAAGTTGGAAAAGTAGAAAAGAAAGAGGAATATGATCTAGATGAATTTGATGAGTTTGAAGCAAACGTTGAGAGGAAATTGAAAAAGGACACTAGAAAATATAGAAGCAAGTTACATTTCAAATGCTTTAACTGTGGAAGGATTGGTCATTATGCTTCAAGATGTCCTATGAAAACTTGAAAATATAAGTATAAGGAGAATAAAGGTAAATAAATTAAGAAAATTTACTATATTAGAGAAGATGCCAATATATTAGATGATGACTCTAATTACCCTAATGATGAAGATGATGAATTCTTTTTCATGGTTTTAAATGCTAGAACTGCTTCTACTAACTCTAAGAAATGTATGAAGGATAGTACTCTAAAGATAGGAGCAATGATAATGGATCTTCACTCTAGGAAGACGAAGAGCAACTAGATCATTAATAGTGGATGCTCAAATCACATGACAGGTGATAAGAGTAAGTTTGTTAAGCTTGAAATTTTGAAGGTGGTTTAGTCAAGTTTGGTGACGATACATTTGCTAAGATATGTGGAAAAGGTTCAATCAGTTTTGATGGAAAGCATAATACAAATGATTTTCTATATGTTAAAGGTCTACAACATAATATTTTGAGTGTAGGACATATGTGTAGAAAGGGATATAATCTTGTGTTTCATGATGATGGGTGTGAAATCAGAAAAGGCTCCGAGACTATGGTTGTTGTTGGAAGAACATATGGTAATGTTTATCAACTCAAGGGTGCTAATGGTATGTGTTTCATGACTCAAATTAATGAAAGTTGGATATGGAATAGAAGAATGTGTTACATAAATTTTTATAGCCTAGTAAGGATAAGTTCAATTCAATCTATGAGAGATTTTCCAAAGATCACAAAGCTTATCAATGTTGTTTGTAAGGAATGTTAGATTGGGAAGCAAGCTAGAAGTATTTTCAACACCAATGAACAATATTATATCAGTCCTTTGGAATTGGTGCATACAAATCTTGTGGACCTACAAGAACAATAAGTTTTTAAGGTGACAATTATTTTATGTTGTTAATTGATGATTATTCTTGAATGAGTTGGGTTACTTATATCAAAGAAAAATCAAAAGCTTTAGATAATTTCAAGGCATTTAAAGCCATGGTTGAGAATGAAATGGATATAAAAATTAAATTTTTGAGGGATGATAGAGGTGGAGAGTTCACCTCCAATGAATTTAACAACTTTTGTGAAGATCAAGGGATAAAGAGGTAGTTATCTACCCCTTGGAGTTCTCAATAGAATGGAGTAGTTGAAAGGAAGAATAAGACTATTCAGGAAGCTACAAGAACTATGATGGAAGAGGAAAATATAATGGAAGTCTATTGGAGAGAAGGAATTCACACTATAGTCTACATACTTAACAAAGTTTAAGAAAGAGAAAATAGTTCAAAGAATTTCTACAAGTTATGGTATAGAAGAGTTTCACTGTTAAATATTTCAGAATGTTTAGATTAAAATGTTATATCAGGAGAGATGAAGGAAGCTTAGGAAAGTTTGATGCAAGATCTGATGAAGGGATCTTCGTTGGATATTCTACAAAAATCAAAGCCTACTGGTGCTATAATAAGAGGCTAAGAGGGATTGTTAAAAGTGAAAATGTTAAAGCAGATGAAGACTTACATAGAAATTTAGTAATGATAGATATATATAAATTAGATGAGCCCTTTTGTAGAAAAGAAGAGAAGGATGAAGGTAAGGAAATTGAAGTATAGGTTGAAGAGGAAGAAGCTTTGGAAGAGGTCCCTAAAACCCCTAAGTATGTGTGGAAGAATCATTCTGAAGATCAGATTATTGGTGACAAAAGAAGAGGTGTATTGATAAAAAGAAAGGATGCTATGCTAGAAGAACAAGTAAGCTTATGTCTACTTTCAAAAGTTGAACCTTGAGTAGTGATTGATGCATGCAAAGATGAATTTTGGATCAAAGTTATCAAAGAAGAACTAATATAGATTGAGAAGAATAAAACTTGGGAACTTGTCCCATGACCAACAAACAAGAATGTGACTGGAACTAAGTGGGTGTTCTAGAACAAACTGAATGAGAATCGAGAAGTGGTGAGTAACAAGGCTAGGCTTTTATGCAAAGGCTACTCAAAAGTGGAAGAAATAGATTTTGAGGAAAATTTTGATCTAGTGGCAAGAATGGAAGCCATTAGGATGTATTTGGATTTTGTAGCACACAAAGATTTCAAAGTATATCAAATGGATGTGAAGTTTGTATTCTTGAATGGTTAATTAGAAGTTTATTAGAAGAAGTTTACATTGAACAACTAGAAGGGTTTCAACTATCAAACAAACCAAATATGGTCTATAGATTGAAGAAGGTACTTTATGGATTGAAGCAAGCTCCTAGAGCTTAATATGCAAGGTTGGATAGGTATTTATTGCAACAAGGATTCAATAAAGGCATCACAGATAGTAATCTCTATTTTAAAGTTGAAAAAGATCAGATCTTGATTATGGCTGTGTGCGTTGATGATATAATTTTTGGAGGAAATGAAGCTATGTACAAGAAATTTGTAAAAGAGATGTAAAAATGATTTGAAATTTCTATGTTTGGGGAGATGAATTTTTTCCTTGGACTACAAATCAATCAGACAAAAAAAGGGATATTCATTTCACAATCAATGTATGTCAAGGAAATGTTGAAGAAGTTTGGAATGGAAGATTGTAAACTAGTATGTACTCCTATGGTTATTGGTTCCAAGCTAATTAAGAATGATGAATCTCTTAAGGCTGATCAGAGCAAGTATAGATCAATGATTGGAGGATTGCTATTTCTAACTTCGCCTAGACCAAATATCATTTATGTAGTTTTTCTTGTGGCTAGATTTCAAGAATATCCTAGATAGTCACATTTTACAATAGTGAAGAGGATATGTAGATAATTGTGTAAGAGAGGGGGACCAACCATGTTCAAGGCCCCAGGTCATAGAGGGCCAAGAGAGGAAGGCTACCCTAACTTACCTCAACCTAAAGGAGTGTTTTGAGATGAGGGATGAGAATGATGAGGACTATAAGGTCCTTCAATCACTCTACAGACCTAAAACTCAGAATGGGGCTAAGTGAGCCATTCTTTGGATTCCACACTATGCCTTAGGTAACTCTTTACCCATGGATGAAAGTTCAATTATGGGACAACAACATGACATGTTGGTGTCTCTTAGGTGTGATGGCATCCATATGAATAGAGGACTAAAAAGATAAGGTGAATCACTAGAAAATAGACTAACAACCCAGCTAATGGTTTTTAAGGGGAAAAAATAACACTATGAAATAAGAAATATATAGGAAAATATGATAAAGTAAGTAGATTAAAGCTAGGGTAACAAGAATGATCTCAGAAAGGAGCCTGTTCACTAGCTAGCTCCAAGAAGCATGTCCACTTGCACATAAGAAAGAGGGAAATTGTTGGGTGGTTGTATAGGGGCCTTCCTTAGTTGGACCCCTATTTTGGTGTTTCCACCTCCACAAATAGCCAAGATAGTGATAATGGAGAAAAGTTATGATAAAGGAGAATGAAAGAAAAGAACAAAATTACACTACAAAACAATATTATGCTACTCAACCATTTTGTAGAGGAGAGGAGTAGAAAGATCACCACCTCCACCAAGAGCTCACTAAATAATGGAGGAGAAAATGAGAGGACTCAAACCCTTATTGCAATGGTGTTGTTCCACACTTGTTTCGTTGTTGCTACTACTATGGAGTGAAAATTGCTAATTAAAGGCTTAGAATGTAAGGAGTGGATGCTAGAATGTTTAAAGAATGGCTTGGAGTGATGAACTAAATTCTTAGAAGGATGCCTGAGTTTGTGAAGAAGATGAAATGCATGAAGGAGTGAATTTGAAGGGAAAATGAGAAAAAACCATATTCAAATCAGTTGGTCAAAGAAGGGCATTACAAATTGACCCCAATGGGAAGTGTAACACCTCTATAGGCGTTAGACATATGAATCGGTCAAGGAAATAAGTGTGTCATGCAGATGTCTACATGCTGCATGTATGTCCCTGATGTAAATTATTCTACCGATGCACAAAAAAAATGCCAAGTGGAATGAATGGAATGGGATGATGTGGATTTTTCCCTTCAAATTTGGTTTTCGAAGGTGAATGAATGTAAAAAGGGAAATTTGCGTTAGGGGTGAAAATTCTCTCCTATACATTTATCCCCCACTTTAAGAAGCACAAATACTGATGAGTGCTTTGGTAAAGTAGATTGGAGAAATAGTAGAGTTAGAAATGTATACTTGAACCATCAGGGAAGAAAACCACAACCTGACGAACTCAAAAGTGCAGGACAAGTAAAGGATTTCATAGCCTTGTAGAACTATGAAGCTGAAGAATGAAATCATCTTACAGGATCATAAACCTACAAGGAGGCAACCCCCAAGATCTCTCACATGAAGGAATCCCTAAGAAGAAAGTGGCTCACAGGCCCTTAGACCTTCAAGGAAAGTGTATCCCAAGATCTATCACATGGAGGATACCCTAAAAATCACCTTATAGACCTGTAGACTTGCAAGGAAGCATCCCCCAAGATCTACCACATGGAGGAAGCTAGGAAAGTACCCTACAAATCTACAGACCTATAGGGAAGGTTTCATTCAAGATCTATCACATGAAGGAAACCAAGGAAAACACCCTATAGACCCACAAACCTACAGGGAGGTATCCCCCAAGATTTCTTGCATGGAGGAAACCCAAAGAAAGAGCCCCTACAGACCCGTAGACCTATAGGGGAGCCACCCTCAAGATCTCTCACGTGGAGGAAGATTAGAAGAAGTTCCCTATAGGCCCACAAACCTGCATGGAGGTATCCCCCAAGATCTCTCACATGGAGGAAACCAGGAAAGTGGACTTCGTAGAGTCAAAACGTGGCTCCATAGGTAGACCTATAAAGTGAGATGTTTACCCGTAGATAGAACATGTCAGAAAGTGGCCACATAAGTAAGTAGGAAAATTGTCATGTAGACTTCCAAAAAGTTGGAAAACTTTCAAAGGGGTCCCTTGGGAACCCTGGCGTGAAGAAGGGGTCCACTCTAGGGATGCGCTATTTGAAAGTACAAAAGAGATATTTCCTTCTTGAATCGATTCATCATCAAGGAATACTTTTGAAAGACGTTCACTTCATCAAGGAATTCTAAAGGAAGAATATGCCCCCATGCAAGGGGAAGATAAAAGTTTTAACCCTTTAGAGGAAGGTTCTCAAACTCTTTCTTTATAAACTCATGATGAAGGGAAAATGTTCCATTAGGGTTTCTATAATGTGATTCTTTGAAAAGAAGTTTGTGAAGATTCTTGAGAAAAGATTCATTTGCAACAAATGCATTTTTGAAAATCAAAGTGTTGTAGAAGTGGCATTGTCACACATGAGAGGGACAACTCAAGCAAAGAAGAGAGAAAGATGAGAAAAGAAAAAGAGAAAAGAAAAAGAGAAAATGAAACACAAATAAAAGACATAGGGGTAGCCTAATATTTTGGGGTTGGAGTTGCTCATAAATATATATGTATAGTAATAGTTTATAAAATGAACTATAATCAACCCCCTATTATATCAAACCATGTCAAGAATGCACAAGAAAAAAAAGTAGAAATAAAAAGTTGGGTCAACATGGAAGGGGATCTTAAATTCCCTCAACACTTTGCATCATCCCCAACTTATTGAAAAACAAGTCACAAACATGGAAGAATGATGATACAAATAGAAGTTTTGGTTTATGACACAAAAAACCATTCTTGTCTCCAAGCACCAATAGGTGTGACAAGGTTCATCTAGGCACAAATAGCATGATCACAGGGGAACACATCACAACATACACACAAACACATCTAATCTAAAGATAAAGAAGGGGCCTCCCCCTAACATTGATCTACCAAGAGGTCGTTTGCTTCCCACTCTAGATCATTGTAGGGGGAAGGAGGATGAGCCTATAGTTGTGGAATGTTAAGAGGAGGAGTGTACAACCCTCCCACATGAAGGGCTAAGGAAGAGGGCCCTACAAGGTCCTCTCCATTGGGCTCTTATGGAGCTAAGGTCAGCGATTTTGTGAAGATCGCCGACAAGGTGAGAACCTCATCTAGAGAGTTAAACATGCAATTAATAGGAGTGTTATGTTTCACATTAATAGATGTATAATGTTGTGCCCAAGATTCACTAGTAGGCTCATCGAGTGATTTCAGAGCAGTGACGAACTCAGGAGAAGTTGATACTAGTTTTGTCACTAGGACAAAACAAGTCAATGTGGGACCACCTTTTAGATAAGGTGGGCTCCTCTTATGTCTTTGGTTGCTAGAAGGACCACTCTCTACCTTGTAATTTGTCATAGGATGTGAACTCTCCACAGATAAGGAAAGAAGTGTGAAGGAAGAGGAGGAAAGAACCATAGTAGATGCGACGAAGGTGTTAGTTATATCTATAAGTTTTGGGAAAGGTGAGACATCTAGAGGAGACATCAACAGAGGCAGCTCCATCAAAGGAGCAATGAACACCTACATCATTTTAGGGTCATGCACATTCATGCTTGTAGCAGAATCCAGAAGTGATATAGAGTTGGTTTGAATGGAAGTAGAGGGGAGGAGAGAGGAGGATGTAGTAGGAGGCCTTGATACAAGGGTGGTCATCTCCTCTTCCTTCCTTTGCAAGGTAGCTTACTTGACCATTAGAGCCTTTCTCTGGAACTTACACTCATGTGCAAGGTGATTTTTGTCACCATTTGAACTGGAGGCCATAGGCTGGAAAGGAATGGAAGGATCCTACTCAGAAATGGGAATGTACACTACAACCATTTTCGATAGAGGAATAGACTTTTGAACAAGAGGAGTAGGTTGAGAAGTAGCGAGGGTAGTCGACTCAAGTGCCATGGTAGTGATACTCTTCCCATTTACTGCTTTTGTGTAGAAGCGGTAGTAGGCCACGAAGGTTGAGACAAAGAAGACTCTTCACAAGAACCTTTTCCTCTACCATAAAGGTAGTACCAAGTCCTAGGAAGTTTAGTAGGTAGGTTTGATATCCTCATCTTGGGTCTATGCCAAAGAGAGATCATCATAATCAATGGGTAAAAGCCAATCTTTCTCATCAAATAATCCTCCCAAGGGAGGGGAGTGGATGAGTCATCCTAAGAGGAGGCAAGCTTCTCCTTCCATTTTTGGGAAGAGGAGGCAGCTGGTTGTTGTGCTGTAGGAAGAGCTGATTTTTGTTTCCCCTTGCCCCTGATCTTGTACTTTATGTATTGTAAAATAGGTCCATTCTTGGAGGAAGTGGACCAACCGTGGCAAGCCAAAAATGGTCTAATGAATATCCCCCACATGACAGCAAAGGATGGTATCCAATATCATGCACTATGTGCACAACAACTTCATGGGAAAACTTTAGAAATTTATGGATAATGGAGGCGATTCTGTTCATGGAAGCTAGCCAAGGTATGCCTAGCTTCATCTTGAACAAACCTGACTCTGAGATGACATAAAAAACCATGTCAATAGCCCTAGGTCCAACTAGGATGGACAAATTTATTGATCCATAAGGTTTAAGACAAAGACCATCATGTGTAGAGATGAAAAATTTCATTTCTTTGTATTCTTTTCTATGTAATGAGTTAAGCCACAATGTATCTTCTCTGATAACATTCACTCAACTCATGTGGTCTACTAGGACTCTTGTCACAATGTTACCATTGAGGTGAGCAAGAATGTAGAGTGGATAGGGATTTTTATTTAAGGGTAACTCTTTCAAAGTGAATGCCACATTCGTGAACTGGTCACAGGTTATGCGGTAGAAGTAACCATGACCAATTTAACATAGGCCTTAGGCTAAGTGATAGAATTAGTGGGATCGACAATCATGTTAGAAGAATGTGATGAAAATGGGTCCAAGTATATTTGAAATTCGCTATTTTCTTTCACCACTACTTTATTTCTATTTTTTTTGCTTCCATCAAGATGAATAGTACTATCCTTGATGCGGTCCTATATCTTGTGATGCAGGCACATGCAACGTTTAGTATCATGTCCATTAAATTGGTGGTTTTGACAGTAAGTACTTGTGTCATACTATCTAGGGTATGGTTCCTTAAGAGGCTTAGGGTTTGGAAAGGTTATGATCTTATCCTTCACTAACTTTTTCAAGATGGAAGAATAAGATTTGGCTAACTTTGTAAATTTTTGGTTGTGTTTGAGGCCATTGTCATCTGCAATAGCTACTACATTCACAACAACTCTATCTTTCCCAAAAATCAATATAATGGATTTTCCTTTAGAATAGGAGTGCGAGGAGGCTCCCCTAAACTAAAGCATCGTTAGTTGGTACTCTCATAGGGATACACAAAAATGCACAAAAGAAGGGTATTCATAAGGGAAAACTTCTCCTACCAAGGCATTTGAAAGTTCCCTATGAATACCTTCTGCACATTAGAATTGAGTAGCGGGTACAAGATTTTTCGAAAGAGTGCCTAATACCATGCTATGAAATTGGTAATCTTTTCATTATCTCCTTGTTTACATTGGATGAGATCTGAAAAGGTCATGTTCAGCTCGATGTTAGCTTGGAATTATCATAGAAATTGGTTTACAAGTTGGTCAAATGAGAAAATGAAATTATCAAGCAATGAATAGTACCACTTGAGTGCCATATCCTTGAGAAATTGAGGGAATAGTTTTTCCATCAATGCATTGTGATGGAAGAAATTTGTGCACAAGGCATTAAAGGTGGACACATGTGTTTGTGGGTTCCATTTTCCACCATATTTCTCAAATTTAGGAATCTCCATTCCTTTAGGGAAGGGAGTGTTCATAATCATGACTAACCATGGGCTATGTTGGAAGAAGGGTTGGAAGATAGGCTAGGAAAAGGTTTGGAAGAGACTCGCTAATTAGCTATGAATCTTACCCATATTCTAAAGAAGAGTGTTTAGAATGGGGTCATTAGAAGATAGAGAGCTAGAGGAACCTTCTCCAGAACTGCCACTAGATCCACCACTAGAACCACTGGTGTGACCACCATTGGAACAACCACCAGAGCCACTACCACCAGTAGGGCCTCTGCATGAGCCACCCTCACTTCCAAAGACACCACCAGGACCTTCACTAGAACCACTTCCAATAGCACAACCCCAACTTCCGAAGCTATTGGCACTACCAAAGCCCCCACCACTCATCTTGCCAAAACCTCACCACTAGAGGTGACAGGAGAGGTGAAGTTGAAACCCAAGGGGATCTTGTTCACTTTGATAGTGTCAGATCCCTCAGAGGTGGAGGGGATGCTAATCGAGGGTACGGTATTAGTCATGTACATAGATGTAGGAGGCATTGATAGTCCTAATTGTCTCTCATGATCTTTAAAAGTGGCTCCTCATATAATATTAGGATTTCTTAGAGGATCACAAGCATCATTCAAACTAGAGAGATTAGCCAAGAGTTCTATGCCTGTTCGGTCTTTTCCCACCATGTAATTTAGTTTGATGATAACCTGGGTGGCCCTATCCAATTTTAGGTCTCTTTCCAAATGATGTTCCAAGTCACCTAGTCCTTTGTTGTGGGCAGAGACATATTCTTAAGGAATGTGAATAGCCTCATGCTTGTCAATGGATAATGGTATAGGAGACATAGGAGGAGTGGGGATGTGATCGGTCTTGTCAGAGAATTCAACCTCACCCCTTGAAAAATTCTCCTATGGCAAGACCAATGAAGGATCCAACAAAAATGCCTGTAGAGAAACTGGCAGTGACCTTCATCGTCTCCATTAGAAAGTGTCATATACTTTTCCTAAAAATATACCTATAGGTTTTGTATTGGGTTGTGATGCTCATAAAACTTCACAACAATTAAGGGAACAACGATCACAAGGCATAAGGGAAAATTCTTAACACCAATGAATGGGAAGATGTTGGTTCATGTTAGGCTCACCAAAAATGTAAGAGAGGGGGACCAACCATGTTCAAAGCCCCAAGTCATGGAGGGCCAAGAACAAAAGGATGCCCTAATTTACCTTAGCTTAAAGGAGTGTTTGGAGATGAGGGGCAAGAATGATGAAAACTATAAGGTCATTTAATCACTTTGCAAACCTAAATCTTAGAATGGAGCTAGGAAATCTAGTTTTTTAGTTCCACATTGTGCCTTAGGTAGCTCTATGCCCTTGGACAAAAGAACAGTTTTGGGATGATAGTGTGACGTGCTAGTGTCTCTAAGGTGTATTAGCATCCATATGACTAGAGGACTAGAAAGACAAGGTGAACCACTAGAAAACAAACTAATGACCTAGCTAATGGGTTTTAAGGGAACAAAATAACACTATGAAATAAGAAATATATAGATTAATATGATAAAGTAAGTAGATTAAAGCTATGGTGACAAGAATGATCTCAAAAAAGATCTTGTTTGCTAGCTAGCTCCAAGAAGCACGTCCACCTACACACAAGAAAGAGGAAAATTGTTGGGTGGCTATATATGGGCTTGCTTCAGTCAGACCCCTATTTTGGTGTTTCCACCTCCATGGATAACCAACATAGTGATAATGGAGAAAAAGTATGATAAAGGAGAATAAAAGAAAAGAACACAATTACACTACAAAATAGTATTATGCTACTCAACCAAATCATAGAGGAGAGGAGTAGAAAGCTTACCACCTCCATCAAGAGCTCACTAGCTAATGGAGGAGAAAATGAGAGGAATCAAGCCTATGCTATAATGGTGTTGTTCCACATTTTCTCTATAGAGTTGAAAGAATATTGTTGCTACTACTATGGAGTGTAAAGTGCTGCTTTAAGGCTTAAAATGCAAGGTGTGGATGCTAGAATGCTTAGAGAATGGCTTGGAGAGATGAACTGAATGCTTAGAAGGATGCTTGCACTTGTGAAGAAAATGAAATGCATGAAGGAGGAGTGAATTTGAAGGGAGAATGAGAAAAATGGCCATATTCTAGTTGGTTGGTCAAAGAGGGGCATTACAAATCAACCCCAATGGGACGTGTAACACCCTTGTAGGCTTTAGATGTAGGAATCCATCAAGGACATAAGCACACCATGTAGATGTATGTGTGTTGTGCGATTGTCACCAACAAAAATTCCTCTGCCAATGCACAAAATAGATACCATGTGGAATGAAGGCAATAGGATGAGGTGGATTTTTGCCTTCAAATTTGGTTTTCTAAGGTGAAAGAATGTGAAAAGGGGCATTTACATAAGGGGTTCAAATTTTCTCCTATACAACTTGATAGGCACTATGGAACATGGCTCTTGGTATCCAAAAGATATTGATTTTTCTCTAAGTGCTTATATAGATGTAGATTGGGAAGGTTGTGTGGATGATAAGAAAAGTAAAAGTAGTGGTGAATTCTTTCTTGGAAATAGATTGGTGTCCTGGCTAAGAAAAAAGTAGGATTCAGTGTCATTATCTATTGTAGAGGCAAAACACATTGTTGCATCATCATGCTACACATAAGTGTTGTGGATGAGGAAAACCTTGAAGGATATTAGAGTAGTATATGATGAACCAATAACTATCTTCTATGATAATACAAGTTCTATTAATATTTCAAAGAATTCGGTGATGCACTTGTTGATGGTGTTTTCTGCACAACAACAACTCAGGCAAGATGTAATATCCTATCTCTCTTGAAGGGTAAATCTCTATCAGCAAGCCTCAAGAGATAACCCCAAGGTATCTAATGTTAGGTCTTAACAATGCATGAACAACTTAGTGATATATGTGAAAATGCTGGTAATCACAATGGGACCTTACTACAAGCAAAATGCTAAACTTTAGTCTACCAGATCCACTAATTAATATGATATTTCAATCCAAGTTTAACCCAGTAATTAAAGAAATAACAAAAGATAAAGGGTTTCAAGAGATCTCTAAACTTAGCTCTACTCCTAATATTAACAATGCAAATGAAAAGCACTGAAATGGACCAATCCCTCAAACAAATTTCTATTCGACCCAGATAAATCTGCAATCTTGTAGAAATAGTGCAATCTTCTATAGTTTTAAAGATTTTCAAATTATGAACATTTACTCAAAAAATCCCTTCTGCAATTGAAATGAATGAATATTCACAACTGAACTAAGTGCATCGAATGTAAAGTACAGGCTAACTTTCGAAAGAAACTAACAATCAGTTGGTTGCAAAAAGTATGGACTGAGAGATTGCTACAACATTCTAGTATTAAATCACAAACATTATTGAGTTGAATCCAATCTAATCATTAACTTTCTCAAATCAATTTTAAACATAGAAGAACACACACCATGCAAGACAAGAGAATATGAATATGACACCAAATCATAATGTCATTACTTGTATTCGATTCATCTACAGTAGCAATAATTTTCTGGCCTTCTATTACAACATTTGCTTGAGAGCGACTAATTCCTAACTTTCTCTACTTACTTCTAGCTACTTTGGTCTATCCTACTTCTGTTACTTGATGATAATCATACATAAATTACCCCCTTCAAATGAGGTGAAAAATGCCCAATATAGAATTCTCCCTCCTAAAATCATGTCGACCAGCGTGAATTTTAAAATAAAGACAAGGCATGGGAAGCCTGCCATGAGAAATTCAAAATAGAATAAAATATGCATCAAATGCATGCATTTCATCTCAGTTGGCATGGGATCCCACTACAGCCCAGAGCAAAGCATGGGGACGTAATGGGGAAGCACAAATTTTGATGTAGCCTGTGCTAACTCCCTCCTCCATCATCTTTATTCTGACTCAACATTTCCTGAACTCTCAAAAGTGTCCTGTCCATGTCAGCTATTGGCAGTGAAGGAAAAACCTAAAGAAAATTTTGGATGGATGTAATGTCTTTTCTCGATTGCTTAATTGACCTATTCAAGTCCACGTTGTGCGCCATATATTTATCAATAACTACCGGGTAGGTGGCCACATCATCTAACTAGTGCTCAGAAATGGGATCATCACCAAGAGGTGTATAAACATCCTGCCACCACTCTCTCAATTGCTCTAGGATTAAGTGTTCGGGAGAAATATTCCTCCTCCCTATCATTATCTCAAAGAATGTAATTGAACCATTGTATACCCCACTCAAGGTATCTTCTATCTGTCTTCTTTGCTTGTGGATCATCTTCAACACCTTTTTCCTGATTTGTAATGCCTCGAACCACTCCTAGGGTTTAGTAGCCTTAGGAAAAGGAAGGATCTTGTCACTCACCAATCTATCCTTGGTGTATTCCATGATGGTCCTAGTTTTCTACAACATCAAGTCCGTGTATCCTTTATCTTGTGCTATTACCTACTTCATCCAATCCATCCTCATTGCTACATCCTTCCCTATTGACAAGATATCCTTAATGGCTTAATTAAATTTTACTTGAAACCATTTCAACCAATTGGAAGTGGCAAGGGTGGAGGCTTTCATCCTTTCGAGTTCGGTGATAGTCTCCTAAGGTAGAGGGTTTGCAGCAGAGGAAGAAGGGTTAATGGATTGCAAGGGCTTCATTAAATCCTCCAAGCACTTCTTGAGATTTTCATTTTCTTTCTCAAGCTCCTACTTGGTCTTCCTTTCTTTCCTCAATCGATCCACAATAACTGTACTTGAGGCCTCATAATCTTCAATATCCTAATCAATTGATGTAGGTCCTAGATTGAAGTTTGAATGTTGTAATCTTTCCCAACCACATCATCTCTATTCTTGTCGGAAGCAAGGGTGGCGATGTGAACATCTTTGTTATGTGCCTCATCCCTTTCAATTCTCGAGATCACTCTAGCTTTCTTCTTTCCTTTATCTTTGCCAATATTTGCTAGTAATTCATCCCAATTAGGGGGTGTGTCTTCTAATATAACTTGTTTTCTCTTGATTTCTTTGCCTAACCATTCTGGGACAGTAGGGTCCAATTACTCCTAACTCAATCCTGCTTCTCCTTGTTGAGCTCTTGTTACTTCCTCCTCCAAATCTTGTCCTTCAAGGGTCTCATCCTTATCTCCTTCCTTCTTAGGCTTAGGTGATGAAACTTTTTCCACTTCTCCCTCCTTTGAGGGGGATTCAACCTCTTCATGTGTGACTGGGGACTTTGCATGTGCAACCAGGGGAGACTGTATTGCATTTTTGATTTCAACTTCTATAGTAAAGAGTTCTCCTTCATGAAATTCCTCCCTTTTGGTGTCTTGATGTTCATCAACCTTTTAAGCCTCACTAGGTTCACTTTGGGTTTCACGAACTGGAGGAATGTCATCCTGCTGCACATTAAGAGAAACAACTGGGGGAAAGTCAGCCTTAAGCACTCTATCCTTGGAAGAAGGGGTCCTAGACCTCCTTGTATATACTTTGGCTTTCTCCTCTGAGCTTTCCATACTCACCACCGGTGGGGGAATTACTTCTCCTACAACCTTAGATCTTGCTTTCTCTGATAACTTGAAAATTATTTTCTTCTTAAGTGGAGGGGTATCAGTCTCATGGTTCTGCTCTTCAACCTCTTCTTGTTGAGATCTTTTGGTTCTTGTCCTCTTCTTTGCCTTTGGCTTTCTTTGCTTTTCTGTTTCCTAGACTTCCTCTCCTTGGGCCCTCTTTGTCTTGATTTCGGATGGAGAGTCCAACTTACCCTTGCCCTTAGGGTCTTGCTCAGCTGACTCTTCAGAAGTGGAGTGGGAATCCAGATCTCCCATCAAGTTGTATGTGCACTTTACTCCCTTGTTCTCCAATTCCCACATTGTATGCTTGAGCCACATCTTGGTAACTTTGATGACTAGATCCGTCAATTGTTCTAGCTTGGTTTTCTCCTCTTCCAGCCAGTCCACATCACCAATTGTTCTATCTTTTACCACTTCATAGGAATGGTCTTGCATCAAATTGCCATCATCTTCCAATTGGTCAGGCACTGCCTTTATATTGTATAGCCTAACTATATCTATTGGAAGCCAATAGAATTTCTTCTTCCTGACCTCATATTCATCATTGCATTTAGCCCAGTAGTCCTCCAAGTTTACCTTGTGGCTATATTCTTTGTTGGCCTTCCTTTGAGCCTCGCCTGTGATATCAAATTTGGACCTCTTGGAGTGTAGAGATAGACCGAGGGAAGTTATCTCTTCTTCTGAAGCTTGGGCAGAAATAATGGAAGGAAATGCCTCCCCAATGCCAATCCTCAAGGGGAAATCTACACTAAATCCTATCTTGTGTTTGTCCTTCTTGACAATGGCATCAAAGTCACAAATTTTTTTGGTTACTTCTAGCAATAGAAGGTGATCGATTGGATACCTTGGAATTCTATATGAAGCCCTTTGGTAGTCATCAATCCGAATGTAGGAGAAGGTTGGGAATTGAATGAACCATGCTCCATACTTCTTGATGAGCTCCTTGGCCTTGTCTGAAATCCTGACATGTTTTGCCCCTTGAAGCATCCTAGTGATATACATGGAGAATGCAGCATTTTCCCTCCTATAGTTTGAACCTCCCAAGTGTACTTGAGGGAAAATTTCTTAAATGATAGCCTACCCAAAGATTCCCTTTGTATCCAATCCTTTGTAGGGATGAAATCTTGCTAGCACATAGACCAGGTATGAAGTCATTATGAAGGTCTTAATCCGGAACACATTGGATAGCTAGTCATGGAATATTCTGCTAATCAACCCAACCCAATAATGATCAATTAATTCTTGTTCCATCCTCATGATGGCATGGCACATCCAATTTTTGAATACTCCTACATTCCTTAACCCAACTACCCAACTAAGTAGTGTAAAAGCATCGTAGTATTCCTTTTTGAACTTTATCCTAAAAAAATGCTTGGGCAATTTAGAATAATGTGATTTGGGCTTTTACAACCAGGAGTTGAAGAGCTATTGGGATTTCATGGTTTGCTCATCATAGTATCCCTTAGAGGACTCGATGTTGAATGCCACCATATGAGATTGGTCAGGCATGTCGAAGGTTTGGGCAATAGTGACAAGGTTGAGATTTTCTATTACTCTCCCCTGAGGACTGATAATATTCTTAGTACCCTGGTCATAATGCCTAGCACATTCGAGAACCAACTCATAACATTTTATGGTTGAAGGGAACCCAAATACATGTGCTAAGCCCAAATCTCTCATCCTTCTAGCTACCAAGGGGAGGTCTTTAGCTGACATTCATTCTTTGAACTCCTCATAATCCCATGATCCAACATTTGTATCAGTTGCCTCTGACCAGACTGATGTTATCTTGCTCTCAGGAATCCCACTCTTAATGTCCATTTTGATTCTCTCTTCATCAGACATGGATGATCCAGTTGCCTTGTCAGACTCGGCCTGCATTCATCAAGTAAAGCATCATAAAACCATAGGAAATTAATATTAATCTACCAATACCATTAGAATGCATCCTATGTGACAGAAGTGATCCTATATTCCATATGGAAAGATCACAACCAATTTTGGGTTTCAAGGCCACCCACAAAATCTGAACTAGAGAGGAATCTCGGGGAATCCTAGACCAATCAGATTCCAAAGGGAACAACCAATAAATGCCTACTTAATTGTTAAAAATTTGCATGATCGATTAGTAAACCAGATGAGAAAGCCAAATGTAACATGAAATAGCCATCAAATGCATCGCAAGTTATAAAAAAATCCAATTCTTTCATGTTTCGTTACATCCCATGAAAGTTTGGGAAAATCCATGAGGGACGGATTTCCACGATGAATGAGCTAGGGGAGACTTCAGAAAACTAGGGAGACAGAGGATTTCAGAGAAATTTGGACCCGACAGACATCCATGGTGAACACAAGACTCTGAGTCCATTAGTATAAGTATGCCCTTTGGCCAAATAGATCTCATTTGGGAGGAAGTCATGATGAAAAGGACATGTCTTGCTGAATAATGATAAAGAAACCAACATCGATGAGAGATCTTCTCTTCATGGTAAGGTCATGGCGACTCTTTCTTGTCTTACTGACTATTGGGGTCTAAGTGGGTATTTCGATATGACTTAAAGATTCTTGATGAGAGGTCTTATCGAATTTGTAATGTCCTACTGACTAGTGATTATAGCAATCAATTTCGGTATGACTAAGGGGAGTCGGGATAAGGTCTCAACGATTTTCCTTAGTCTCACTAACTAGCGATATATCATAAAGAGCTTTGGGTGTGATAAAGGCATGGTTACAGTGAGCGAATATCTGAGCTCGCCAAGAAAGGAAGGGGTCACCGTAGGGTCTTGGAAAATGTTAGGAGTCTTGCTGAAAGCAAAGGTTGTCAGCAAGAGTAATGATCTCACCGAAATGTCTCAGCGAAGCAACGTACGTCTTAGCGAAGCAAAATGGATGGTGGTATGACCAACAGAGCCCGCTATGATCTCTTGCTAACTAGGGTTTGTCTCACCGATGGCGCACATGAAAGTATGTGTCGATGAGAGACTCATCCCTTTGGGGTGAAGTCACGAAAAAAAGGACATGTCTAACCGATTAGCAAAGAGTTCGACCAAACATGGGGTTTGCATTATAGGTCTTGGTGAATGACTCTGGTCTCAATGACTTAGCAATAAAACACATCCATCAGAATGACTAATAGGTGGTCAGGTTATTGTCCTATCGAAATGACCTTGTCTTCCAAACTTCAAAGGGCACTTGGCGAGACACAGGATATGTTCGGTGGAAGGTCTCACCAGAAAGCGAAGGTCTCCACATCAGAAAGAAGAATCAGCCAGAAAAAAAGAGCCTGCTATGATTTCTTTTTGACCATATGTGGTCTTAGTGAAAGAGGATCTGGAAGGAATGAACTATCTTGAAGGGATGGAGAATTCTGGATAGAAACGTTGAATAATGATTTTACCCAACACTCCCAATCAGTCACAAATCTCAAATTTGTAAGCTTAGGGCAAGTTAGGAATGGACCTTCCATAAATTTTCATAGTATTCTAGGCCCACTCAAGAGCACACCCGCGACAAATAATGATGCCCTAGGTCAAAATCCGATACACCCACCATTAAAGCACAGGTTGGCTCACGACTACGGTAACCCAAATGACAACATCATGCTCAGGGAAAAGAACATCTTGATTTTCAAGTGAGTTTATTAAAATGCACATAGGTTAACCAACTCAGAAACCACTTGAAGGATCATAAATTAATAGACCTCTATGTAACCCTAATCATGAAGCACTGAAATAATGCATAAAATTAAGCCCAAAAGGATTTTAAATTTTGATTCACTATCTGCAATCATCAATCCAAAGCAAAACAAAGCGGCACATACCATCATAAAGAAAAATCAATCCCAGAACCAACAAATACAAAGGAGATGGTGTCCATGAAGAGCAAAGGCATGAACACACAAGAAAATTCTACCAAATCGACCAACTCTCAGTGAAATGCTCCAAACTATCGATCAACACTCACAAGAAAGCAGTTCTCAGCTCAACAATGGCAAATGAGAAGCATGATAGTACAAAAGATTCCTAAAGCCAAGTTAAATACATTCCTCAGAGCACACACAAAGCCATTAATGCACTCAACAAGAAAGCCAAAGAAAGATTTTAGGAATCCGACAACAGAGTGGAATCTGGGGAAATCCAGTCTACGCAAAAATCCGCAAAGACCAGATATCTCTGAACAACAGGGTGGAATCTAGAATCCAAGTAGGATTCGGGGAAATCTGACTGGGGTGGATAATCTCGGATTCGAGTAAAAACCTAAATCATAGTCAAAACTAAAGATTTTCAATGAAATCCAAAAGGGACACTTAGGCAATCAAAAATAACCATTTAAGCACATGCCTAAATAGAGAAAAACCTCAAAATGAAAGGGAAAAGATGTGAAACAAAAAGAAAAAGGGGGCTCCTGCCTCGAGCAGGGTGTGTGTGCGAAAGCTGCACAACAAATGGCAACTTCTGCTAGGAAAATGCTCCAGAGCATTTTGATGACGAAATGGAATCAAGAACCTAGAATCTCTGGTTTCAGTCTCACTAGCAAACAAACTAGTCAGAATGCAAGGATCTAAAGAATCAGAACTAAAGGGTTGACCGAACCTTTATAAACTAGAAATCCAAGTGAGTGCAAGTGAGTTCATTACCTTCTTTAAGCTACTACAGGAACTAAGCTCAGTCAAGTCAGACTACGTAAGGATTCTAACTTCAAAAGCAACCTGGATAGGGCCTCGCTACCAGTCAGGCATCCATAGCCCTGATGAGGTTATCACTGTGACTCTCCTAAATATAGCTCTACTACCAGCTAGGCATCTAGTGCCCTGGTAGAGATGTTCAGATACCCTTGACAAGTTGAATTTGTTCCTTAGGTTGAATTTGTTCATTTTTCTTTCTTTTGATATTCTTTATATGTCATTTTCTTTTCAACTTGTGAACAATGAAGTTCACACACAGGGTTGAGAACCACAGTGGTACTGAAGTAGAAACAAGATTTTTCACCTAAAAAAAATTCATGAAGACTCCTATAGTAACATCAAGATTCTTAGGATATATGAGAGATATAAGATTTTAGAGTATTTCAGGTTCAAATCCACACAAGAGACTCATCTTCCTTAATTCAAACATTTAGACCACTGGACGATAGGAAAGACATCAACCATCCTTTTAGGGTGCAAGACAACAATCCACCAACAAAATACTTAGGAAAATTTTAGAAAATGATATATTTGTCATACAACTGCAACACATCCAAGTGAAAATAGAGAAGCCCCCAAAGCAAGAGCAAAACAACAACAGAAAACCAAACCAAAAAAAACCAAAAGTAGAACTACACTAACAAACAAATGAAAACCACGCAGAAAGGAAAACAAAGAGGAACCCTAATTTAACTATATACAAGACCAGAGTTGAAGATATCTCAAGACTGGAAATAATGCTTGAAATACTACCCATTGAAAGGCAATGGGATATCCTCTCCAGTGAGAGTTTTCAATTAGAAAGCATTATCCCCCAAGATTTCTGAAATCTGGTAAGGGCCAAGCCAAAGTTTATCGAATTTTCCATGCTCCCCTTTATGGTCATGGGCTTTATCCCAGTAAAGAACCAAATCAGAAATCCTAAAAGCTTTAACTTTGGCTCTTTTATCAAACCATCTCTTGACTACCCCTTGATGTTTAGCGAAGTTTTCTAGGGCCGAGTCTCTCTTCTCCTTAAGATGTAATAATTCAGTGAGCCTAGCTTCACGTTTGTCCCCATTATCATAATATTCGTTAATGAATTGCACGGTGGGGACTTTAACTAAATGGGAAACATCAGCTCTAATCCATAAACCAAGTGGTAAGGTGATGTTCCTATGGAGGCTTTATGTCTCGTGTGGTCTGCCTAGAGAGCAAATCTGAGCTGGGTATGCCAGTCCTTCAGATTCCTCTCCAACAGTTTGCAGACAACAGTCAGGAGATTTTTGTTGGATGACTCAGCTAAACCATTACCCTAAGGGTAATAGTTGGATGCAAACTTAATGATAATGCCATGATCAAAATCCCAATTAGAGAATTTCAATGATGAAAATGTAGGACCATTATCACAGACTAAAGACACAGGACATCCAAAATGATTAACGATACCCGATTCAATGAAGTTAATAACTACCTTTGAAGTACATTGTTTGCAAGCAAGGGCCTCAGTCCATCTTGTAAAATAATCAGTGATAGTAAGGATATAGCTGTGTCCCGTAGAGGAAGGTGGATTGATGGGACCAATGAAGTCCATTCCCCATTAAGCAAAAGGTTTTACCTCAACAACTGGCTGGAGTGGAAGTGCTACATACTTCTCTTTAGTGGCCGCAATGTGGCATATATGGTAGGTCCTAAGATGATTGTGGGTGTCTTTGAACAACATAGGCCAGTAGTAACCAGCCCTGAGAATCTGGTTGGTTGTAGAAGGTGCTAACCCATGGCCTGTACCATATCTATCATGGAATTCCAACATCACTCTTTCAGATTCTACCCTTCCCAGGCACCTTAAATACACACCTTCATGATTTTTCTTGTATAGAACAACTCCTTTCAACATTAAACTATCACTCCTTAAGCATAATGACCTTCTTTATATTGCATTGAGATGATCAAGACACCTCTGAGTAGGAGATAGTGAAAAACGTCATCATACCACTCACCAGGAGAAACATCCTCTAAATTGTAACTTTGAGCTGTAATTTCAGGGCCTATCTCTGCCATTGTCTTAGTTAGCCCTTGCCCTCTAACTAGCTTCATGGGATGAATTTCCATATCATACTCTTGCAGCATAGTTACCCACTTGGCTCTACGTTCTCCCAGTTCATTCTATATTAATAGCAGCTTTACTGCAGGATCTGGAACTATGGCAAAGATTTTGTTTCTGAGGACATAATGCCTGAATTTCTTTATCGCTCTAACTAAGGCATAGGTCTTCTTTTCTACACTAGGATATCTTAACTTTGCATCCTTTAATAGTGCACTCATATATGTGATGGGATGTTCATTCCCTTGATCTGATTTTTGCATTAACATAGTAGCATAGGAATGGTCAAAAGAAAATGAATATATATAGAAGGGTTTAGCATAGTTAGGGCTTACCAAGACAGGGGCTTCAGTAATCTCCCTCTTTATCTTGGAAAATGCTTCCTTTGCCTCTACACTCCATTCAACTTTAGCCTCTTGCTTTAACATTGCATTTAGTGGCTTGACTATTTCTGTGAACCCAGTGATGAATTTCCTCCAAAAGTTAATTTTTCCAAAGAATGATTTCATTTCCTTCTTACTGGCATGTAGTGGAATCTTGAGAATGGATTCTATGTGTTTAGGATCAATTGCAATCCCCTTCTCAGAGATAATATGCCCTAGTAGCTTGCCTTCTGTGACTCCAAAGATGCATTTCTTAGGATTGAGTGATATACCAAACTCTACATTTCTGGAAGATTTTGCGCAGATCTGAGACATGATCACTCCTCTTTCTTGAGAATATCGTCAAATCATCCATGTAGATGATTATCTCTTTGAAGGCTATGTCCATTGCTCTTTGGAATGTGGCTCCAACATTGATCAGGCTGAAAGGCATCCTTCTATAGGAAAAAGTGCCCCACTTGGTGGTGAAAGCAGTTTTATGCCTGTCCTCATATTGCACCATGACCTGGTTGTAACCTAAATAACCATCAAGGAAGGACATCATCTGAGATCTGTTGACAATCTGAAGCACTTCATCTAGCGAGGGTAGTGGATAATTATCTTTCTCTGATGCACTATTCAAGTTCCTGAAATCCACACATATCCTAATTTCACCATTCTTCTTCTGCACTAGGACCAGATTGGCAACCCAAGTGGAGTGTCTAATCGGGAATATTATTCTTGCCGAGAGCAACTTCTGCACTTCCTTGTGTATTATAGGTTCCAACAGAGCATTAACAGGTCTCTGCCTTTGTCTAAAAGGCTTCACCCTAGAATTGAGAGGGATAGTATGAGTTATGATCAACATATCATAAGTCTTCAAATATTCATAACTCCAAGCTATCACATCTAGATATCTATGCAGTGCCCCTACGATTTCTGTTCTTTCTTCAGGAGTGCATACTTTGCCGAGGAAGATTTTTTTGACATCATTTGGGGATCCTACATTATACTTGTCACATTGTCCACTGATGGACTCCTTCTTGGCATCTTGTTCCTATTTCTGATATTGTCCAGATCGAAGATCCTCTCTAGTTGCACCATCCCCTTGGGAATTGTGTTGGTCTTTAGATTGATTACCCCTTCCAAGTCCATTTCAGTTTCTTGGGGTTTAGCTTCGTCAATGATTTGAGAAGCAAAGACATCAGTGCTAGTAAGAAAATTTAAGATGTGCTTGTCATCTTCAAATACCTAGAAGTTGGTGATGTTATCTGGTACTGAGGGTACTGGGGTTAGTTCCACAATAAACTTCTTTAGCCCTGAAAGAGACAGAGGCTGCAAGGTACTTGCCGCCTAGGCAAGAGAATCAGCTGTCTAGTTCTTACTTCATGGAATTAACTTAATGTTGGAGGCATCAAATCTGTCAATGAGGTCCCATACTCTGTGTTTGTAGTTAGTCATTGTCCTATCATGACAAGAATATTGTTTCCTAACTTGTTTGACTATCAACTCAAAACCCCCAAAGACTTGCAAGATTCTAACTTTTTTCTTTATTTCCATTAACAGTCCATGCACCAATGCTTCATATTCTGCTACATTATTCATGCAGTGGAATTGAAGTCTATGAGCCAAAAAAAAGGTTTTACCCATGGGACTAATTAGCTTGAATCATGCCCTAGCTCCTTGCTTTGACTTGGATCCATCAAACCTTAATGTCCAGCAACTAGCAATTGCAAGCCCCTTTCCCTTTTCTTTTGCACCATTGCTGCTAGAGGATTCTTCAGAAGGCACTATTCCTTTTCCTTTATGATTTTCTCGGACATTGATTTTGACTGGAGGAGTGGGATTAAGATACTTCTGCACTTGTCTTACTACAGTCTTGCATAGGCAGCAATCCAATTCTGAATGAGAGGCATTATGTACCCTACACCAATTGGGCAACATTAATTCTCCAAAATTCATTCCTCTCCCTAACTGGACCTGATCTTCAACACATTTTTGAATGAACTCTTGAAAGCTACCCAGCAACGCAAGCTGATTAACCTCCAAGTCATCGTCCTTTTCACCTGGTTCTATTAATGTTTGGATACCATTGGATTCTACCATATTGGATTCTGCTGTAAGGTCCACAGGTGTTGGGTGGAACATAAGAACTTCCTCCGTATCTGGCCCTCCATGGGGGATTGTGAGCATATAATTACCCATGCTTACCTCTGATATCATAATTTCAGTGGAATTTTTTTGATATTCTGTGATCATATACTTCATTTTGGGTTCTCTTTCAATCCTAATATGGTTTGGCACCCCCTTCCAGGGAAGCCACATATGGGAGTGATCAGTTGATACATACCCATTTAGAGTCCTGGTAAAGTCTCTTCCTAGGATTAAGCCATAAGCATCAGGGATGTCAGCCACCTGTATATTGATAACCTACTGAATCCTGGGATCAAAAGCAACCTACATGTGAATCATATTTAACTCTCCTACAATATTCACTTCTGTCCTATCTAGTTGTGTGACTTTCTTTTGGGAATCAGTAGGGGTGATACCCATAGCTCTACATACACTGAAAGGCATAACATTGGTGGAGGCACAAAAATCCAAAAGACAATTATGTAGATTCTTACTAAATATTCAAATAGAAATCAAGAATGGAGGTGTGTCTGTCTTCCCTTGAAACAGAGTCAAGGGAGTATCTACTTGAGCAACTTGATATTTGTCCTTCTCCTTCCCTGCATCTTCAGGGGGCATATGGGCTTACCTCTGAGTCTAATTTTGTCTTTCTACTGACTGAGGACTGGATACTCTATTATCATCCTTGCCAACCAGTCTATCTTGGGGCATAGGATTTTCATTACAAGATCCTAAAACTACATTCCTAATGGATGAAGCTCTTAATAACTCGAATGTAGATAGATTTACCTTTAATTTTCAGAATTCTTTAGCAACATACGTAGCCAGTTGTTCCTCATTTAAATTAGTAGGATTCTCCCTGAGGTATTCCACCATCTTTTCCCTATTTGCATCAACATTTCTCCCCTTTGGTACATCAACATATCCTAGATCTTGACATAAGTATTGCCTAGAAATCGAAGGCAGGGAGGGATTGTTGCTAGCATTTGGATTTGAAGGTGTGTTGAAATTATTTGGCAGAATGCAAGTGGTAAAGGGGCCTCCATCCTATGGGCGTTAGTGTGGCACCTCCCTCAAATCATATCTTTTGACGGGTCTTTGGAAGGTTTGCACCTCTTCAATGTAGGTTTCTTCTTCATCTCTAGGACCATTATCTGATAGAGACAGGGTGGGATTGAGAAAATCACAATCTCAATGCTATGAGTTCTTGTCTTGAGAACTCCTAAGGTGTCACTTCATCCACCATTCAACGTATAGGTCCCCTGCTAGCTTAGGTACCCCTGGTTCATTGCCAACCCTACTATCATCACTAATTTGCTACTACCAATCAGTTCTTGATGCTTTGTCACACATACTTTATCTAGCCTTTAATCAGCCTAAAGACTAGTTAACCTCCAAAACTTCCTAACACTGATACAGGGGTGTGTGTCAACTTAAGTGACTTCAAAATCATCTATTAAAGGTCCTTGATGGACCTACAAACTTCAATTCCCCATCGCTAGCTTATAACACCAAACTAGGGTTTTAGGAAGGGCTACAAGCCAAGAGCCCCTATTAGCCCTCCTATTTCACTTAAACAAGTTATGAATTCTCTCTTTCAGTAAATGGTGCCAAAATCACTTCAGGGACCCTAGCTCAAATTCCAACCTCTAAAATATTTTTAGGGTTTGGGACCCTGTCTAGCCGTACACTGGTATAACTCAACATGTGCAACAAACTAGGGTTTCTAAGAGTAATTTTAGGATAATTTCCTTTATCTAGCCTCCAAATGCTTTGCTAAAGCCACTATATGCTTTCCCAGACCTCCTTGAAGGCTTCCTGCATCTAACACACACCTTGGTTGTCAAAAATACCACACCCCTTCCACGTTAGAGCATAGATTTAGACTGTCTTCCCAAATCGGACTTCAACAAGCTCGCCTAGGGAAGGTTCTCAAACATGCTTCCAGACCTATTTTTGACCTCCATATTTACACTATGTACAAGGATGGAGTCTAGCTTAGTTTCCACTACTTCCATACTTCCTGGTATGGGCAAGGAACAAGCTAAAACCCCATATTTTTGATCTTTACCAGACAAAACAGCTAATCAGAAAAGAACACAATATTTACAAAAAGATAAAAGCGATGGAGAAACTAACTAAAATGCCACAAGAAATGTCTTGAAAGGTTTCAATACATGCTATTCAACACAAAAAAAGCTTTACTTAATCCATTTCTTGCAGCTGTCACACGGAAGAACGGAAAAAATAGACTTTTTCAACAAAAATCACTTGGTCTGTAAAGCTTTTGCTATGTTATTTCATCTCCATTGTACACTTGGTCTGTTTCTTCCTCCAACTGGTCAGATTATTCCTCAGGTATATTATCCTTACTTTGAGGAAAATGAGCATGGTTCAGTACTAACACTGGTGAGTCATAAGGGTTAGATGGTACTATCTCCTGACCACTTGCATTATTCTCCACTTTGTACTAGAAGATTGAAGCTATTGTTTGCAACTCTTGGTAGTCTAATTTAGAATGCTAACTGGTCTTGTGGAGCCTACACCACCTTGACAAGGCATCTTCATCTAGATATACATCGCCAGGGGGTTTCTCTTGACTAGTTGGTTGATTGGTAGATTGATTGACAGGTTGACTCACTGGTTGATCTAGTGGGGTGGGGACTCCTCCCTTGTTGGGCCCTGTGTTCCAAGTTCTATTATGACCTAATTGCTATCTCCTCTCGAATCCTTGGCCACCACCTTGCCCTCTGTCGAAGTTCTAACTTGAGGATTTACTTTTATCATAATTTTGTCTTCTTTCATTATTGTAAACCCGATCCTAACGTTGCCCTTGGTCAAAGTTCTGTCCTTGTGGATTCTTTCTATTTTGGTTGGATTGCATATTCCTTTGAGCAGCTTGTAGTTGACTATTCTAGTTTCTCAAGTAAGTCACTTCCATATTCAACCTCTTTATCTGTTTGGACAATTCATCCAATCTTTCCTTGTCAGGATTACTGTATGGGGAATGATTCACGTTATTCTAGGAATATCTTGCTACAGTAGTGGAGTTTAGTGATTGGTTCAGGACTTCAAAATTCTACAGGTATGAAAGATAACTAGTCTGAGGCTGGTTATGCAGGGGTTGATTTACATTGTGCTGGGGGTAACTACTCGTGGGTAACATTTGTCCCATAGGAGGTCTTGGGTGAGGGACCAGAGGCAACTGGGGTACCAGATTCATGATTGGAGTGTAGTTTGCTAGAGCCTAGCTAAGAGCTGAAACTTGTCCATGGTGAGTAGTGGGTCTTAACGAGGGTAGAGTCCTAGAAAAATGTTGCCTTAGATTGGTGCTGACCTTCACCACTTCAGTGTATGCATCAAGCAGATTAGCAGGAGGATTATTAAACTCCATTTCATAAAAGTGGCTGTCAAACTCTCAAGCCCCTCATAATAGACTTCCAGAGTAGTGGGCTCATCAACTGCATATGGAGCATATAGTCTGGAGTAAGCATGATGGAACCTATTATTGAAGGATGCTATAGGTTCATTGACCTCCCTTTTAACATTAGTGAACTGGCAGTAGAGTTCATTAGAACTAATGGGGATTCAAAACTTTTGCAAGAAAGCGGCCTCTAACTTAGTCCAATGCTCAATGGACCCTGCAGGAAAATGGTTGTACCAATAGAATGCATCTTCCCCTAGTGAATAAGGAAATAATCTACAAGCTAAATCTTCATGGTTTATCCCTCTATCCTTGAGGCCAGTCTGAAAGATCCTGAGGTGTTCTTCAGTGGTTCTATTTGGATCATTAATGTGGAACTTTGAACAAAAATGTTCAGGGTTCTTGGGCATGATATTGTAAATTGGAAAACTTAATGGAGACAGGTTGGTTGTCAAGAAGGCCATTGGTGGAGGTGGGGGTGGTAATGGCTGATTTATGACTGGCTGAGGTTGTGGGATAGGGATGCCCTCAGATTCAGACGAGCCTAGTGAAGAGGGGAATGACAGAGATGAGGGAGGTGGATGGGATGGTGATGATTATCCCCTTCTGTTGGTACTTCTAGACTTGGTAGGGTCTAGTAACTCTTAGAATCCCTCCTCTCCTAGAGTAGATCTAGTCCTTCTTCTGAATCTTTCAGGAGAGATGGTGTTCAAAAATTGATCCAACTTGCTTGTTCAGGCCCTCCTAGTGCCAATCCTGTTGATGGTGTTTTTTGCATAGCAACAACTCAGAAAAGATGTAATGTCCTATCTCTCTTGAAGGGTAAATCTCTATCAGCAAGCCTCAAGAGATAACCCCAAGGTATCTGATGTCAGGTCTTGACAATGCATGAACAACCCAGTGATATATGTGAAAATGTTGGTAATCACAATGGGACCTTACTACAAGCAAAATACTGAACTTTAGTCTACTAGATCCACTAATTAATATGATATTTCAATCCAAGTTTAACCCAGTAATTAAAGAAATAACAAAAGATAAAGGGTTTCAAGAGATCTCTAAACTTAGCTCTACTCCTAATATTAACAATGAAAATGACAATCACTAAAATGGACCAATCCCTCAAACAGATTTCTATTCGACCCAGATAAATCTGCAATCTTGTAGAAATAGTGCAATATTCTATGGTTTTAAAGATTTTCAAATTATGAAAATTTACTCAAACAATCCCTTCTACAATTGAAATGAATGAATATTCACAACTAAACTAAGCGCATCAAATGTAAAGTTTAGGCTAACTTTGCAAAGCAACTAACAATCAGTTGGTTGTGAAAAGTATGGATTGAGAGATTGCTACAACATTCTAGTATTAAATCACAAACATTATTAAGTCGAATCCAATCTAAGCATTACATTTCTCAAAGCAATTTTAAAGATAGAAGAACACACACCATGCAAGATAAGAGAATACGATTATGACACCAAATCACAATGTCATTACTTGTATTTGATTCATCTACAGTAGCAACAATTTTTTGGCCTTCTGTTACAACATTTGCTTGAGAGCGACTAATTCCTAACTTGCTCTACTTACTTCTAGGTACTCTTCTCTATCCTACTTTTGTTACTTGATAATAATCATACAAAAATTACCCCCTTCAAATGAGGTGAAAAATGCCCAATATAGAATTCTCCCTCCTGAAATCATGTCAGCCAGGATGAATTTTAAAATAAAGACAAGGTGGGAAGCCTGCCATGAGAAATTCGAACTAGAATAAAATATGCATCAAATGCATGCGTTTCATCTCAATCAGTGTGGGATCCCACTGTAGCCCAGAGCAAAGCATGGTGATGTAATGGGGAAGCACAAATTTTGATGTAGCTTGTGCTTACTCCCTCCTCCATCATCTTTATTCTAACTCAGCATTTCCTGAGCTCTCAAAAGTGTCTCACCCATGTCAGCTATTGGCGGTGAAGGAAAAACCTTAAGCTGATTTTGGATGGATGTAATGTCTTCTCTCGACTGCTTAACCGACCTAACCCAGTCCACCTTGTGTGCCATATATTTATCAATAACTCCAAGGTAGGTGGCTGCATCATCTAACTGGTGCTCAGAAATGGGATCATCACCAAGCGGTGCATAAACATCTTGCCACCACTCTCTCAATTTCTCTAGGCTTAACTGTTCAGGATCAATCTTCCTCTTCCCTATCATGATCTCAAAGAATGTAATTGAACCATTGTATACCCCGCTCAAGGTATCTTCCATTTGTCTTCTTCACTTGTGGATCATCTTCAGCGCCTTTTGCCTAATTTGTAATGCCTCAAACCACTCCCAGGGTTCGGTAGCCTTAGGAAAGGGAAGGATCTTATCACTCACCAATCTATCCTTGGTGTATTCCATGATGGTCCTAGTTTTCTGCAACATCAAGTCCATGTTTCCTTTATGTAGTGCTATTACTTGCTTCATCCAATCCATCCTCATTGCAACATCCTTCCCTATTGACAAGATATCCTTAATGGCTTCATTACCTTTTGCTTGAACCCCTTTCAACCAATTGGTAGTGGCAAGGGTGGAGGCTTTCATCCTTTCCAATTCAGTGATAGTCTCCTAAGGCAGAGGGTTTGCAGCAGAGGAAGGAGGGTTAATGGATTGCAGGGGCTTCATTAAATCCTCCAAGCACTTCTTGTGATTTTCATTTTCTTTCTTAAGCTCCTGCTTGGTCTTTCTTTCTTTCCTCAATCGGTCCAATATAACTGTACTTGAGGCCTCATAATATTCAATATCCTACTCAATTGATGTAGGTCCTGGATTGAAAGTTCAAATGTTGTAATCTTTCCCAACCACATTATCTCTATTCTTGTTGGAAGCAAGGGTGGCGATGTGAACAACTTTGTTATGTGCCTCATCCCTTTCAATTCTCGAGATCACTTTGGCTTTCTTCTTGTGTTTATATTTGCCAATATTTGCCAATAATTCATCCCAATTAGGTGGTGTGTCTTCTAATACAACTTGTTTTCTCTTAATTTCTCTACCTAACCATTCTGGGATAGTAGGGTCCAATTGCCTTTGACTCGATCCTGCTTCTCCTTGTTGAGCTCCTGCTACTTCCTCTTCCAAATCTTGTCCTTCAGGGGTCTCATCCTTATCCCCTTCCTTCTTAGGCTCAGGTGATGGAACTTTTTCCACTTGTCCCTCCTTTGAGGGGGATTCGACCTCTACATGTGTGACTGTGGACTCTGCATGTGCAACCAGGGGAGATTATATTGCCTTTTCAATTTTAGATTTTGTAGTAAAGATTTCTCCTTCATGGAATTCCCCCCCTTCACTGTCTTGATGTTCATCAACCTTTTCAACCTCGCTAGGTTCACTTTGGGTTTCACGAACTAGAGGAATTTCATCCTGTTGCACATTATGAGAAACAACTGGGGGAATGTTAGCCTTAAGCACTCTATCCCTGGGAGAAGGGGTTCTAGACCTCCTTGTATATACTTTAGCTTTCTCCTCTCAGCTTTCCATACTCACCACCAGTGGGGGAATTACTTCTCCTATAGCCTTAGAGCTTGCTTTCTCTGATAACTTGAAAATTCTTGTCTTCTTAAGTGGAGGTGTATCAGTCTCAGGGTTCTGCTCTTCAACCTCTTCCTGTTTAGATCTTTTGGTTCTTGTCCTCTTCTTTGCCTTTGGATTTCTTTGCTTTTCTGTTTCTTGGACTTTCTCTCCTTGGGCACTCTTTGTCTTGATTTTGGATGGAGAGTCCAACTTACCCTTTCCCTTAGGGTCTTGCTCAGCTAACTCTTCAGAAGTGGAGTGGGAATCCAGATCTCCCATCAAGTTGTATGTGCACTTTACTCCCTTGTTCTCCAATTCCCACATTGTATGCTTGAGACACATTTTGGTAACTTTGATGACTAGATCCATCAATTGTTCTAGCTTGGTTTTCTCCTCTTCCAGCCAGTCCACATCACCAATTGGTCTGTATTTTACTGCTTCATAGGCATGATCTTGGATCAAATTTCCATCATCTTCAAATTGGTCAGGTACTTCCTTTATATTGTATAGCCTGACTGCATCTACTTGAAGCCAAGAGAATTTCTTTTTCTTGACCTTGTATTCATCACTATAGTTGGCCCAATAGTCCTCCAAGTTTTGCTTGTGGCTATATTCTTTGCTGGCCTTCATTTGAGCCTCACCTGTGATATCAAATTTGGACCTCTTGGAGTTTAGAGATAGACCGAGGGCAGTTATCTCTTCTTCTGAAGCTTGGGCAGAAATAATGGAAGGACATGCCACTCCAGTGCCAATCCTCAAGGGGAAATCTATACCAAATCCTATCTTGTGTTTGTCCTTCTTGAAAATGGCATCAAACTCATAAATTTGTTTTGTTACTTCTAGCAATAGAAGGTGATTAGTTGGATACCTTGGAAGTCTATATGGAGCCCTTTGGAAGCCATTAATCTGAATGTAGGAGAAGGTTGGGAATTGAATGAACCATGCTCAATACTTCTTGATGAGATCCTTGGCCTGGTCTAAAATCCTAACATGTTCTACCCCTTGAAGCATCCTAGTGATATACATGGAGAATGCATCATTTTCCCTCCTATAGTTTGGACCTCCTAAGTGTAGTTGAGGGAAAACTTCATAAATGACATCCTACCCAAAGATTCCCTTTGTATCCAATCCTTTGTAGGGATGGAATCTTGCCAGCAAATAGACCAGGTATGATGTCATTGTGAATGTCTTAGTCCACAACATATTGGATAGTTGGTCATGGAGTATTATGCTAATCAACCTAGCCCAATGATAATCAATCAATTCTTGTTCCATCCTGATGATGGCATGGAACATCCAATTTTCGAATACTCTTGCATTCCTTAACCTAATTACCTGGCTAAGTAGTGTAATAGCATCATAGTATTCCTTTTTGAACTTTATCCTGAAAAGCTACTTGGGCAGTTTAGAATAATGTGATTTGGGCTTTTCTAGCTAGGAGTTGATGAGCTGTTGGGATTTCATAGTTAGCTCATCATAGTATCCCTTAGAGGACTCCATGTTGAATGCCACCACATGAGATCAGTCAGGCATGTTGAAGGTTTGGGCAATAGCGACAGGGTTGAGATTCGCTATTACTCTCCCCTGAGGACTGATAATCTTCTGAGTACCCTGGTCATAATGCCTGGCACATTCAAGAACTAGCTCATAACATTGTACAGTTGAAGGGAACTTGAATACATGTGCTAAGCCCAAATCTCTCATACTTCTAGTTACCAAGGGGAGGTCTTTAGCTGACATTCATTCTTTGAACTCCTTGTAATCCCATGATCCAATGTTTGTATCAGTCACCTCTGACTAGACCAATGTTATCTTGCTCTCAAGAATCCTAATCTTAATGTCCATTTTGATTCTCTCTGCATCGAACATGGATGATCCATCTTCCTTGTTAGACTCGGCTTGCATTCATCAAGTAAAGAATCATAAAACCATAGGAAATTAATATTAATCTACCAATACATCATTAGAATGCATCCTATGCATCCAAAGTGCTCCTATATTCCATATGGAAAGATCACAACCAATTTTAGGTTTCAAGGCCACTTGCAGAATCTGAACTAGAGAGGAATCCTGAGGAATCCCAGACTAATCAGATTGCAAAGGGAACAACCAAGAAACACCTACTTAATCATTAAACATGAGCATGATCGATCAATAAACCAGATGAGAAATCCAAATGTAACATGAAATAACCATCAAATGCATCACAAGTTATAAACAAATCCAATTCTTTCATGTTTTGTTACATCGCATAAAAGTTCAGGAAAATCCATGAGGGATGGATTTTCATGATGAATGAGCCAGGGGAGACTTTAGAAAACTAGGGAGACAGAGGATTTCAGAGAAATTTGGACCTGGTGGACATTCGTGGTGAACACAAGACTTCGAGTCCATTAGTATAAGTATGCCCTTTGGCCAAATAGATCTCATTCGGGAGGAAGTCATGGTGAAAAGGACATGTCTTGCTGAATAATGATAAAGAAACCTGCATCGGTGAGAGATCTTCTCTTCGTGGTGAGGTCATGGTGACTCTTTCTTGTCTCACCGACTATTGGGGTTTAAGCGGGTACTTCGGTATGACTTAAAGATTCTCGATGAGAGGTCTTATCAAATTTGCAATGTCTTTCCAACTAGTTCTTATAGCAATCAATTTTAGTATAACTAAGGGGAGTCGAGATAAGGTCTCAATGATTTTCCTTAGTCTCACCAACTTGCGATATATCATAAAGAGCTTTCGGTGTGATAAAGGCACGGTTACAGTGAGCGAATATCTTAGCTTGCTAAGAAAGGAAGGTGTCACCGTAGGGTCTTTGCAAATGTTAGGAGTCTTGGTGAAAGAGAAGGTTCTCAGCAAGAGTAATGATCTTGCCAAAATGTCTCAGCAAAGCAACGTATATCTTAGCGAAGCAAAATGGATGGTGGTATGGCCAACAGAGCCCGCTATGATCTCTTGCCAACTAGGGTTTGTCTCACCGATGGCGCACATGAAAGTAAGTGTCGATGAGAGACTCTTCCCTTTGGGGTGAAATCATGGCAAAAAGGACATGTCTCACTAACTAGCAAAGAGTTTGGCCAAACATGGGGTTTGCGTTATAGGTCTTGGCGAATGACTGTAGTCTCAATGACTTAGCAATAAAACACATCCATCAAAATGACTAACAGGTGGTCAGGGTAATGTCCTAGTGAAATGACCTTGTCTTCCCAACTTCATAGGGAACTCGGCAAGACACAGGATATGTTCAGTGAAAGGTCTTGCCGAAAAGCAAAGATCTCAGCGTCAGAAAGAAGAATCAGCTACCAAATCGACCAACTCTTAGCGAAATGCTCCAAACTATCGATCAACACTCACAAGAAAGTAGTTCTCAACTCAACAATGGAAAATGATAAGCATGATAGCACAAAATATTCCTAAAGCCAAGTTAAATACATTCCTCAGAGCACACGTGAAGCCATTAATGCACTCGACAAGAAAGCCAAAGAAGGATTTCAGGAATCCGACAACATAGTGGAATCTGGGGAAATCCAGTCCACGTAGAAATCTATGAAGACCAAAAATCTCTGAACAACAGGGTGGAATCTAGAATCCAAGTAGGAATCAGGGAAACCCAACCAGGGTGGATGATCCTAGATCTGAGTAAAAACCTGAATCATAGTCAAAACTAAAGATTTTTAATGAAATCCAGAAGGGACACTTAGGCAATCAAAAATAACCATTTAAGCACATGCTTGAATAGAGAAAAACCTCAAAATGAAAGGGCCAAGATGTGAAACAAAAAGAAAAAGGGGGGCCCCTGCCTCCAGTGGGCCATGTGTGCGAAAGCTGCACAACAACACTCAAGGACAAAACACCTCTAATTTTGATATCACTTTTTGAGAGAAAAGGTTGTAGAGAATGAAGTGAAACTTGATTATTTTCCTAAGGATCAAGTTGCTAATATGTTCACTAAGACTCTTCCTAAGGATACTTTTGAGTATTTTTGAGAGAAGTTATGGGTTATTAACCCTCCTTCCTTGAACTGGATGCATAAGGATATGCATTAGTCTAGTGGATCCCAAGATTCACTCTTTCCTCTAGACTAATATTGGAGGCTACCTCTTAGGGGGAGTAGGTAGTGGGTTTATTGAGGGAGTAAAAGCTGATTTGTAGGTTGGTGTCATCCTTTGTCAGTTGTGTCAAATGATATGTGTAGTGGTTTTTGGTTGGTATAGTTTGTTGTGTGCTCCTAAGGGGGAGTATTCCGAGCAGTAAAAGAAAAGGATGTTCTAGAGTAGTGGTGAATAGGTACAAGTATGATTAATTTTAAGGGGGAAAAATGATGCAAATATGTCACCCTTTTCCATTGATGTCAAAGGGGTAGAAATTACTATGGAAAAAGACTAGAAAGAAATAGGGAGGGAGAAAGTAAAGATGTGAGATAGGAAAAGAGTTGGTATGGAGCAATGTGTTAATAATCTTGGAGCTATTGTGTTTGTTATTGATGGTTTTTCACATCATGTGTTGCCATCAATGACAAAGGGGGAGATTATTGCAAGTTTGAGTAGTTGGTGTTGACATTGATTCAATAGGCTTATGTTTGTGTTTTTGAACTAGTGATGGTTGTGATGATGCTTTGATTAGTTGCATTCTATTGCCATTAGTAAGTAATTAGTGTCAACCTCTAGTGTTGATTTGATAAGATTCTATTTATGGATGTATAGCTATGTTTCATTTGGCTTAGTGGTATTGAGGAAGTAGTGAAGATGATGAGAATATGTCCCTGGTGCTTGGTTTCTGAGTGATTTTTAGAAAATTTAAATAAAAGAAGAAATAATGTGTTGAAGTGTTGTTCTGTGATACAAAGTAGTGTTCTATTTTTTCTCTACATTTATTCTAGTTTGAAGATATACTCATTGAGTTCAAATATGATGATCAAAGGTGTTCATAGATGTTATATCCATAGTTTCTTGGCTCAGATTGTTGTATAGAGAAAGTTATGTTCACCAATGTGTGAATTGTGTGATGTAATGGTGTCTGGGAGAAATGGTTTTGGTTTGTATTTCTTTGCAGTTTGGATTTATGGTCTTGTGGAATTGGAAGTGTGCTCATAATGCATGTATCTATCTTCATTTGAAGTTTTTCATGGTTTGGTGCTTCATAAAATGGTTTCTTGAGTTGTCATCTATGAAATATTGTTTGAGTGTATTGGGTGTGTACATTCTTTAGGTGAAATTTGTTGTGAAGGAATTTGTTTTATTTCAAGGTTTTTTTGGAATATTGTAGATTATGTTGAAGTGATATTTATTGTCCACAAGAAATATTTGGATCAAAGGAGATGTTACTTTAGTGTTTAATGGTGTTTACATGGGTTCAACTTTCCTTGGCTTAAGTGTGGTGCAAGTAATACAAATTTTAGAGTTGTGAAGTGAAAATTTGTGAGGTTGAGTGTGAGCTTCAATGTTCTAGACTACTAGAAGTAGTGAGAAGAAGATGTGTGCAATCTTCAGTAAGGCTACAAATGTGTTGGTGATGATGTGGTGAAATATTTGTTGCATTGAGATGGATTTCTCACTATAAATTATTCTTTCTTCATTTCTATAATCTGATAGTGAGTGTTTGGTAGTGAGCCCTTCATTCTTCTGTGCAATAAGCCTTCCAATAGTGAGCCTGTTGTATTCGATGTTCTTATTACTTTATATTATGAGATAATCCTCACTGTGGTTTTTCCCTTCTTGGGGTTTCCATGTAAATTTGGTGTTCTATTATGAATGGTGTTGATGTGTTTTAGTTTATGTTATTTTCTTTCATACTTAATTAGTGTAAAAAAATAATGGTTAATTAAGTAGATGTGGATTTTTATGTTTATGATGGCTTTAAAGTTTTAATGCACAAATAATTCACTCCCCCTCTTAGTTGTCTTGTGCATTCATAAAATTCCACCCTCACCTCTTCTCTTTATCCATAACCCATCTCCTTCAGTATCTCCCAAAATCTTGGCTTAGGACACTCTTGTAAATAGATCTTTGCAATTAACCCCCAGTGATCCTCTTGCTACTTTGAATTTTTTGCTAAAGAAAACTTTGTCCAAAAAGATAAAAAACATATAATTGAGTCTTTTAGAGGATTATTTTATTTCAAATATGTTACAATGGATTCCACAAACCCAAAAAATGAAAAAATCCTCAAGATTGATGACTGATACTATAACTAGAGGTTTGTATACAAAGATATCTCATCCCTCTACAAAAGAGGTTACCAAATAGGTAATAGAAAACTATTTTAACATCACCAAAATTTACTTAGGGCCATCTTCTCAAGATGATGATGTTCACAACTTCCAGGAATTTACTGCCAAACTTGTGGAGGAAACTAAAAAGAATAAGAAATCTAAGGAAGAGCTCAAAAATGAGATGAAACTCCTAACCACCTATTTAAAATATATTGTGGATACTTTAGATAAGTTAATATGGGTGATCCCACAATACAAGTTTACAATTTTTGGCCAAACTAGACATTGAACTTAATTTTTTTAACTAAATCTTCACTTTCAAGCACCTATAGCTCCTAAACCACGAGGAATTTGAAGATGATGCAAACTAGTGATTTGTGAGATTTTTTCTATAGATTCTAAATATATAATTTTTAAATTTTTGGAATCAAATAGCATTTATTTTTCCATATCCTTCAAAAACTAGTTTTTTAACAATAAACACCATTTTTAAAGAGTGACATTGGTACAAGGGCACCATGAAAGTTTGGATTTACAAGTTTTTGAAACATGGTCTAGTATTAGGTATGTTAGTGCTTGAGTTTATTTTGAGGTCTAATAAGGTCATATAGACCAATTTTTGATGTAATAAGTCATATTAGTGTGGTTTGGGGTAATTTGAGTTAATATTACAAAAATTGCAAAATGATGTAAAAAGTTGTTAAACAAAAGTTACAAAATTGCAAAATTTGTAAAGTTGGAGAAGCCCAACTGTCATGGGAATTTAAAAAAAGGTTATAGGATTTTTCATAGGTTGTTTATGGTTTAAATAGGTGGAGGATTCTATGGATGGTTTTTTTTGAAGTTTTTGAAAGAAAAACAATAAAGAATTCCCTGATTTCCCTAAAATTTCTGTGTGTTTCTTTGGATATTTCTGCTGCATACTTTTGTACTTGTCCATATAAGTTATTAATGCTATAAATGTGGTTCAAATTGATAGAGTACTATTTTTTCTACATTTTTAATCCATTCTTGTGTTTTTTCACTGAGTTTAAGGAGTTTGGTAGGCCATTTTCAGAAAATGGGTTGTTAACCCTGATTTGAGGGTTTTGAAGCTCTTTAAAATGCATTAAAACCCATTCCACCATATGTGGCCATTGTAATTGAGTGGAATAGGTCAAATAGGAAAGGAATTGATGATAGGAGAGTTTTTGGGAGTAGGAGAGGTCATTTGTGAGGCTAGGCATGATGCCCTAGTGGTTAAATGTGTGTAATTTGAGTGAAATTTGGAGGTTTTAGGTTGGAAAATTTTGTAAAACTTGGAAGAAACAAAATTTGAGAGTATTTTAAGTTTGTTTAGGCTTAATAAGGAATGTTTGAGGTATTGGTTGAGTGAGATAAGTGAGGTAAGGCATATTTTCAATAAAACCTCTTGGAAAAGGGTGTAAATGAGGTTTTTGGAGTTTGGTGTTTAGGAGAGAATTTCTCTAACAAAGAATTCTGGTTTTGTGGGCTTTGTAACATGCTAAAATACTATCCATAGGTTTGTGGAGGTGGAAGGAAGTTTTGAGCATAACTGTTTTGTAAATTTGACTTATTTGAGGTCTAAGATAGTGTAGAAGTTGAGTTTTGAGAATGTTGGTCCAAAGCGACCTATAATGTGTTTGAGTTATGTTTTATATTGGATTAAAGGGTGTCTAAAAAGGTGAGTGGTTTGTGGGTGAGAAGAGTTAATTGAGAGAAAAGTTCAAAATACCGGGTCTACACACCTACAAGGGAAACTAGGTGAAGTTGTTAAATGTTGGAAACTAGGTGAAGTTGTAAAATGTATCAGAGCTTAGGAATTAGATTTCCAAAAGTTGAAAAACTATAGATTGAAGACTGAAAGTTGCAAGTTGAGATGCCTCCCAAGGGGAATAATATTGAAAGGGAGATACAAGAGATGGAAGAGAAGACAGCATGCCATATATGATTGTAGAAGCAAAAGTTATCAAATTAAGCATGAAGGAATATTTTTACACTAACTCCATTGCAAGGAGGTGTTGAGAATCCTTCTAAGGCAACAAAGGTGATAATATTTGGTAAGCAAGAGTTTGTGAAGAAAAAGGAAGAGAAGTCTAAAGAGGTTGAAAATACTCCAAGGCTTAAAGATACTGAGACAATAGATAGAAGGAAAGAAGAAGAGAAGGTGGAGATATTAAGCTTGAAGAGTAACCTAATGGGAAAAGAAGATAAAATGGTGACAAAGGTAGTTCTAAGGATGGTCAAAAATAGATTAGTTGTAGGAGTACAAAATGAGGTGAAGAAGCATGTTGAAATCATGGTAGGGATAGTAATATGTCCATTAACAACAAAAGAGGTGAAAGGGAAGTCATGTTTTGAAAAAAAAGAGGTAGGTAAGGCAGATAGGATAGTGGTCTTAAGGGCAGATAACTCAGGGACAAAGATGAAGTGAGGAAAAGAAGTGATGTAAGGGTGTATGAGTAAGTTCAATCATGAAGCAAAGAAGGAAAGGAGGATAAGTCAGAGGAAAGACACAAAGGAAAAGGATGAGGTGGATCAAAGTGTTTGGAAATAACCATTTGGGAAGAACAAGTTTGCAAATAGGGGGAAGGATTGGATAGTTAAGGAAATAGTTAGAAATGGTAAGCTCAAGTTAGCATCAACATAAAATGAGAGAAAGATTAGAGGAATTTAACTAGGTGAAAGGAGCTTTGGAGATCCAAAATGTGAAATTTTCAAGGGTGGAAAATCTAAAAATCACATTTCAAGGGACTTCAAAAAATTTCAAGGCTGGTGTATGGTTCAGGGGCATCATGAAGTAAATGGATTTACAAGTTTTGGAAACATGGTCTAGTATTAGGCACGTTAGTGTTTGATGATTTTTTTGAGGTCTAATAAGGTCATATAGACCAATTTGTGATGTAATAATTCATATTAGTGTGGTTTGGGGTCATTTGAGTTAATATTACAAAAAATGCAAAATGATGTAAAAAATTGTCAAACAAAAGTTGCAAAATTGCAAAATTTGTAAAGTTGGAGAATCCCAATGATCATTGGAATTCAAAAGGAAACCGTAGGTGTTTTCATAGGTTGTTTAAAGTTTAAATAGGTGGAGTATTCTATGGATGGCTTCTGTTGAAGTTTTTTGAAAGAATAACAAAAAAGAATTCCTTGATTTCCCTAAATTTTCTATTTGTTTGAATATTTATGTTGTATACTTTTATACTTGGTCGTACAGGGTCTTAATGCTCTTAAGGTGGTTGAACTTGATAGAATAATTTTTTGGATACATTATAAATCCATTATTGTGTGTTTCATTGATTTTGAGGAGTTTTATAGGCCATTTTCAGAAAATGGGTTGTTAACCTTGATTTGAGGGTTTTGAAGCTCTTTAAAATGCATTAAGACCCATTCCTCCATCTGTGTCCAATTTAATTGAGTGGAATGGGTAAAATAGGATAGGGATTGATGATAGGAGAGTTTTTGGGAGTAGGGGAGGTCATTTGTGAGGCTGGGTCTGATGCGATAGTGGTGAAATGTGTGTAATTTGAGTGAAATTTGGAGTTTTCAGGTTGGTAAAGTTTGTAAAACTTGGGGATAGTAGACATTGAGGATATTTTAAGTTTGTGTAGGCTTAATAAGGGATTTTTGAGGTATTGGTTGAGTGAAATAAGTGAGGGAAGGAATTATTTCAATAAACCCTCTTGGAAAAGGGTGTAAATGAAGGTTTTGGAGTCTAGTGTTTAGGAGAGTGTTTCTTTAAGAAATAATGTTGGTTTTGGGGGTTTTGTAACCTACTAAAAGACTTTCCATAGGTTTGTGGAGGTGGAAGGAAGTTTTGAGTATACTTTCTTTGTAAATTTGACCTACTTGAGGTCTAGGACAACATAGAAGTTGAGTTTTGAGAATGTTTGTCCAAAGTGACTGTATAAGAGTGAATCTGCACCCCTTATGAAAATTCCCCTTTTCCTCTTCTACACTTTAGAAAACCAAGTCCAAAGGATTAATTACACCTAAGCCTGCTACTCCCATTCCACTTGGTACCTGTTTTGAGTGTTGGTGGAGGAATTCCTATTGGGGACACCCACATGGTGCATAGATGTCCACGTGATGCGCTTACATCCTTGGTAGATTCCTACAACTGAACTTGTAGAGGCTTATAATTCTCATTGGAAGTCAAGTTATAAAACCTCCTTCAGTTGACCAACCCAAATATGGTTATTTTCAACCCCTCTTAAAATTCTCTCCTTCTACATGCATTTCAAGCTTTCTCACACTCTTGCACTCACTCCAAGCATTGACTTCAACCATTCTAGCAGCACTCTTGCACTCCATTGCAGCATTAACTTCACTCCATCACTTTAGTAGAGAAGTTTTGGCATCAGAACATTGCAAGAAAGGCTCAAGTACTCTCATTCTCTCCTCCATTAGCCTTGAGTGCTTTTGGTGGAGGTGGTAAGCTTCCCATGCCTCTCTACTATTACTTGGTAGAGCAAGAAAACTTACTATTTTGTAGTGTTTTGGTGTTCTTCATTATATTAATTAATTTATAATACTTGCTTTCTTGGTTGTTTGTGGAGGTGGAAAAACCTAAATGAGGTTTTGATTGAGGTAGACCCCTATACAACCACCCAACATTTTCCTCCTCTTTGTGTGTAGGTGAACATGCTTTCAAGGAGCTAGTTGGCAACCAAGTTTCTTTGTGAGATAATCCTTGCCACCCTAACTCTTTCATTTTTACTTTATAACATTAGAGAGTATTTTTTTTACTTAATCATGTTATTTTGGCCCTTTAGTCGTAGTTAGCTAGGCCATTAGCTTGTTTTCTTAGGTTCAACCTTATCTCTTTAGTTGTTTGTTCATACAAATGCTGACACACTTGAGAGATACCAACATACTGTGTTGTCATCCTAGGACCACACTTCCATCCTTGGGAAGAGAGCTTCCTAAGGCATAGCATTGAACCTCAAAATCAGCTTGCTTATCCCTTTTTTGAGTTTCAGGTCTTTAGAGTAGTCGAAGGTCCTTATGGTCCTCATTATTTTCATCCCGCATTTCTTAACACCATATTAAGCTAAGATAAGTTAGGGAAGCCTTCCACATCTTGGCCCTCCATGATCTAGGGCCTTGCACATGGTGGTACCCATCTCTTACATTTTGGTGAACCTGACATGAACCAACATCTATTCATCCATGGGCATTGAGGATTTTCCATTTATGCTCTGTGATTGTTTTATTCCTAAGTGTTGTGGATGTTTATGAGCATCACAAACCAGTCCTCAAATTTTTGGCATATTGTAAGGAGAAGTATAAGACACCTCCTAATATAAAGGAAGAAAGTCTCTATGGATTTCTCTATAGTCCTTATCTCTGGTCCTACTATTGGTTTAGATGTGTAACAATAGTTTTTAGGGAATGAGATGGGATTCTTTGAAAAAATAGATCATCCCTACCCCTTCATCTCCTACATGATTGTCAGTAGATGAGTATGAGCTCATTCAAAACCCTACAAAGTATGTCTCCACCTTTGCTAAAGGATTGGGTGACTTAGAAAATCACTTGGAAAGAAACTCAAAGATGGATAGGGCTGCTTGGATTGTTAGCGAGTTAAAACATATGATGGGTAAATATTGAATTGACATAGAACTTTTGACTAGCCTCCTCAGTATCGCTAAAGCATGTGCTCCTTTGAACAATCCTAGCTTTGTACAAGGAGTCACTTTCAAAGAGTGTGAAGAAAAGTTAGCAGTATTGGTGTCTCCCACATCTGTTTACATGGCTAATGTGGTCCCTTATATTAGTATCCCTTCTATCTCCAAACAACCCAAAACTATCAAAGTAAACAAGGTCCCCTTGGGATTTAGCTTCATCCCCCTGTCACCTCTAGTGGTGAAGGTTTTAGTAGTGGTGATGGATTTGACAGTGGTGGTGATGCTTGTGGTGGTTATGAAATTGAAGGTGGCTCTGATGAAGGCCCTAATAGTGGTGGTTCTAGTAGAGGTCACAATGGTGGCGATTCTAGAGGTGGCTTTGGCGGTGGTTTTGGAGAAAGTTCCTCATGCCCTTTATCTTTTAATGACCCTATTTTGAATACTCTCCTTCAGAATATGGGTAAGATGTAGAGCCAGTTAGTGAGTCTTTCCCAAGCTTTTTCCCACCCTATCTTCCATCGTTTCTTCTAACACAACTTGTTGTTAGTTGCAATCCTGAACACTTCCTTCCCATAAGGAATGGAGATCCCTAATTTTGGAAAATATTACAATAAAGGGGATCCGTAGACACATGTGTCTACTTTTAATGCCTTGTGCATCAACTTCTTCCACCACTATGCATTAATGGCTTATTTTCTTCCTCGATCACTCAAGGATGCAACATTTGAGTGGTATTGTTCCTTTCCTAAAAATTAGACTATTTTCTCATTTGATCAACTTGTGAATCAATTCATTATACAATTCCAAGAAAACATTAAGCTAATAATGAAAAATCATTGATTTCATAGCGCACTGTCAGACACTCATTTCAAAAATCTTGTATTAGCTGCCCAATTTTGACATACAAAAGGTATTCATAGGGAACTTACAAAGGCCTTGGCAAGAGAAGTTTTCCTTATTAAGTACCCTTCTTTCACGTATTTGTGTGCAGCTCTACAAGAGTACCAAAAAATAGTTTTTTAGTTCAAGGGATCTTCCTCGCACTCCCTTTCTAAGGAAAAATCCATCGTATCAATATCCGGGAAAGGTAAGAATGTTACAAATGTAGTAGTTTCTATTGAGGACAATGATCTCAGGTGTAACAAAAAACTCACAAATTTATCAGAATCCTATTCTTCTATCTTACAAAAGTTTATTGAAGGATAAGATTGTGACTTTTTTGAGTCCTAAGCCTTGTAAGGAGCCTTACCCTAATTGGTATGATGGAAGCACTTATTATCAATACCATTGAGTTAATGGACATGATATTAAATGTTGTATGTGACTGTGTCATGAGATATAGGACCACATCAAGGATTCTACTATTCATCTTGATGGGAGTAAAAAAAATTCTAACAAATCAGTGGCAAAAGCTAATAGTGAATTGAAGATACACATAGACCCATTTCTGTTACATTTTGCTAACATGATTATCAATCCGACTAATTCTGTTACTCAACCCAAGGCCTATGTTAACATGGTCATGGTGACATCCACCACTCTACCTACACTTAGTTCACTAGAAATAACATTCATATCACAAGATTTACCCTTAAAGAACAAACCCTCTCTGCTCTGCATTCTCGCTCATCTCAATGGTAACATTGTGACAGGAGTCTTGGTAGACCCTACTATTATTACAAAGGATAGATTAGTATTGAAGTCACTATAGAGGGAAGAATATTAAGAAAAAAATTTGACCATTTGTACACACAATGGTATGTGTCTTAAACTTTATGGATCAATAACTTTGTCTATCCTAGTTGGACCTAGGGTTGTTGAATTAGTTTTTGATGTTATTCTAGAGATCTATTCAGGATGAAGCTAGGCATACCTTGGCTAGCTTCCATGAATAGAGTTTCCTCCATTATTCAAAAATGTTTAAAATTCTTCCATGAAGGTGTCATGCATGTAGTGCATGACACTAGATAGTATCCCTTGGTGCCCCATGGTGGATATCCATTGGATCACTTTTGGTTAGCCCTAATTGGTCTACTTCCTTTGAGAACAAACCTACTTTACAAGAATTATGTAAAGTACAAAACTGGGGGCATGGGATAGCTAAAGATGACCCTTCTTGTAATACATCAATCATTTGCCACCTCTTCCTAAGAGGAGAAGGAGAAGCCTACATTGACTGCTCCCTCTTCCTCAAAGGGAAAGGAGAAGTCCACACTGAATGCCTCTCCTTTCCGTAAAGGAAAAGAGAAGGTCACTTTTTGTCGGATTGCCTCATCCTCTCCCATTTCTTGGGAGGAGTATTGGATGAGTCAAGCTGATGGATATCCATTGATTCTGATGATTCCTCCTTGGAATAGGCCCAAGCTTAGGATCACGGATCTCCCTAATGAATCCCTTGGACCATGGTACTACTTATATGGTAGAAAGAAAGGTTTGCAAAGGGAATTCGATTTGCAACCTCCTACTACTTTTGCTCGTAAAGCAACAAGCTAGAACAAGTCCACTACCAAGGCTATTGATCTAACTTCCCCCGTTGCTTCTCTGCCTAAAAATCATGCTCCCATTCAAGAATCCATTCCTTTTCCAAAGATGGCTATAGTGGACATTCCTATGGTTGAGTAGGAGCCTTCTGATCATTTTCTAACCTTAGCTTCCAACTCCAATATTCATAGAAATTGCCTTGCGTGTGAATAAAAGTGTTCACAAAGGGATCTCTTGGCTGAGTAGGCCACCTCACAGAGGAGGGAAGAAGAGATTTCTACCCCAGATTTAGGGCTTTATACAACATCCTCTTTTCCCCTTCCCTATGTTCCTCTATAGTCTAGTTTCACATCACTTTAAGCTTCTGTTACAATCGTGAATGTTCATGACCCAAAGGGGGTGCAAGTGTTCATTGCTCCTTCAGTAGAGTTTCCTTTTTTGATGTACATTATAGATATCCTACCTTTCCCAAGGACCATAGCCATGAAAAACACCTCGGTGCTATCTACTATGGTCTTCTTCACCTCCTTTTCCTCTACACCTCTTGCCTCATCTATGGGGAGCTCACCTCCCTTGACAAAGTAGAAGTTGGAGAGAAGTTCCTCTTAAAATGGGGAACATAAGAGGAGCCAACCTTCTCTGAAATGGTGGACCCGTAATGAATTTTTTGTCCTAGTGATAGAACCAGTCCAACTTCCCTTGATTTTGTCACCACTCCCGAGTCGTTCAGTTTGCCTAGCAGTGAATCTTAGGTGCCATGTTCCCTATCCATTGAATTTAAGCATGGTACCCCCATAAGGTGCATGTTTAATTTTTTGGATAAAGTTCCAACCTTGTTAGCGATCTTCACAAAATTGTTGACCTTAGCTCCAGAAGAGCTCAAAGGAGAGGGCCTCGTAGGGCCCTCTTCCTTGGCCCTTATTGTCGGAGGGTTGTATGCTCCTCCTCTTAACATCCCACCATTGCAAGCTTTTCCTCCTTCCCCCTATGATGATTTAGAGTGGGAAGCAGATGACCTCTTTAGCAATCAATGTTAGGAGGAGACCTCTTCTTGATCTTGTATGTGTGTGTGTGTGTTTTGTGATGTGCTCCCCCAGGCTTGTACTATGTGTGCCTGGATGACCCTTGTCACCCCTATTGGTGCTTGGATATAGGAATGCTTTTTGTGTCATAAACCTTCTTCTATTTGTATCATCATTCTTCCATTTTTGTCCTTGACTTTCGATAAATTGGGGGCGATGCAAAGTGTTGGGGGCATTTAGGCTTCCCTTCCATGTTGACCCAATTTTTTTTATTTTTACTTTGTTTTCAATGCATTCTTCCTCATCTAGTTGGGGATTTATGATATTTTTCCTTGCATCATGGTTACCTATTATTTATATAAGCTTGGACATATCTGACCCCGTGAAACTGATCTCCTTATGCTCTTTGTTTATGTTTTTCTCCTTTTTATTTACATACATGTATATATACATATATATATATATATATTCATTCATTTGTAAATTAATACTATCATTTAAATTAAGGAACTTTAATTTCATCTCAAGCATCCATATATATAAACTAAAAGGAATTTCTTTTCACTTAATTTTCACATAACAAAATCTCTTATCATTTTTAATCATTCTTTACAATACTTACTTTCGTTTTCTTCAAAACATAGAGTTTGAGTAGACAATTTAATCTACAAGCCATTCATTTTCAATCACTGAAACATTTCAAGTCATGAAATTGCGTTCTTCTATATATGCCAAATAGTTCAAATGCAAGTCATCATGCCATTTGTGGTGTGTGCACCCATATTCCAACTAGCTTAATGTTTGATCCGATTAAACAATCCTACTTCAACCATGTTCTCATCCTTCAACCTGTCACCTTGCAACTGCACACACTTGCACTTGCAAATTTATTAGTAACGTTCAATCCTTGATAACATATAAGATAATTTCCAAAAGTTCGCATAGTCAACATCAGTCAACTTCTTTCATTCAATTTTGAAAAATTCCAAAATTTCCATTTAATATATATTGAATTTCTTCAATAATTCAATTTTCCATATTATAATAAATATGCACAAAATTGGGTTATGACACTATTAATGCATCACAGAGGCTCCCTCATCTCACTCTTTCCTAATCTCAATTTATTTTCAAATGAAGATCTTTATGACTAATCTCAACTCCTCAGAGGGAGATGTATTTCAATGGATTGAGATTTCCAATTTTCAAATCAAAGGCGCTTTTAGATCTCACCCAAAGGAAAGCCACCTTTTATCCTCCTTTGATTGATATTTAATTGTAAAATAATATCTCTAAGTATGAAGCCCTTATTGTTGGCTTAAGTGTGATGCAAATGCATTGTCACCAAACATCTTCACTTACATGGTGATTTTAAAATCATCAAAAC
>VDFB02193867.1:525177040-525242816 GCA_007258455.2 Sequoia sempervirens
GGGACCTCATCTCAAATATAAATCCTCAACAATTACACCTCAATGGGGTTTGAACCTTCATGGAAAGAATAACAACACAGCAACTCAACCATCACACCATGCCACTATTAGTTGTCGATAATTTAAGTTAGCACTAGTTGCGGGAAGAAAATTATTAGTAGTAACCAAATGGTGGTTATTATATAAACTTGGTGTGAAACAATGAGATATCCTATTTATGTTCTTATCTTTTTTATTTCATCGTAGTAAACAACATTGGAATACATTATTCAAAACTAATGGTTCTTAGAGAGATGAAGTAATTTTACATTTTCTTAGTCTAAACCCATCATCTTGTGACATATGGCTTCATATTGAATCATGTTTTTTTCTAATAGCTTGTCACTTGTCTCTAAAAGGATAAATTAGAAAATACCACTCACCCTATCATTAAAAAATTATATTGTATGACAATCAATTAGTAGTGTAGACTATCACCTAACATAAAGAAAACACCATAACTCAACTTCCCATAAGATAATAGCTTCCCACATTCAATTTTAAATTTGCATGTAAGTTCCTTCTATTAGCTACTCAAATTAAATATTGCTAAATAATCACATGATAGAATGGGAAGAGGAAAATCATCAACCTTACAAACCATAAGTCAACATTAGATGCCACATGTATTGATTATGTATACCTATGTGGCAATGGAAATTGAATAGAGAATTGATTGAGCTAATTAACCATAAGATAGAAAATTGACAACTAAGAATTGATGACCAAACCACATAAGTCTCAAACATCCACCAATAGTGACTTAGCATGCAAATATAACATAAAATCATATGCTAAAAGAAAAGACTTAGGACTTTATAAATGACCTCTAAATAGACCACCATGACTATTTAATTAGGGAGTTAGACCAGACAACACATGGAGAGACCAAAAAATGTTCCAAAGAACAAATTGTAGGGATACAAGGCATGAAGTTAGGCAGAAGAACAAGATAAGTTCCCATTTAACCCCATTTAAAATATCTCCTATTTTTTTATCAATAATAAGGGGAACAAGACAGTATAGAGAGTTATGAAGAGGTATTATTAGATTAGACGTCAACAAGAGGGATGGGAAAAATGCTAGAAACATGGACAAGTGAGATTAGTATATCTAAAAGAGAAGGGGATAATATGACTAAGTCCATGAAGGAGGAGAAAAAGTACATACATGATGAAACAAAACTTCCATTGAAAATGTGACCCTATCCTGATAGTAAAATATCATAAATGAATCAAATATGTCTACATCACATATAATAATACATGAAAACACATTAAAATCTATAAGATGAGCATGCCTAGTAATCAAGAATAATAGACCATGATAATATATGATATAAAGATATAATAATGAAGATCTATTTGAGGGTGGGAAGTTAGGGTTCACAAGATTGTGGACTCAAAGTGCAAAAAAATAACATAAGGATGTAAAAGGTAATTTCTAATTGTAATAAGAAAATTAATTAATATTTAGATGTAAAACTAAAATTTTAAATACCCCACCAAAATTTGTTAGGGGTGGTGAAAGCTATATCATGCGATATAGGCTCTAACCCTAGAATAAAGATGTATAAATGAAGCAATTATATGAAAGGGAAATTAAACTCTAATTAAATCTAAAAATGAGACATAATATTCAAAACACAACAAGCCTAAAAGCTATAATCAAGGAAATAACCCTAGGGGGAATGCTAAGTTATGTAAGTAAATATTAGGTTCACAAAAAATGTAAGTGTAAAAATACCTTACATGGATTAATCTATGCCAATTAAATAAATTCAATGATAAAAAAATGATTAATCAAAATTAATTAGAGTTAAAAACTGATAATTTAGAATGTTAATTTTTGGAAGTGAAATGAGAATAGATATGGCACTCAACATAGGGAGTTCAACAACATTGGAGGATAATGTTGGTGTCACACAATCTATTCACCATATTCAAAAATTGATATCCACAATATCAATACTACGTGAACTATTTACAGACACAAAATTCTTTGTAAGTTAACTATACGTGGCTCATGGTTGATTCCAAGCTCTGCAAAAATGATCTAATCAAGAAAAAATGTCTTGTAACTCATGGGATTGATGTAGCAAACTGTAGACTTCTAAGACTAGATTTTCCTCAATCTAGATATCTAAAATCATGCAAGGACATGTCATATTTAGAAATACCTTAAGGGAAGCTATTGAATCACAAGATTATTTTTCTCCCCAGTTAACCCCCTTGTCAAACCAACCTTATGGCCTTGGTTAGTGTTTGGAAGACAATAATTAGCACATGGGTGGCTTATCTGCAAATTCTAATTTTGATGTAAATGGGTTCTTTTTAAGCTCCTATACTAATAATTTCTCTTTTTAGTCACTTATGATTTTTCCCTCTGAAATTAATATTCCATTGAATGCCTTTAAATACCAAGATGTAAATAGATTTTGTCATATAGGCAAGTACCAAGTCAACTCACAATTACTAAGAAAGGGTAGGAATTAATAATTTGTGGTCAATTTCAAATAGTTCGAGATCTAACCCAATTGAATGTGGAAAATAGATGCAAATAGATTACAATAAGATTGAATCTATGAAAATGTGTAAAAATATGAATAGATAAAAATGAATAGAATTTTTTTTAAAAGAGGGGTTAAAATTTATTCAAACTAAACAAAAGAAGTACAAAGCAAGGGCATTACACGCCCCTATCAATCTCCACTAAGATGTCCAACTTTTGAGACAAATCGAGGGGAAAATGACCCCTATCCACAATATTCCAATTTTACAAATGATTAGAGGCCCATTTGGCCAAATAATCCACTACTCCATTCCATTCTCTAGGAATGTGATAGAAAGTAACAGATTCCAAGGATGCACACAGATTAAGAATCTCATTAATAATCAAAGCTAAATGCCAAATGACAACTTTTAATTGCTGCCTATTCAAAAAAGTCACCACCACTTGAGAATCATATTCACAAATGATCCTTCTCTACCCAAGATCGCAACCACACTCCACAACATATAAAATGGCAAGAGCGGCAAGAGCCTCCATCAAATTGTTGGTATGTACACCCTTATAAATAGAAAAGATAAACTAAACATCCCCATAACTATTCCACTTACCGTATACAACATAACCTTTTTTGCACATGAAGAATAAAATTCTATTTTTTCTGAATTTAGATTTGTAACTACGATATCTAGTGCTTCCAATTGGTTTCATGGTGTTTTATTGAATATTTTTTCCTTAATCAAGTTTCAAAGTCAAACCAATTACAATTCAGACATAGGCAGACTGTATACAACACAACTTTTTTGTATGTATCAAAAAAAAAAAAATTGTTGGATCAAGTACTTCAATATCTGGTGCACTCATATTTTTCAAAATTTTCTTTTGATAATCTACTATTTTTCCACATCTGCAAAGCAAAGAGTTTGATTTTCAGTGAAAAACCTATGTTTAATAAAACTGAAAAAAATACATAATAAAATCAAAACTTATTAAAATTATATTCGTTGGATAGCTCATTCCGAGGACTACCATCATCCAATTGGGCATGTGAAGTCTCCTCCATTTTCATCCTCAACCTGAGCTTTGAAGGGAAAAATTATGGAGTTTTTTGGTGCCAAAGGATGAGAAGGTGGGAAAAGGGGGTGCGCTCGAACCAAGGAGGTTTGCTCAAACCAAGGTTCGCTAGAACCCTAGTTTGAGTGAACCTCTTTCAAGGACTCTTTGAACTTTCTAGACCAGTGGGACCTGCATTTGGCTAAGGATTAAGTTTCAAACCAAAGTTCAGTTTAGACCCCTAAAAACTCATTTTTTGCATAGGGTCAATTTTTGCAAATTTTCCTTCCTCACTAGAATTGTAAACCACTTTTGTGGGTTTACCCTTATCCCAAGTAAGACACAGATTTTGAACCACCAACCACAAAAAAATTGCAATTGGGCCAAGAAAATTTGTTCCAAACATGTTTCCACCAAGGAACCTCATAGTCACCAAACAACTACCTAACCAACTCCCCATAACCTACTGAAACAAAATACTTACCAGAAAAATCACTGCTACTCCAAGTCAGGACATCATGCCCTACTAAGGAAGTACATTCACACGAGGCAAGAATCTGAGCCAACTCTTTCCTATCCTCTTCCAATCCTCCTAGCGGCCATTCTAAAGTATGCTTCCATCTAAAACTAGCAACTTTCCCAAAATTCTGAGCAATCTTATAATGCTCAATTTTATTCCAACCCGCAACAGTAAAGTGATCACAAAGAGACTGGAGATGAGGATAAGCAAAAAGGATAGCAGGATGACCATCCCAAGAATCCCACCAAAAAAGAGTCTGATAACCCATATGATAGATCCAATATAGCCCCTACTTAACCAAATAAACCTCCGCTTATAGAGTATGTCAGATCATAGATCCCTTCCCTCTAAAGGGAAGCGAAGAACATCAAAAGTATTAGCAACTTTAAGATACTTATGTGTGAGAATATGGGCCCAAAGTTGATGCTAACAAGTACACTAATGCTAATATAATTTGGCAACAAGAGCTTTCCCATTCAAAATAGCAGATCATAAGCCAAGGCCCCCCTCTTTCTGTGATCTACACACCATATCCCACTTAACAAGATTCCACTTATCTGTCTACAAGTTACCACTCCAAAGAAATCGACGTGAAAGGGCATTAAATTCCTAAAGAAATAGAAAGGAGCAGCTTGAACAAAACACCTATAAATAGGAAGAGCCTAGATAACAGAGTTAAGAAGAGTCACTCTAGCGGCAATAGATAACCAATGATGAGTCCAATGTGTGACCTTACTATGCAACTTATCAAGTAAACTCTGCCAAGAAGACCTAGGTTGCCTACCAACAGCAAGAGTGATACCTAGATAGACAAAGGGAAGATACCCAATATAAAACCTCAAAATATTTGTGATTTGTCATTGAATAGCTTAAGTATTAAGAAAGAAGATAGATGACTTGTGCTCATTGACTTTCTAACCCAAAGTAGCAAGGTAAATATCCAAAGCCATCCTAAAAGAAACAACTTTCTAGAGATGAGCCCTTCCCATAAGACTTGTGTCATCAACAAATTGAAGATGAGAAAGTTGTGGCAACCCATTGCCCCAACACTAACCTTGAATCAAGCCCTGAGAAACCTGAGACTTAGGAAATCTACCAAGAACCTCAGTCATAGTAATAAACAGATAAGGTGAGAGAGGATCTCCTTGACGAAGACCCTTCGAGGCCCCAAAAATCTTAGAGGGTTCCCCATTCATAATGATAGAGAGAGAGGATGAGGTAACACAACTGATTGTCGAACTGACCCATTCCAAACTAAAACCAAAGCCCAAGAGAATTCTCCGCAAAAAATGCCACTTAACTCTATCATAAGCTTTGGCCATGTCCAACTTGATGAACATAGATTTCTCCTTGGAAGTCGTCATAGAGTGAATGACGTTAGAGGCAACCACCACCCCATCCAGGATTTTTCTACCAACCACAAAACCTCCTTGCTCCACAAAGATCATAAAAGGAAGACAAACTTTGAGCCTATCTGCAATCAATTTAGTAGTAATCTTGTACTCCACATTACAAAGAGCAATAGGTCTAAAGAATTCAAGCTGGTCAGCAACTTCCTTTTTAGGAATGAGAATAAGGAAAGTAGAATTCAAGGTTTGAAGCATTTGTTTACTAGGAAGAGATTCCTAGGAAACCTCTAACAAATCAAGACTTATAATATCTCAAAATTCCTAAAAAAATTCAATAGGAAATCCATCAGGACCTAGAGCTTTACCCTTATTCATCCCAAAAACAACCTCTTCCAATTCAGACAAAGCAATCAAATGGATGAGGAAGTCATTCATCTCATTGGAGATCAGGGAGGGAATACAAGCAAGGATCAAATTCTCCTCATCTTCTGCAGGAGGAGAATCTTAAGAAAAAAGAGCATAATAAAATTGTCTAGACTCACAAGATAGAGCCTACAGAGAAGATATGTGAAACCCTTCCAAATTAATCAGAGATGAAATATAAATCCTATTACGACGAGCCTACACAGAATGATGGAAGAAAGCAATGTTCTTGTCCCCTTCTTAAAGCCAATCAATATAATCCTTTTGTTTCTAGAAAATCTCCTCTCGGAGAGCTCCTACTCCTCCACAACTTTAGCAGCTTGGGATTCAACTCTTCCTAAAGCATCTGAGAAACCATAATCCCAAATCTAGCGAGTAATCACATCAAGACATGCCTGAGAATTCCTCTTCATAACCTTTAGGTTTCCAAAACACAACCTATTCCATCTCTTAAGGTGATATTTGACATATTGAAGTTTCTTAACAAAGGAGAACATAGTTGTACCATAAGCAGGGCCTCCATCACACCACTACTGGACCATTAGATCATGTAGGGAAGAATCCCGAAGCCACATTAGCTAAAACTTAAAAGGAGGATTCTTGGGAACTGCAGCCGAAGTTACTAAAAATTTAATTGGCTAATGATCAAAACCCTTCTAATCAATAATCTCAAAACTAGTAACCAATCTAACCCCAACCAAACAATAGGAGACAAGAAATCTATCCAGCCTTTTAGAAATAGCTTCCTCTCCACTCTGTCTATTATTCCAAGTGAAAACCCCATTGGAAGGCTTAACATCAATTAAAGCTAGAGAATCCATATTCTCCTAAAAAAAAATCAGAAGTAGGCCCTAGCCTGGGAAACCCACCTCTTTTCTCTTCCAAACTGAACACGGAATTAAAATCACCAGCTAAAACCCAAGGAAGATATGAAGCACATGATCTGACATATCTTATATGAGCCCACAACCGAATTTTTTCATGAATATCAATTAGAGCATAAAGATTAGTAACCAAACTAGTAGAGGCAACCATAGAGATAGTAGAATGACTAGAAATCCACCAGATAGAGATAGTGGAGCAATCTTTCTTGGGTCCCAAAAAAGATCCAAACCCCCAGAGCTCCCCTGAGAACCAATGCACTGACACTGACCAAAACACCAGATACGGGAAGCACATTGAAGCATGAAATCAACTGAAAGTTTAGTTTCTTGAACACAAAAGATGTCTGGAGAATGAACAACTAGATCATGAATAACCTTTTGACGAGAGGTGTATTTCAACCCCCTTACATTCCATGAGAGAATAATCATGGAGGAGTTTGGGAGAAGTGAGCATCAATGGGTTTAACAACCCCATATTCCACCAACAAATCTCCAATATGTTTAATCTTCTCAAGATCATTCTTGCGACCACTTTTAGAAGAGGACTTAGGCGGTCCCTTCAGAAGGGTGTGTTGTTGCACCCCCAAGGCTGGAGAAGACCCCTTACTCTTGCCAGAAGCTAACCCCTCCTTTGCCAAATCTACCAAAACAATATCATCATCCTACATAGGACCATTCAAAGAAACTAGATGATCTTGCCCACCCTATGAGAAATGAAGATCATGACCGAACGCCTATCCCTGCCCCACATCACAACCCATACTGACATCACCAAAAGGTACCATCAGCAGGATTCCTTCCTCCAAGGTTAAAGTGTCCAACACCTCAAATTGATTTCAAAGCCCTCTTCATTTTGCCTATCCTTCAAAGATCTCTTCTAACCACAATCCTTAGCCCGAGGCTTAATAGGCACAAAGCCTTCCTTATCTGATTCACCTTCTATCATGGATGATTTCCCTTTATCCTCTTTAACTACCTTTGATACTGAAGATGAAGGAGAAGTATTAGAATGAGGATTTTTATTAACACTAGGACACTGGCTCTAAAGATGTACATACTCATGACAAATCTGACAACGAAAAGGAAGGGATTCATAATCGAGTTGTTGAACCCAAGACAAAGAAACAAGAAAAATTTCCAGAGAATCTAGTAAGGGATTATTCAAATCCATCTCCACACAAATCTGAGCAAAAGAAATAAACTTTTTTCAAGGGTTTGTTGAGAAATTGTAGCAAGCTTGCCAAGAAGAGCAGCAATCTGTCGTAAAATATCTTCTCTCCAAAACTCCAAGGGAAGCTGCAGTAGATAGACCTAAATAGGAACCCTTGACAATTATTCAACTAAATTAAAACCCATATGCTAGGGTTTGATAAACAATCCAACATGATTATAAAAGTAGGGTCCTCCCTCAAAAACTCGATTCCTATCAACCATATTGGAAAAAAAAACCAAAAAATAACTATTTGTAGCCACCATAAGTCCCATGTCTCCCTCAACCTGCCACAAACGCTTGATCCAAGCTTCTAAAGCTGGCAAAGGTATATGAATCCGAAGAAATTTGTAGATTAGAGCATGTCTACTCTAGTAAGAAATATTGTCAACAACAAATTTAGGAGAAATGACCAAAACTGGACGATCTTGGCTTTTGGGCAAACAACCATTCACTTTCTTCAATTTAGGGCCCTCCCCCACATAAAATGACTCAGACTATTGAGCCTTCAAACCCAATGAAGAGCCATTATGAGACCCACAACTTCCAGCCACCACCAAACTAAAAGAACCTGTTGCTCCACCATAAACCAAACAAAAGATCACCCCCAAACACAACAATGACCACACCCAAGAGCAGCAAACAAGAATAATGCAGACCCCACCCCAAAAAGTAGGAAGAACCCACCCTTGAACGCAAAAACCCCAAACCCCACCCCTGAAAGCAGAAAGAACTCCACCCTTGAGCACCACACAACTCTAAACCACCATACGCAGCCACCAAAAGTACATGCATGCAACAGGAACCATATGCAGACTATGCCTAAGTAGCCACAGGCCTGCACAGAAACTACACGCAAGCCATCCTCATTTTGTAATTCACTTTTCAAAGCATTTTTCTAAATGAATATAAATTAAAAAACAAAAATATACCATTTATAATAATACAATTTTATTAAAAATATATTTTAAAAAGTAAATCCAAAATTAAATTAAAAATGCATAAATTTACAAATTTTACCATCCTAAGAAACTCTCATTAAACTAAAAGAGGGGTAAAAATTTATTCAAACCAAAAAGAGCATAACAAAGCAAGGGAATTACACATCCCTATCAATCTCCACTAATTGGTCCAACTTTTGTGACAAATCCAAGGGTAATTGACCCATGTCCACAATATTCCAATCATGCAAATAATCAGAAGCCCATTTAACCAAACAATCTGCAACCCCATTCCATTCACACGGAATATGACAAAAAAAAACAAAATCTAAGAAAATACATAGAAACCCATTCCATTAACACATAATTACAATTAAAAGAACTCCATCCACATAAAAGAACCCATTTATCCAGCCCATTATTTCAAATCTAACACATGTAGACCAAAAAAAAGAAGAAGAAGAAAGAGAGAGAGAAGAGAAAGAAAGAAAAACTTACAAATCAATTAATTCCAACCATACATCAAATCCAAATATTGATAGGAATGTTAAAAACAAATAAAAACATTCGAGGAACAATATACTTAGAGCTACTTGTGTCCGTCTACCAAACAAACTGAACCCGAATTAAGAAAACTGACCCCCTTATACTATCAAACAACTAATACTAATAATTAGATGTACTCCATAATATCACTCTGGGTTTAGCAAAAGCCCTTCTAAGCTTTCTACTTCCAGCTCTCATTTGCCATGAAGGTGAACAAGGGAGAGCTTGATCTCCACTCTGTGGATTGAAGTTGAATTTGACTGTATTGTTGCCACCAAATCATGAAGCTACTCTGCTCCAAAAATACCTCTACAGAAATACTTTTATCTTTGATCATACTCCCAACGTATGTTTCGAACTCAAGACACACTTTCAGAGAGGTATTTATGTCTTGTTCTTGTTGAGGACTTATCAAGGCTTTACAAGCCTCTTCTAAACAAGCCCAGAAACATGAGTCCTGAGTTAAGGATGCGAAATTTGTGCGGCCCTTTCTTTCTCTACCAGTGCGAGTTTGCTCTTTTTCTTTCATCCATTTCTCCAGAACTACGTGACGTTGCGGTCGGACCCCATCTGAAAGATAGCTTTTGTTTTCCTTATCTGTACGGTAGTGGTATGCAATGTCCAAAGGCTCTCCAATTCTTCTATATGCCGTACCAGCATTGATCCATTTATTTCTGGTTCGGAAGTCACTGGGCAACACATGCTTCTCTTCCATGTCAACGATCTCATCCCAGAAGCTTGCCAAATTTGTTCTAGCCAAATTTACATGAATATCTTTCCTTCCGTCATGCTGTTTGAAAGCATCATAGTAGCCAGTTTTGTTGTCCCTACAACGCATTTTATACCATTCCAGCTCTGCCAAATGACTTTGGTGTTTGCTCAGCCCCACATTGAGTTTCTCATCGTTCATATCTTGCACATTTCTCTCCTCTCCAGCTTTTCTGAGTGCAAAAAGTGCATGATTGTCCTGCTTAAAAGTCAAAAGTCGTCAATCTTAGTGTGTATTGTCTAAACAAAGGAAACAACATTAAGAAGAAAGAATGCAGAGAACCAAAAAGCTACCAGAGCTATAGAAACCAATGGTAAAATGGTACAGCTAATAAATGGATTCCAGCAGATTTTGAGAGATGTGGTGTAATAAAGCGGCCAGAGGCGTAGACCTGGGCCTCTGTGTAATTGATTTGTTAAAAATGCAGTTCAGAGGACGGGAGGGTAGCCTATGCCTAGTAAATCGTATTTACAAGCTGTTGATACATGTGGAATATGGCCAGCATTTGATTTTGAGTTTGGTGATACATTGGATTAAAAACAACGCACACTTGTTTAGTGCAAACATTCAAATTATGGCTTGGAGCCGCATGGAAGGCTAGCAAATTGCTGAGGAATGATCCCTTCTAATCTGGGATAAACTATCAGTAGAATCACTTTTGAGACTTCAGGGGAGGAAGGCTCTGCTTCTCTCTGTTCTTGGCACCTCATCTCCTCTCTCCAGCCTGACTTTCCCTAAATCTTAGAATGCAGGGACCTAATAGTAAAATATTCAAAAAAAAAAAATTCATATATATATTACTTGTCTATTTTATTTGACTAAAAGTTGAATTTTGTGTGTTCGTGTTGGCAAAATCTCACTAACTAAATGAGCTTACAAATACTAGGCTAAACTCTGCCATGAAAAAACTAGGTTTCGGGAAAAAAATTTACTAAATTTACTTATAATGAAACATCTAAAGAAAACAACAACAATTTTTGCATAGTGCATCTATGATTTTCAGAGCATGAATCATGCAACTATGATACATACAAAAGTTAAAGCACAATCAAAGAGATTACCTGAGATCCAACACCGATTGCTTCCAATTCCAAGGCTATTCCCATCTCAAACGAGGAGCCTGAATCAAAATTTGCTGTCTGTCTTGCATTTAGCAAGGCTTCATCGATATCTTCCAACATATGGCCATAATCTGTGTGCTCTGAAATACAGGTGCCTGCAATTTGATCCAATGGTATTCCTTCTTTGCTTTGCATACTGAAATGTAGCAACTTCAGGACAGCTTTAGAGTCCTCAATACAAGCTGCACCAAGGGTTGAACAGAACATAAAAGTACCGAATGGTACATACGGGCTTCTAAGACCAGATTCTCCAGGGTAATTATTTCCTATTGTAGATGTGCACTTCAGGACATTGTTAAGAAGAGTCATGCCAGCTTCCGAAATAGAAAGTTGTGATACATCAACACAGTCAATGCCCATTTTGCTCCGCCAGTGAGGTACAATTGCACTCAAGGGTTCGACAATTGATTCATATGGTGCAAGATACATCCTAGGAACAATATCATACTTGCAGACAACATGACAAAATCTGCCCAACCAATCCTCGCGCGCAATTGCCTCCTGAATTGTGGCATTTCCAACCAAAGGAGCACCAAATGTAATGCATAGGCAATTGGAGTTTCTCAACCGCTTTTCTAGGAACCAGAGAGTGGCCAGGGCTGCAACTGCACCTCCTATGGAATGGCCCACAAATACAATGGCTTGTTCCTTTAAACCTTGCGTCTGTGGAACAAACAAAAAAGGGAATTACATTCTACTTATAACCTTAGATCTCTACTAACTAAAGTAAACTAGGCTCTTTCAATTATAGCACTGAACAATTGAGGAATATCTGATTGACAATAAATTGATATTTGTCTAGTGTTGTGTGACAGAGTGCTAAAGCTGGAGCATCACCATGATGACGACATGGTTCAAGTCTCTCCTTGAACCATTGAGACCGATCGTCATATCATTATGGTTGCAACAACGCAGGCCAAAAATTCAAGGGATCTGCTCTAATCCCTTATTGACCAAACCAGTTAAACATTGCTTGTTAATCCCTAAGGCATAAAAATACGGAGTACTGAAATTTACAGATATTGGGGGTACAACAACTTGGGAATTCTGAAATTTAAAAATATTAGGTTACAAAAATATGGAGTTACTACCTAGAGCATATTAATATTAAGGGTTGTGAATTTTGCCCAGCAACAACAACATTTGACTCAACTGGCTAACAGTCATACTCTAAAAACACCAATTCTTTTTCCTTCTCTTACCTCGGTGATGATAAAACTCTGAAAATTAACTGCAGAAATAATATAGTACAAATATTATTAAACAGACAAAAGTTTTTATTTATTTAATAAGAGATGTTTACATTTAAAGTTTCAATGAGGTAAATTTTTGAAATATAGATCATTTTCTCTCTTGTATCATAGATGGCAGCTTTCAAATAAAGGTTTTCACATTGTAAAAGAGTTTTTTCGATGCATTTTCATTTAATGATAATAAATAGATTTTAAAAATTCGAAGAAGTAATTTTAAAAAAATATAGATCCTCCCTCTCCAGTACCATAGGTGACAACTTTCAGATAAGGGCTTTCAAATTGCAAAATAGTTCTTTTGATGCATTGTCATTCAATGATAACAAATAGATTTTTGTTTGATAGATCTCTTTATTCTTTTTAATATTATTTTTAATGGTTTCAACATATTTGAGTTCCTTATTCACTCAGACATATTTACATTACTCTCTTTATAACAGATTCTATTTCTTATCTTAATGAGAATCACCTCTCAAGATGTTCTCGTCTTCTTGACACTCCACTAATAAAGTCACGCCCTTTCTAGTTCTAATATCACAAAAGAACTATGAAAATTAACAGCAGAAATATTATTTAAAAGAAAATTGTTATATTTATTCAATAAAAGATGATTATATTTATAGTTCCAAAGAAGCAACACAAACTCCTATAATCATGAATGCAAGTAAGACAGTAAACTGATACTCAGTGACATCTTGAACATCTCCATATTTCTAAGATTTTGGGATCCTTTCAAAACCCTCTTTCAATTAATAATTCTGATAAAAACCATTTATCTAATAAAATACATTCATATACATTAATTCCAACAGAAAGAAAATTTATACTTAAATGCCCTGTAAATCATAAAAAATGTCATTGCATAAATTTCTGTACAGAAAGATCGAGAATGACCAAGTATACAGGAGTGCGTGATACTAACATTGATAGTATAAAATTATATAGACTTTGAAGCTACCCGACCTATGCCACAAATTTCTAGCATCCCTTTTCTAAAGGATGACAATTAAGATCGTGGACTTCTTCTATCTGGAACTTCAATTTCCTAAGTGACAGATTCCTTCAATGCAATAAACTGATGATAATCGTACTAGGGGATTTATTCAAGGGTTTTAATTTTACTAAGGTTAAGATCACTAAGTTTTGGGCTAATTTGCTGCACTTTCAGATGAGTTGTATAATATTCTGTGTGTACTGTGTAGTAGCCATCCTAATATATAGGCAAAACTTAAAAAAAAAGTATTAGGCTGATCAATCAGATATCTCATTAACTAATAACATCAATAAAGAAAAGTGCATTAGATTAAAACTCCAGGTGGGTACTGATCGAATAATTTGCAGAATAGAGCTCACTTTTGGAATGAAGGAGCAGGGATCGTAGATCACAAAGCAACCTTATAATATGGATTCAAAGGTCTAGTCACCTTGGCTTTGAAATCTGAATTTTCCAGAATATGGCGGAATCGGTTGAGAGCTCCCTTGTGAACAAGGGCCGGTTTTGCATTATCACCCTTTAGGCCAGCAGAGAAGATATTCTCATTCTGGATATTGCACTCTCCATATTTGCTACCTGGGACAATGAAATCTTCGTTATGAAACGAAGGGAAGATCACATATAATACACCTTCATCTTTTTTCAGAAGAAAACTGTCTCCTTTATTGTTGGAAATACTGCATATTGCCTCCCAAGCCTTGGGCAGGATCCCACAGGTAGCAATCAAAGTTGCAAGCTCCACGCCAACACTAAACCTGTAACAACAAATCTACAAATTAGCACCATGTGGGTAATGGGCATTACAGAAACAAGGCTCATTTAGTTAAAACCCACTTAATGGTTTTCTGATTAAATTGGCTTAGAATCTTCTCAAAAGAAACGATTCAGATTTCTATCATCTTTTGAGCACACAATAGACATTCTGATTGATTTTGATCAAACTCATCTTTCACTTCCACTACACCTAGTTTTATGAGGTCTACATTCACATCCAAATCAATTAAGAGGAAAAAAATGAAAGACATAAAATTTTTAGCATTTGAAGATTTTTAGATTAGATTAATCTTATATGAGTACATAACACTAAACAGTGTGTTTTTTTTTGGATTTTACTATATGTAATTTGTTTACATCAATGTTTCGGATCACATTCTATGATCCATCATCAGGATGAGAAAAGAGCTGAGAGAAAAAAAATGATGGATCAGGTACATTGATGCAAACAAATTACACAGTAAAATCCAGAAAAAGCACACTATTTAACAATATAGACAGTGGAAATCTAATGTCTTTAATATATGAATACTTTTCTTCATTAATATTTAGATTACATTCCATGATCTATTGTCAAAAAAAAATAAAAAATTTAAATGATAAATCATAAAATATGATCCAAAACATTGAAGAAAAAATACTTATATTCTATATTTTAGACAAAAATGTCTTTGAACTTTAACCCAAATGAAAACTCACAAGCTCATACTTACAGTGGAGGGTTTGCCCAATCTACATCCATCGCTTGTGACCTCCTACTCCCTTGGCATTTGAGTTCGCTGGAAATGTCTTTATAGAATTTTTTTCCTTCCCATCTCTCATTTAAACAAAAATAAAAGCAGAATACCTAGTTCAGGAAGCAGCAGAGCAACATCTAGGAAAGTGCATTGGAAAAGAAGTGTCGGAGGCCGAGTCAGCAGCGAAGGAGGAGAGAAAATGTCATGTCATGTCATCTCAAAGTTTCTGTCGTATGAAAATTTTATATTCGATAGATTGCGAATATTTTTGGGGATTTCTTCTTAGAGAATAAGACAGAAAATAAAAATGAAAGTGCTTGGAAGCTCTGTGGAAGAGGCTGCTTGGTATTGGGCCACACAGATGGTTTAATATCTAATCAACAAATTGACTATGTCAACTGTTTGGGTTGGTTCTGTTTTGATAATACAACATTTGTAAATTTATAGTTATTAAATCCATTAAATTAGCATTTTTTTCCATAAATTTTCAGTTTGACTGTAAACTATGTTTTTTTAAGGCTGAAAAGTGTTTTATTTATCATTTGAATGAGTATGTGTTAATCATAACCAAAGTCTCGGAAGAAAACAATGTCAGAATCCTTTGTGCCTTGAAATTCACGCTAAACGGACGTACAAACGTCTTTTGGAATTTATATGCAAGGAGCCCGCCAGGAAGTTTCATGGCAATATTTTAGATAAAGCGCTAACTTTCGTCCACTTCCCACCGTCCAAGACGGTCATTAGGTGACTAAAGTTTGTGTGGTTTCATTTTGGATAATAATTTTTTTCTTTCAATAAATTGTTTAAAATATTAATATTATTAATCATATTTATGAGTTTAGTGGGTTGCAGTTTTCAATTACAGGAAAGTTTGGTTAGAAAAAAATCATAATTAGCTTTTTAATTACATACAAGATGATATAAAATATATGTAATTGAAGGATTACTTATATATATAACTAAGTTTGTGTGGTTTCATTTTGGATAATAATTTTTTTTTCTCTAATAAATTGTTTAAAATATTAATATTATTAATCATATTTATGAGTTTACTGGGTTATAGTTTTCAATTATATTAGAAAAAAAATCATAATTAGCTTTTTAATTATATACAAGATAACATAAAATATATGTAGTTGAAGGATTATATATATAGTATTGTTGAATGTTTTTTGGATTAGATTGTGTCTATGTTTGTCTTATGATGGATTATGAAGTGTGCTCTGAAACTTTGATGCAAAAATATTGACACAATCTAATCCAAAAACATACAACAATAATCTTCATGGATTGTGGAAATATGTCATCATTAAATAATGTATATATTATTAATTAAAAGATAATATTACATATATTCAAATAGTAGTTGGAAATAGTCACACTTCAGTTCAAATAGAATTAAAGTTATTATAATAATTTTTATACAAAAAAAAATATAAGAATAATCTTTTTCATTCATTTTAGACAATAATTTACTAAATAATTCATAAAATTCATAGAGTTTATCTTCCCCATATCAAAAAAACTTCCTTCTCATTTTGTAGGTATGGAGAAATATAAATTTAGAATCATTTTCAATTGAGATAATATGTAACGCCCCGCTAAGGGACCAAGTGGATTAACACAAAAAACCATCAACACCAAGCCAATTTTTTTTTTAAAGAAACTAAAGTAATACTAACTAATGCAACTCAACCAATTAATATGAATGACATCATTACATTAACATGATATTATAATCACATTATAATCTAAAAGTAATATTGAACATAACCCATTTGCACACATATCCACCATGGTCCCCTAATGTCGCTACTAAGATACACCTACATTAATTAAGCCTAAAGAACATATTTGAAATACTATGACCATATTTTATTAACACTCGAATGTAAATTAATCTCATACATCAAATTATATGATAACATATCAAAATTATCTTCAAACCACATCTAACACTATGCTAATATAAATCTATTCTCAATCAATGTTATAAAATAAGTACATAAAGATATATCATATCTACTGCTTAATTAAACGCATGCATTATAAATACAACATTTCTATATTAAACCTCTCTATTACATACTAAACAATAGTAAAAATGTGTATAATCAAGATTGTAACAATTCACTCACTTTTCTTATACAAGAATGCTACCATGAATATGATTCATAAATCTAAGAGGTACATATGTATAAGATACACTAAACATAATTTTTTTATGAAAATATCACCTGCACATAAATTCAACTATAGAATGAAGCGAAAAGAAAGACTCTCCATGTTGTGCACGAATCGCACCACCTAAATCCCAATGGATGGTTCGGAAATACCACCCTACCACGTGGAACCCTGAGGCCCACTCCCTCCGTGCTAGGAGACAACACTAGGCCCCACAAACAAGCAAACAACATAACAAAAACCACAAGTGGCTGCACTAAACATTTAAGAAGACTACCAAAATAAGAATCAACCGAAAATTACAATAGCTTCACAAATACTTCTAGGTACTTCTATAGACTCATTTACATAACACAAATGGATAGAAAACTAAAAAGCTTATCATTAAACCACAACACTACAATAAAGTATATTACATCAATCTCATAATCTTATAACATAATAACTCACTTTAGTTTAGTAATTCACAATCAAGACCAACAATGCACATCCCTGACATAATTGATCTTTACAAATACAAAAGCTTCAATACAAGATCTCACAAATATGAAGGGATTTATAACATGAAAATAGTAAACATAATTAAATAAAAATGGTACAACACAATACAGATCAAAGAATATAGTTACACCCTCAAATACAACTTTTAAAACTAAATTGATTCTCACTTGACGACAGTCAAATCTGTTAACAATAAAACAACCATAAAATAGTCATATCAACTTGAAATCAAAATCTGTAAAATACCCATTTCAGATTTAGTCGTCAACTACTCAGCAATGCGGAAGAAATTGACTAAAAATGAATAATAATTTCATAAAATGCAAAACAACAGACAGATTCCATAAAACCCTCTTTCCGGCAATACTCGATTACAGTCAAATAACAAAATGAGTAACATAACAACCAGATTTTATTCAAAATAAAATATAATAAAAAGAAAGAATATTAAAATTAATTTAAACTATTTCAAACCCCTATAAATTTAAAATCTCAATCTTCCTTTAGCTGGTTACAGGGAGAAATAAAAATATTTTCAATCATAGAGGAGCAACTTGACAGCAGTCTCGTGTTTCAACTATATTTCACAAACTACGATCTGGGTTTTTAAGATTTTTGGATAGAATTTAAACAACAACAAGATGCAAAAACCCTTTAAAAATCTCACCAACCCAGTTTATAAATTTAGATTTATGGGCAACGCAATCAAACCTCTTTTACTGGTAAAGAATAAGAACAACAAATATGTATTGATTTTTATTGTAAAATAAATAAATGTTTCATTGACACACAGAAATAAAACTATCCAATGTTTATTTGCAAAATAAATCAAAAGAAAGAAATCAATCAAATAATTCATACATACAAAAAAAAATTTAACATAAGATCTGAAAATCCAACCTGGATCCAACGCTTGGGAATGACAGAAATTTGATGTTGAGTTCCAAAGTTTTCAACTTTCAAAACCCTCAAATTGCCACAAATTTCTCATTGCTCCTTCCTCTTTGCAAGCATAGAAAAATCTCTCCCGAAAAAGAATCCCAAATCCAAATCCAATATGCACACCAAAATAGAATAATCCAACAGAGAGAGACTTTTTTTTTTCAACTCCCAAATAAAAAGAACACTTCCAGAACCCAAAAGACCAAAAGACAACCTCCCAGCCACCCTTTTAACTTCCATTTTCATCACTTTTCATAATGAAGTAATTAGGGTGGGTTCTGGACTCTCAAAACATAATTTTATAAAATAAAAATACCTCTCACTTATACAACTATCACATAGGAAACATTTTAAATCATTAAAACCACATAAAGACTCCATAAAACATAAATTTAGTGACCATTTTAATAAAATGAATCAAGAGACTAATAATGCAAAAATTATATCCAAACAAAAGTAAAACAAATATTACTCAATAAACAATAACCAAATACCAAATAATGATAATAATAAACAATAATTATAATTATTCCTCAAAATAATAACATAATAAAACATAATATAAATAAATGTCACTTATAGATAATATTATATCACTCCTCAAACATATTAATAAAAATCATAATAATAAATATGATAGATTCAATATCTAACTTCACTCAAATAATTCACAAACTAAAGTAAAATATAAATCATAAAATAACTTCACATGAAAAAGCAACATTCACATCAAAAGATAAATAACACTAATCACAAACATAACAACACAACTAACCACGAAGTTTAACACCAACAGGTTGGGATCCAAAATTAAGGTTAGACAACAAAATCAAGCAATCACATATCACATAAGAAACAATCGAATAAATGCAACACTCCAAATATAGGGTAAAGGAGATCAGACATTGTCTCATGACAACCCGAAAAAGTTAACACATTCTTCATCAATTGTCTCTAATTGAAAACAATGGCTAAGGTTAGGTTATAATTTGGGCCTAGATGTTATCTCCTCAACCACCATTGGGATTAGAGGCACGCTCAGACCTACTAATTTAGGTAGAGACATAGTCTAGTACATGTTCATTTAAACATATAAATTAGAGCACATGTGCATAATAGCTGAAGCACTAGGAAAGAAGCTCTAGCAATCATATCGCATTCCTGTATGTCTCTCATACGTCCAATGGTATGATGCTGCCCTTTCCACTTATCCTAACAAACATACTACTGTATCACTCAGTTATCTAAGTAAATCTCTGCATAATAACAATAACATAACAATATGCATCATACTCACCAAAACACTAATAGAAGTTAATGCCCCATCTTGCAACTACAAAGCTTGAACACAAATCAGTATATTTTATGATAATAAAGATAACTATAATAAAAATCATAATAATATGACAACAAAATAATAATATATTAGAATCAAGTGAAAATTCCAAAGGTAACAAAACACTTTCATCACATCAATATATCAATAAAATACATCGTATTAATGGTCATGTCTGAACACACACATCATGATAAATATATCTTTAAACACATATAATAAATCATTTCCTAACCTTTTTACTTAGTCCATAAATTTATGATATACAATATCAATTGTTTAACATCATTAGCACATACCTTTAAATGTCTTTATTATTTTACTTTCATCTCCAAGTTCCAAAGCCAAACTTCTTGCACATCCACTATGAGAATGGAGAGGCACTACATAATAATAATTGAGTGTTGAGGGATTATTTGTGGATGTTTTTTTCAAGGTAATCTTTTTTTTGCTTATGTAGGATTACCTACATATTTGTTTTGAACAATGTGTGCATACTTTTGGAATAAGAATATGTGGATATTTGCAAACTTGATAATCTTCAAACATCTGACAACATTGTGAAGGCGAGCTCCTCATAATTATAATTATAATGTTTATTGTTGTATATGTGTAGTTAGAGCCTATCCTTTATGGATTGTTAATGCACATTCTATTTTTATGGGGGATTTATCATTATCCACCATGTTGGACTAGAATAAGAGTAATTGGAACCACTTTTGTTTCTTGCTTGTTCAATGCATACCAAAAATGTTGAAAGTTCATAACGACAAAGAGAGGTAGATCAAGTGTTTTGATATATTTTTGTACATGATAGCCATCATTTTACAAAATGTGTCATCAACAATTCTAGTTGCAATTCAAAAAATATATTTAGTGTAACTTGTTGTTTAACATGCACAACAACACCTTTGCCTCTAGTTCATATTTGAAATTGAATTTGATACGCCTCTTGTTTTTCTCAATAATGCAATGTGCTACTGATGTGGCATTGATTTTAACATTTTTTTGTTATGTGTTGCAACCAAATCATTTATTACAAATAATTACATGGAAAAAATGTATATATCTTATTACTTTGTAAATAGGCTAATATTGGTGCATGAGATGAGGATTTGTAGAGTTAGGTACATTGCTTTAGCATTCCTTATATTTTAAGAAGTTTGTAAAATTTGGTTTGGGTAAGTTCATCCATATGTTATCAATTTTTTTGTCTAATATGACCATTGTCTAGAAGCTTCTCCAAAATTTTATCCCATATGATGATCTAAGATACATTAGAATGCCCCATTATGATGACAAACAATAGGAATGTGTGATGTCTAATTGTAATCCAAATGTGTAATATTTGTGTCTAAAACATTCTTAGAATGGATAACTTTGATGCCCATGAGGAATTGTGAGATATTATTAAATTATTAACATTCTTTGAATTCCTTGGATATTGTTGTAATGGCATTGAATAAGGAGAGTTATGAAAGAGGTAAAGATTAGGTGTTATGGAGTATAATTCTCAAGGTAGGTAATGACAACACACTTAATGCATTCATGGACCACCTATAATTGAGAAAGTAGGCTTACTATTGTTTATGACATAAAATATGACACATTAGTGTTTAAGAGGAGTTGCATTATATTCTTAATATATACTCTTTATCAATGAGACATTGAATTTTTGTACTCATATTTGGGTGCCTAAATTTGGAACCTTCTTTTAACCTAATATTTTGTAAAACATCTATAGTTGAACTTATTTTCAACTGCTCTATATATTGGATGCAAGTGATAGAGGTTATATATGGTTATTTCTAAACAATCTCATAGTGTCAAATATTGCTAGATTGAAGAAGATTGTATAGAATGTATTGATGTACTTATTTCCACTCGGTTAATACAAGCTTAATATCTCTAAGTTGGTGGAGGATAATTTTTATAAAAGGGTTTCTCCATATACATCTAGTGTTATATGTGTTCACTCATTTTTATTTGATGTTATATGCATCTCTTCATGTTTTATATCAAATATTAATCACATGTTTATCTTCTTCCCTACTATATCCACCCACCACTACTTTGTTAGGGACCAACCATCCCAAATAGATTAGTAGAGTGGATTTGAATAATTGAATGTGATAAACTTTATGTTTATACTCACTATAATTATACATGATTTTTTCAACATTTGGTATTAGAGATTACGATTTTTATTAGAGAGGTGCACCTTTCTAGAGGTGTCATGTTCTTCTTTTGTAGTTGAAGTAGTTAATTTAATAGATTTTGAAGACTTGCATTAGGAATATGGTTGTAGAGAAATATACAATAAAATGAATGCAAAAGTAAAATATAAAACATAGAGATATAGATATTTGTGGTTCACCCAAAATGGGCTACATCTATGGAGAAACAACCAATCCTTCCTTTTATGTATCCAACAAAATGAAGGGATACAACCTACAATACATTTGCTATAACTTCCCCATCCCTCTATCATAGTCTCCCCTCATAATACAATACACAACCATAATACAAAGCCCTCATAAAAAGGGTTTACCTTCTAGGAAAAGAAAAGCCAACATAATCTCTATCACCAAATTTGTGACCTAATGACATTCAGTTGAGATTTAAAAAGAAAAAATATATATATATAATGTAGCTTTTAGGGGTATTTCCCCAAAACCGTATTGGGCATGTGACCCCTAAATCCATTATTGGAGGGATGGTCACCACAAACCTTGTAGGGGATACCCCCTCCAGCCCTCCATATTGAAATAGGCTCAAAAACCAATAAGATCAGGTGCCATAACTAATAATTTGTTTGTGATAGAAGCAATTACTAGCACATCTTGGGAAATATTGGCAAGAGAAAAAGTGGAATTATAGTCTAGAGATTTGTAACCTAGTATCCTTTATGTAATCTATTAATACCCTAGAGGATACAGTGAGAGAAAAAAGAAAGTTCCGTAGAAATCTATATCTATCAACATTCATATCTAACTTAAACAAAGACAACATTAATCCATAAAACAAACATGTATTAAACCCTTCTAACTTCGTATATTAATATATTCATATATCAATTGCAATAGTAGGTCTTTATCTCTATTATGTATTAAAGTCTCTTTCTGCATATGATTCTACATGTTTTCTCTCTTACTTTGATATCTATTACATACATATATTAATTATTTGTCTTTTATAGAGACGTGACCCTTATAGGGCACCCTTTACTCTATCTTCCTTGTTGGCTTGAGTTTATGCAAGTCCTTTGTAGTAGGTTGTGGTAATTTCTACTCTTTGTCCTACATGCTACTACATCATCCTCCTTTCAAAATTATGTCTTATCCTCAAGACATGCTACTCATTTCCCTAGAAGTATGTGTTTGTATATTATTTTGAGTTGTGCTAATGTAGTATCTCATTACTTATTTACTTGCTAGAGTACCTTAATGTGACCTTGGGTGTTTATATTTATGGTTTTCACCTCTACAAGATTGGTAGGTATTTGAATATGTTGTGTTGCATTTTTTGATGAGCTAATGGTCTCCCTTAGCTGCTTGGAATGAATTTTGATTTGTTCCCTTAGTTCCTATGTTTGTTGCAGCTGGGTGTACATATTTTCAATTTGTGCTCTGTTAGCTCCACCTGTGTCCTTGAGTGGGTTGTATGAGGATGCAACCTATAATATTTGTTCCCCCAGCTATATAATTTTATCCTTTAAGTTCTTCATGAGGATAGTTCATTGAAGAGAAAATTGATATAGTATATTAGCCTCTACAATGTTTCCCTCAATGTTCATTATTCATAGCTCTAGTTAGGAATGCACTACTCTACATTTCTTTGTGGCCTCCTCTACTCTATTTTTCAAGTTTTATTGTTCTTCTTATCTTATCTTATCCTTTTGGGACTAAAAGTTGGATTGCATACCATCTACCAATTATTTAAGTTGCCACAAAGTGTCCCTTTGTATGTGCAATTTTATTGAGTTTTGTAATGTTTGCACTATATATTCTAATTGTCCTACACTATCCACATGTTGTTGGATTATTTCTTCTCTTGTGTTAGCATGAAAGATATCCCCAAGCCAAAGAATTTGGAGTGGTAAGATATTGGAAAGTTTTACTTGGGATCCTGTTATTGGCAACTAGAGTAGCCAAGGTGTCGGTACTAGTTTATTGTTGTTTCTATTATGCCAAAAATTCTTTGATGGATTCAATTGGAGAGATAGATATGGATGCTTCTTCAATGTTTTCTTCTTGTCCCCCATCCTCTCCACCACTTGGTTGACCACTTGTGAAAGGAGGTGTTTCCTTCCTCTTTGCATTTTCTTCTTCCAAGATAGAATCCAGAAGCTTATTAGTGAAATATGTTGTTTCTTTCTATATAGTTTGTTTATTTATGTTTTATCACCCGCTTTTATAGTGTTAACCCTCTATTTTGTGCAGAGCTCTTTCACTTGGGCTTTTTCCAATCACTCATTTTGTTTTGCTAAAGGTCAAACCCTACCTCCTTGATGGCTTTATACCTTATCTCCTCTCCTTATTTTAGAGATTTATCCCTATTTTCCCAAAGTGTAATAACTATCAATTATGGAAATTCCTTGATTACCTCCTTTAAGATTTTGTTGAATTTCCTTATGTACTGTATAGTAGAATTTATATTATCATATATTTATTATCTGTATCTACATCTTCATAAATTGTGAGGACTTGTGGAAGCATAACGTGATAGATGATGGATTTTGTAGTCACCATAATATAAATTGTTGGATGTGGTTTTTCTAGTGTCTCTAATTGTTGCATCTCAACTATATACATTCCTTCTTTTTCTTTTGTGGAGGCTTCTATACCTCTTCTACCTCTTTTTATTCCTCCTCTTCTCTAAAAATTTGGGTTATCTTCCTATTCACTTCTTATTTTCCCCTTGATCTATAATTCTTCTTCTTTGCACTCATCTATATCAGAGCTTATGATACTTCTTGCATATTTGGTGTTGTTGTTATTTGTGATGAGGATGCATGTAATTTTTATTGTGTGCTAGTGTTTCTATACAACCTTTGGATCTTCTTTTGGTTGGTGTGTGAGTATGTGGAGATGGTGTGGAAGAGGATGGTTGTGGTGCTCTCTTTGGAAGAATTCCCCAGGGTGATACCACACTACTCAGTCAGGAAAACTTGGGACATGAAAATTTTGGGACGGAGTGCTGCATATTTCTTGAAATACCTTTGTTCAAAGATATTTCTTTGAATGTAGATCCTTTGCTTGAAGATATTTACACAAAAACCTTAGATCGGAGATAAAACTTTGCTCAAAGATATATCTTTGATCAAAGGTCATCTTCTTTCGAAGGTTCTCATTAATTTATAAAAACAATAAAATAAGACCTTCGAGCAAAGATTACATTCAGTTGAAGATATTATTCTATTATGTATTAAGAGTTTATATATGAACCAAGAAACATAGTTTTCAACTCATTTTAGTGGGAGTTAATGTTACAAGGTCCATATCCAACATTGATAGAGTTGATGTTCAAGGTCTGGAGTTGTCATTATGTCACATCCCCATCAAGATGACCATTTCTTGTAGAAATTGAGTGGTCAACAAAATAAATAATGAAATGAAAGGAATAGGAAAATGGGATGAGGAGATAACTTGAATTAAGAGAGAATGGTGAATGAGAGGAGTAAGGGGTGTCTATGCCATTAATATGGCATGGCGACCCTTTACTTGGGTGAAAAGTTATGCAAGTCAAGTGGAAAAGAGGTTTTTGGCAGCCATTAAAACCCCCATGACCCCCCCTTTCTCTAGGCATTTGAGTGATATTTTAGAATAAGATGTCATGAACAAAGTAACCTATGTGAGGAAGGGTAGAATGCTAGTAGCAGAGGAATACATTGCAAAAGAAGGATGTGCACAAATTGGGAGAGAAACATGGTCTCATGAAATGCACAAATTATATGATATGAATGAAATGGATTGTTGAAGAGGCTTGAGAAAATCTCAACAAAAAGCAATTGGTATGTGAAAAGGTAGATTCCACAACTACTACCCACATCTTCCATGTAAATGATAAAATGAGAGCTTTCAAATGGGGAATAAATCTTTGTCAAACCAAAAATATTAGTGGAAATTAATGAGAATTATGGTGTACAAGATGGAAGAGGTAAGCATCAACCTCTTTAAAAATGTGGTTTGGGAAATTTAAGGGCATCAAAAAATGAGTTCAAATATGAGCAGTGCTATTTCTAGCCATAATAGTACTAGTAGGTAAGGGGTTTTTGGACCCCCATTTTCATTTTTAAATAAAAAAATCAAAAAAGTATTCATGTAAAGGATTTTTTAGCAACCTAAACCATATGACCATACAATTGAGAAAGGGGAGGGATAATGAAAAAATTCTCTAGTCCCTAGTGGTATGTTAATATTCATCTCTAAAGTCTCTTGGGTCTAATGGTGAGGTCCATTTTATTCCAAGGGGTTATATGTGAAACTTTCCCCTCAAAATAATCATAGTGAACACCTAGAAAAAATCATTTTTGGGTGATCCCACAATAGTGGTTTACAATTTTTGGCCAAGCTGGACACTGAAATAAATTTTTAACTGAATCTTCACTTTCAGGAACCTATAGCGGCCAAACCGTGAGGAAATTGTAGATGATACAAACTAGTGTTTCATGAAATTTTATCTGTAGATTCTAAATATATTTTTTTCAAAAATTTTGGAATCACATTGCACTTCTTTTTCCATCTTCCTCGAAAACTAGCTTTTTTTAGAAAGCAACATTTTTAAAAAGTGATGCTCACCGTATAACGCATAACTTTTTTTCCCTGAAGGATAAAATTCCAATTCTTTCAAATTTAGATTTGTAACTTTGATATCTAGGGCTTCCACTTGGTTAGATAGTTTTTTATCAAATATTTTTTCTTTAATAAAGTTTCAAAGTCAAACCAATTACAACTCAAGCATAGCATGACCGTATAACGCGTAACTCTTTTTGTATGTATCGAAATTCAATTTTTTTTTTTGTTAGATCAAGGACTTCAATATCTGGTGCACTCATTTTAGTTTTTTTTTAAGCACTTTACATGTGCAAAGCAAGGCTTTGGTTTACCTAGGATGAAAACCACCATTCACAAGAAATAAAAAACAAATATAATAATCAAATTAAAGATTTTATTAAAATTATACTTGGGAAGCTTATAATAAAGGGTATGGCAAAAATAAAAAATTAAATGAATTCATTTGATCCCCCAAAAGGTAAATCAAAAGTTTTTTTTTATCAACATTTTGATAGGTGTAAAGGAGACTCTGTTATAGGTATGGTTTAAAAGTAGCAGGGTTTTATCCAAGGGGGCTTGGTCTAAGGTGGTTTGATAAAACTATCTTCAATTGGGATCCTTTAAATGGAACATTTCAAGGATTAAATCATTATATTTTCTAAAATTACGTGATTTCAGCAAAAAAAAAGGATCTCTCAGAAATTGTAAACTACTATTGTGGCAACACTCTTTTGTAATTATTTTTCAAAACATAGATATGTAAAAATAACCACAAGTTTACAACTCCAAAATCTCAAATTAGTAAATCACATCTTGCATAACATATATCATACTTTGTTCATAACAATAACTTATGGCAATGTCTCGTGGAAACCCTACTCTGGCGGCGTCCCATGGTATCCCTTCTCTAGCACTGGGTGTTGTAAGCGCTGGTGTTGGTGGCAAGGAAGGCTCCCAGAATGATGGTAGTGGTGTATCTACTATGAAAGACATTGGAACAGGGTCTGGCTGAGGTCATAGCAAGGGATGTGACCATGTAGCTAAGGCCAGGTCTGTTGTGCGGCTCTAGACTAGGAGGACGACAACAAGAGGGTTCATCCCTGTCTCCAATGTAGTTTCATGGCTCTGAAGGTGGAGATAGAAGAGGAAATAGAGAAGAACATTTCTGAGCTTTCTGAGACTAGAGTGATTTGTCAATTTAAGGGCTTTTGGCCTAACCTCCCTCAGCTGCACTCTTGGATTTCCAACGAATGGAAGCCTCTAATCTCTGGTAAAGTTCTTATTTTCCCCATGGCTAAGGGGTTTTTTGTGGCTAAGTTTGACAATGCTCAGGACAAAAACATTATTCTATGTGACAATTTTTTTAGCTAGGAGAATAAATTTTTGTTGATGATTAAGCCTTGGCATGCTGATTTCAACCTTGCTTCTGAAACTTTTAGCAAGATCCTAATTTGGGTTCAAATGCCTTACCTTCCCCTCCACTTATGGATTGACCCCCTTTTGGAAGAAGTGGGTGATGTCCTAGGTGATTTTTTAGTGGTAGATGTTGCTACTTCTGACATACTTCATTCCACCTTTGCCCGAATTTTGGTTGAAATGGATGTTTCAAAAGGGCTACCTACTGAGATTTTAATTAAAACTTCAAAGGGTTCTTGGAAACAATCCTTGGACTATGAAGGCATTCCCTTCCACTATAGAAGATGTTTTAAAACAAGACACACTATTGCACAATGAGGATTTGAGAAAAATGCATTGACTTCATGGTGGAAAGGTGCCTCTCAACAACATTATACGGTTGAGAAGAAAGTTGATCAACACAGGAGCTTTTCTAAGGTGGTTGCACCAGAATCACAAGATCATGAGGTATCCCCTTCGGATGTCTCAATTGGCGGGGTTATTGAAGCTAAACATCATGTTGAAACCCCTAAAGATCATGAGATTGGGTCTATGAATGCCACTCCTGGTATATGCGCTCCGGCTATCATTTCTAGTGGCTCCTCTATTTCACCATTGCCTACACTAAACAATAATGATGAAATCCCCGAAACTATGGTTGCAGGCATTCATCTTCAGGAAAATAGTGTGTTGGCTTGGCAGAGTAAGGCAACACAAGTGGAAGAAGGCTGGATTACTGTTAAGAGCAAGAAAGCAAATTTCTCTAGGCCTTCTTTTGATATGACTCTTTGTTCCCACAAGAGTAGTTCTAAATGTAAATCTTGATGGGTCTTGTTTGGGGGCTGGTGTTTGGTTGGCTGCTAGTGGTTCTATCTGTAGCCTTGTTTTTGACTGTAAAGGGTTTCGGGTCCCTTCAAAAACCTATTTTTCTCTATCAAAAACATCATCATATATCATGGGCCTTGAAATGTCTAAAATCTCTATACCATTTCTATGACTTCAAATTTACACTAGATCTACTAAAACAAGGGCTAAACAAAAACAAGGACCTTTCACCTCCGACAACCACAACCATGGGTATGATACAACTTGTTAGGAAAAATTATTAGGTTGATCAAACAATTTCCTACATAACCCATGAGAGAAAATTATTCATACAAGATTAAAAACAACCACAATGCAAAGATCAAAGATATATCACATTATTACACAAGATATACATTGGAAAAATCCTCAAGAGGGAAAGCCCAACCTCCAAAAGCATCCATAGTCAATGTGTATCTCCATGTGTTCAAGTATGTATCTACACATCCCATGCCATGATTCATATATTACACTCTAAAAAGAGAGCTAAATACAATGATATCCAAGATGAACAATGAACAAGCAATCTCAACCACTAAACATATGCTTTATTTTATAAAATCAAGTTCACACATGTGAAAAAACCAAGTTGTAAGGTAAAATCATGTGCCTCAAAACTATGAGTACACAAAACCATTGATCCCAACATTTACTTTTTGGTACTAAGTTTTCCCAATATTAACTATTTTTCCATGTCTAACTCATGTACATAAAATGTCTAACCAATGCCATATATAAACTTATGTAAGTGATCTCAAATAAATATTTAATGTGGCTAAACACACCTCATAAAGGTGCACCACAAGTAAATATTTATTTTACATAGTTAAATAATTGTTTCTTGTGTAAGGTGTAGGTCCATCCTTTTCCTAATAAATTTCTATACCAAGTATGCTCCTTGTAGTCCCCAAATCATTCATTTCAATTTTTTTTAAATAATTAAGTGCCTTAAGTTTCTTAATTATTGACTTACTATTTCCAATGATAAAATCATCATAAAAATACAAATGTAGCATTATAAATTATTGGTCCTAACAATTTCACACTACATGGGCACCCTATTTTTCCCACAACATTAATTATAATAATAATAATTTACAGTTTATTTTGGGTTCAGATTGATTAAATATATTAAATTCTCTGACACCCCAATAAATTTGGGGAAAAAAGCACCCAATTAGCGATGGGGGCACCCTTGACCTAAGGGTGGCCTATTTTACATTTCAATATTTTGGGTGCTAGCCTTGTGTGTTGTAAAGTGACCCTAGGGTGGTTTATAATCAAAATTGTCAATTAGGATGCATATATTAGTAAATTTTCTTCTCATTTGAACATGGGAGAAGGAAATTATGAACAAGAAGCTATTATGATGCACTTTATTGCGAAGATGTATTGAGCTATCCTCTACATGCTAGCTACAACAAGCTATTGTGTTTTGTGGACTAACCTATTACAAGTCTTCAAGTAATTCAAGCATAGATCAAGAAAACTTTGGTGAAAACTTATAGTGTGGACATAACTTTGACAAATATTTCATACCAATGTAACATTACTATTTACCAATTAAATTGTTTCAATCAATTATTGTTGTTTGGCCTTTTCCTGACCTAGGGTAATCCCTTTTTATCATCATCATTTATTTTTTGTGAAGGTGGGAAAAAAAGTGGGTTTTGAATTAGGTAAGCCCCTAAACAGAATAATATTTCTCCCTCTTTTCATGTGTGCATGATAGATCCAAAAGTTTTGTCAATGGCTAGTAACAAGAAACACAAAGCATAATTTAACTTACCTTATGGAGTTTGCAAATCCTAAAAAAGAAAATTTACCATTCTAGGGTGGTATCACCCTTGACCCTCAAACTTAGGCCCATTTTTCAGTCGCAAGTTCCTCTTTGTGTCTATTCTAGCATTTTCCTTTTTGTTTGTGTGATAAACTATATTTTTCAAATCTAGGGTTTATGTCAAATAGGTTTGTTAAAACATACATCAAATTTCTCATCTTTGCAACTCAAGAGAGCCAAACCCTAAGAGATTAGCTCTCCCTTATGGTAGCAATCAAATCATCAAACCCTAGTTGGTTTTTTGTTTGAATGTGGCTTAGTCAAATTGAAAAGAAATTGATCCTAGTTAATCTACTTGTTGGATCTAAGAGATCTCTTTTCCCACTTCACAAAAATAAATAATAAAATTTGGTCACTAATATACTTTTAGTAAACATGGTAATCGACTTTACTTATAAAAAAACATACCACAAACAAAAGTGTATTTTTCAAGCCATATAAAGATATTTTTAGTTTCTAGACCACACCTTCATTTTCCTTGACCTTAAATTCTTTGAGTTGATTCGTGTAAATATCCTCTTCTAAATATTTATTCAATAAGACAATCCTAACACCCTTTTTTGCATAAAAATCAAATGTAACAATATTAGATAACAATAACGTAATAGAGGCCACCTTAGCTACAAGAGAAAATATTTTACCAAAGTTTGTTCCCTCTATCTATGATACCATTTTTCCACCAATCCTACCTTGTATTGTACTATAATTTGCATTTTAGTTATTTTATATCCATTCATAGTAGATGGTCTTCCCCCCTTAGATTGATCAACCAAGCACCGAGTCTTACAATCTACAAGAATCTAATTTTATATTTTATAGTCTTCTTGCAAGAATTGTATTCTTTAGAAGTGAGAGCTTCAATCTTGCAACACAATTTATCATTAACTTACAAGATATAGGAAACACACAATAGAAAATATACTAGATTACACTTGTCTAAAAATTTATGCTACCTTGTAGACATCATAGGTGGTTGAGACCATGTCTCATCAAAAAAATCCTCTTCAAAATTTACTCCTAATGTTCCATCCTAGCAACATTCCTTTATATTCTCACTATCTTGTCCATTGATTTATTCATTTACAATTGCATATTTTTTCTCTAATGTTTTCTCATAATGCATCCTTTGGACATCCTTTTGATTTAGTTATAGATCCCTACATAAAACTCTAAGTTCCTTAAAAACATCTCTTGACTAAATAGCTTTGAGTGTTATAGGATATAGGATTCTAAATTTTATACCTATTGACATTTTGAACATAACCTATTAAAAATATTTCTTAACTTTGAAATCTAACCATGTTCCATTTGTCACATGAGTAAATTTCACAAACAAACACTTGCTTACCTACCTAAATTTGCATATGGTATGTTATCTACAAGCACAAATGTGGAAGGTGTGTTTATCAAATAACAATACTTAGCATTTACTACTTTAACACATAACTTATGTTTTATCCCTATGTTATTCAATATGATTTTATCTCAATCCATCAAGGGTTTGTTCATCCTTTTAGCTATCCCATCATTTTATAATGTGTAGGGTATTTATCCATTATTTAATAATTCTACTAGTATGTTTTTAGAACATTTCAAAAGTCTTTAAAGAAACACACTCCGCCATTATTTGATCTTAACACTTTTATTTTATTTCTCGTCTTATTCTACAAGTGCTTTAAAATCCTTAAATTTGCATAAGATCATAGACCTATTTTTAAGTAAATATTCTCTAGAATGTCTAGAATAATTGTCAATAAAGAAGACATAATATTGAGATTCACTATAAATTTAAATAAGAATGCTTATTTATTTTTGAGATGATATTATTGGATTAAACATGATAGATTAACACATATCATGTTTAGATAACAAAAGTTCAAACTCCAATAATCTTGATATGCAAGAATGTAAAAAAACAATTAAGGTATTTTTTAAAGATAAAGATCAAACTATCATACAAAATAATAATTACAAATGTACTTTGATAGAACTGAAATTTATTATATTTATCAATCATAATTATCATTATTTACTCTTAATGTATTTATACTTTATATATGCATCATATTAAATTAAAACTTAAACATTAAAATTCAGTTTCTTTAATTATATTTCTACAATGACTTTAGCGTACTATTGACTTAAACCTTATACTCTTAAAAGCTTCATTCATACTTTGAAGAATACAAATTAATTTATTACATTTTAATTATTATGATATAATTTATAAAATTTTAAAAAACACATTAGAAAAGTATTTTAGGATGCAAACCCTTAAATTGATATGTCAACATTCTCACTTTGTGATAATAGCGTACACATTATTTTTTAGCCGATAGCCTTCTTATTGTGGACTTGCCAGTCCACAATAAACCGGAATACCTGGCTCACACTCCTAAACTGCTGTCTCACGCTGTGGTAAACTGTTTTCAGGTCGTCGCCATTGAGTAGAAGCAACAACTGACAATTCTACGAGCTCTGAAACTCTGATATCTTAATACTTACTTTTCATTTATTGTGAGTTGATTGAAGCAACAGTCGTAGGGATATTTATTAATTGGCCAGCTTTCAACTTGCATTCACACGCCTCTGAGCTGATTGAAGCAACGACTGTAGAAAATGTATTCAAATCAAATGCATGATGTCTGTAGATTCGATTGCATTGATTGCCCTCTATATTGATGTCTTCATCAAATAAAAAATGTATGATGTCTTAGATTTGATTGCATTGATTTCCACCGCCCTTAATCACCACCCAAAGTGTTCATAAATACACTGGGCTCCTACATCAATTTAAGCCTCTATCTCTTCTGCTTTTACTGCTGCTTCTCTGATGCTTGCTTCACTACCACTGCTGGAACTGCTGCCGTCTCCTACTCTCACACTGAGAATGAAATTCCTTCCACTGCGAATTCATTTACTGGTTCCCTTTCAACGGCTTTTGGATTACTAACTCTTTCTAATAGGTAACAAAAAGCTCTGTTGTTTTTGTTTATGATCAGTTTATCCAATTTAAGTTTTATTTCCTCTTATGGAATTCAAACAGCAAGTCACGGTTCTCCGGCAGTTGCACATTGCATAGAAATAGAATCTACGAGACGCAGATCTGAGTAGCTCCCCTACCGCAGAAATTTCGCATTATTTGTCGTGAAAAAAAATTGGGGGCAAATCTCGTGTTCCTAAAAAATTCAACATTATCTGTGGTAGCTAATTTATCACGAGGAGTCTAATTATTATTTCTGTGAAGCAAGGTAAATTACTGCACTAAACTGAATTGAATGGCTACGTGGGTGGGTTCTAGCGTGGTGTCTGCCTTCTTTCCATCGCTGGAGCGGTGTGTATGCATCACCCTCTCCACCACCAATACCGATGATGATGAAGAAGCCGCCAAAGATAGACCCCTCATTCTTACCAAACTTGACCATATTCAGGCAGACAAATCCCACCCAAATACCCATGACATGGTCTAGACCTGATTTTCCTCTACTTAGGTCTCCATACTGTCTTTAGTGCAAAATGTATTTTCACTTGATTCTAGACCTGCTGGGGATTGATCAATGGGTGCACATGTCTATTGGGTTCTTCCATAATTCTCCTTGGTAATACACTGCATGTATGAATCGGTGATTTCATTGTAAGAGCTTCAACTACCTTTTATTTTGCTTGAATTCTTAAGATATATAGGGATCTTTGTTCATGTAATTTCAGGCTTGTATTAAATATCTACAAATTAACTGGATATCTTCGTTGAGTGTTACGACTCTTTATATTGCAAAGTTAATTGGATTTTCATATATTACCTTGTAAGGTAGCCTTGGTCGTATTAGTCTCTGTGATTCGAATCTGTGAATATATAATTGTGTATCTTTAATTGTGTGTACAGCCTTTTTATAACATTATCTTTTTTGGGTGCTCAGGTTATTTCTAGAAAAGTACCCTTTGGTGTATCTGGTCATGCATGTAATTTAGATCTCTGAATATAAATTACATATCTTTATTGGGTGTTGAAATTATTTCCAGTGGATTTGACTTTGGCTAGTTGTATCTTAGAATTGCAATCTATGGATACTAATTGTTGTCTTAGATATGCTATCTATGTAGTAATCTAGCCTTTAGGGTATTAAGCTTTGTTTTAAATTTCTAAATATGAATTGCATATTCTTAGTTGACGTCTAAGATATTTTTCTGTTCTGTATATTGAATTAGTTTATTTGTGATGTTACTTTGATTCAATTAAGCTATACATGCATTAGCATGTCATGTGTATAATGGTTCTCTGCATTTACAAACTCACATCTAACTTGATTATCATGTAAGCTCTATTTTCTATCACATCTCTAAATACTATCTTCAAATCTTTATTGGGTGTTCATGCTCTTCCTAGTATATTAGCCTTTTTGTAGGAGAAGGGTAAACATGAAACTCAGCATTCAGCAAGAACATTAAAACAGAACAAAGTTTTGAATTAAAAACAGCAGGGACTTTTTATATTAATGCCTTAAGAAAATAGAGAGCTACCGATGCTCTTTTCTGCTCATACATTCGTTCAAAAACAGAGTATTTGTTTTTCATTAATTTAAAATAGAGTATCTTCCTCCTACAAAAACAAGGCCTTTTTTAACCCAACTACGGAGAAGTTTATGGAGCATACAATAAATTTTGAAGAGTCTAGATGCATCAAAGAAGAAGAAGATAGAGGCGGGAAGAAATATGGAGTAAATGTGGTCAATGGAGTGGTAGTTGGAAACAGTGGCAGGGTAGATTAAAAGAGCTGAGTTGGAAGATACGTACGCCAACACTTTTTTGCTTATATCTGTAAATTTAACTTGCATTGGTTGTTTATCCAGATTGTAGCTCAAGGTCATTTCAATAGATAGCTCTTTTATGTATGGTTTATGTAGAAACCCTAGTTTCCCCTATCTTTCGAATCTGACTGTTTTTCTGAATATTTATGTATTTTTAGTTTTTGCAGTTTTTGAGTTTTTTTGGGTTTTTGCAAGAATAATGAAGGAATGTGATTTTGATAGAAATTGCTAATAAATTCAATAAAAATGCTATACTGTCAATATGAATAGAAAATACAAGATCTAAAGACGGCAAATCATTTATTGATCTTCTATCTGCTACAATAAAGATCTGGTGACATGCAAAGGTAAAATATCAACTTGCTTTATTAAAAACCTGAGATTTTTGCAGCCGCCTTGAATAACCTGAGATGGTACGACTTCAATGATAATCTTCTTTCTCCTCTGCCAGATGCTACACAATGAAACCCTAGATAATTGCGCCCAAATTAATGATACCAGATGATGAAGAAAGAGGGCGATTTGCAATGGCTGGAAGGTACGGCCTTCAAATAGTACGGATTTGTTGTAAAGAAGTACGGCTATTGAAGCAACATTAATTAAAAAGTACGGCCTCTGTAGCTTCTCTAGACTTCAGTAAATAGGGGCCTTAATGTTGATACGCCTCCTAGATGAAACCCCAATAGAAATCTCTGAAAACAAATCAACTGTGAATGCTCTGTAATTTCTTCTGAATGAAGAAATCTCTTATCTGGCAATAAATTAGGTGATATCTCACACCCTCTGAACTGCTTTCACTGGAGATGGCTCATTCCCCAATGCATTCGAGACTGAAACCCTAAGTTCCTGTGCTCTGCTCAAGACTTGATCAATTTTCAATCATCAATAATCATAATGGCTCAAATTTCCAAGCAAACTGCTTATACTCATGAAAAGTGTGATTTCCTTAATAATAGGAAATCATTAAAAATTTGACTTCTTCTTTTTAATTCTTTTCAATAGTCTCAGCTCAAATATTTAATTATAAATTTAATTGTCAAATGGCCCCTTTCTGATGATGGGCGACCCCTTCATTGAAATCACTTAAGTTATAATAAAATATTATAACTTTATATTATAATGCTCCCACAATTAATATTTAATTAAATCAATTAAATATTAATCTCTCTCGATATATACCCGATGCACAATCTGTCTGAAGCTGACGAACACTGAAGTGATTCTGAACGCTATCAATCCATACTGCTAAAAATAGCAGGGGTCCCACGCTGAGTGCTGAATAACTGCAAAAAATAGCAACTCAGGCTAGAAGTGTCCAAATGAGCCCGAACGAAAGCCAACTAATCAAATACTGCCAACTGAAGCTGAGCCAAGCTCCAACATGACCCTCTATCCAATCTATCAGCCTACGAGGGTCACATAATAGGCTAATCCTGTGCTCGGAGAGATGTCAACTAGAAGGGGACATGACAGTTTGTAAAATAACAAGGCTTTTTCGGAAACATTTAGAGCACATATAACAAGGATTACAGTCCATAAAATTGTGTCTGTTGCGTGTTTCCATATTTAGAATACATTTATACATCTGAAAAAATTCCTATATCAATTATTAATGGAACTTCGTATGCAGTTCCAAAACTCCAATTTTGACTATAGCATAATGCCCCCTTTTAAACCATAGCATTGAGTAAGTACTCTGTCTACTGTTAGATAAAAAAGGACAGTTAGAACAAAGCGACCAAGTTTGCTGCAGTTAGAATAAAGCCAGTCAAGAAGTTACTCCATAAAATAATTTGGATGTTTGAATTTTAGTCTGCGCATCCCATTTCAACCAAATCAATGTAGTGAGATTTTGTGGCACAACTCATAAAGCTATTGGAGTTTTATCTTTGAAATTTATTCAAAGCTTATTTAAAGTTAAATATTTTAAAAAATAAAATGAAAATACAAATTAAAACATTTTATAGGAAAAATAGGAAAGAGGGATATTTGGTTGAGGTGAAACAAATTCATTATAGGTAATAGAGAGATTTCATATATCTATATATGTTTTGAGGCATAATTTGTAATACATGCTAACTCATTGGATGCCAAGATTTGTTTTTGTTAATAGGGGAGAGGACTTAGTAGTTGTGCACCCTAATTTCGTGCTTGTCCACCCTAATTTCGTTTTTCTAATTATCCTATGTGGAAATTTCAAATCACTCTCAATTTTTTACAGCAGCTTACTTGACAAGCCCCCTGCTTATATATACCTTTTGTTTCAGGGCCACATCAGCATGCTTTTTGTCAAGGTGTCCAAATAGGCCCAAAAAAAAGTGAGACCAATACTTGTGCATTCACTTCATGGGTAGTTGAGCGATGATGTGGCATCACATGATTGGTTGTTTTTAGATGAAAGGAATACATTTTGTTTAATTATGGGTAGTCAAGTCACAACTATTGGGCATTATATAAATAACTAATATCACAACTATTGAAACATGCTCAACTAATGGGTCCTTTACCCTAATGGGATGTCATTTTTTTCAAATTCTCATCTTTAAAAAAAAAAAAAAAACATTATTATTATTTCTTTAGATCTAAATACACCATTAAAACATTTCTTATCATTTATAGAGATTAAAAAATTATATCTAACATTTATCATTAACATAAGCAATAAGATTAAAGCATTAGCTTTCAAAGGAGGAGCTTTGAGGCTTGTGGAAATAAGACACCACATTTATGAAGCGGTATGTCACAAATTTCTAACCAACTTGGTATAGTTTTCATGATTATTTTCTCAAAATCTAGATTTAGCTCCCATGACAAAATCTTAAATAATGATTTCTCCATATCCGAATTCCTCTAATTACTATTTATAGTTAAGAATGTTAAATTTAAATATAAATTTGTAATGTTTTTTTCAAATAAAAGATATAAACCCATAATATATTAAATTTCATAAATATTTTGTATAATTTAATTTAACATTAAGTTTAAGGCACAAATTGTTTGTTGACACCATGTTTTGGTCACACAATAAAATAATTTTAGAGTTTTATAGAACTCTACCTTGTTTAAATCTACCACATTTACAATTCGTAAAACTTTTACCTCAAATTGATAAAAAGAGAAATTGCCCATATAAACATAAGATGCTCTAAAACCAATTGAATTAATTTGTTCAAGAATTGACAAGATTTATTTATTAAGTATAAAACATGAGTTTGGGATTCAACAAGATTTCATCACTAACCTTTTGAAAACAACCATAATAGTTTCATCTGAAATTCAAATCCTAATTCATTTAATATAATTCCTTGCAAAAACAATTTGAATGTTTATTGTCAAAACATTCCAATATATAAAATACAATGTTTATGTAACCAAATAATGTGCCTACTTATATTATACAATGCACACATCTATATTATGTATTGTTACAATTCATTTATGTTTTACCTTAAATTTCCTATCGGCGTCTCCCTTGAATCTCCGATAGATGCAAGTGCTAGTGATATGTCTTTTTCAATATTCTCAATAAAGTGTTGCTTTTTGTCCACTTCTCACCGTCCAAGACAGCCATGAGGGTGACTGGAGTTTATGTGGTTTTATTTTGGATGATAAAGCTTAATTGAAAAGTTTGGTGCAATTCCGCATTCAATCTGTTGTTGTTGGCCACTCATGGGCTATGGCCATTTGGAATGATAATTTTTTTTTTTTTTTTAAATCTATGAATCTTAGCCATTCAACTTTATTTGGAAAACCTTGCAAACCATTTCATAGTTTCAGTCAACATTGGGTTCATAAGGCACAACATTTGGTGAAGGTTTTGCAAATGGGGTTGCAAGCTAAGTAGGCTTAACCTTGGGAAAAACTTTGTGGTTAAGCGCGCTTAAGCTGGAGGAGTACTAGGATGGGTGACCTCTTGGGAAGTCCTAGTGCTTCACCTCTGTGAGCATCACCTAGATGTAATGAGTGTTAAGTGGACCATTCATTATCATGAGAGATGGGTTTTTGTGAAGCACTACTCATATAACATGGGTCAATGAATCTAACTCATAAAACTACATGGTTAAATCCTTATAGTAATATCAATGTTTGTGTTTGTTCATTTGGAGTGGTACTAGTTTCCTGTGTTAACTCTCCCTATTTTTTTAGTAGTGGTGCTACTGAATTCTCTTAGCTTTTTTGTTTTTTCCTTCTTATTCTTGTAGTTGATTTCTTCAACTACTATTGTAATTTTATTTTATTTTTCCTAATGTAATAAAAAAAACATAATTAGAAATTATGAATGGTTCGTTTTATCTCTTTTAGTAAATTGTTTTAAATATTAATATTAGTAAGTATATTTTAATTGGTTGTAGTTTTCAATAAGTAAAATTTTATTAAAGAAAAAATTCATAGACAATTTAATTATATATAAGATGATATAAAATATATACAATTTATTAAATTGAAGAATGAAAATTATTATAATAAATTTTTAAAGAATAATGTATATGTTACTAATTAAAAGATAATGTTACACATATTCAAAAAAAAATTGGGTGGAAATAATCACAACTAAAAATTCAAATAGAATTATAACTATCATTGTACTTTTTATTGCAAAGCAATGCAAAAATAATCTTTTTCACTCATGTTAGACAATAATTTATCAAATAATCTACAAAATTTACAAAAATAATCTTCCTAAAACCAAGAAAACTTTCTTCTAAGTTCATTGGTAAAGGTGGAATATAAATTTAGAATAATTTCAAATTCAAATAATAATAATTGAGATTTTAGGGATTATGTGTAGATGTTTTTTCAAGATGATCCTCTTTTGTTTATATAGGATTACATACATATTTGTTGATGTTCCCACATGAGCATACCTTTCAAATAATAATATAATGGATATTTTTAGATTTGACAATCTTCAAACTTTTAACAATATTGTGAGTGTGCATTCCTCACAATCTATAATTCTAATGTTTATTGTTCTCTATGTATAGTTAGGATATGTGCTTTATGGATTATTAGTGTCAAAGCAATTGTTAGGGGGGATTTGTCACTAGCTACCATGTGTGACTAGAGTAATTGGAACCAATGTTTTTTTGCTTGTTCCATGGATATCCAAAATGTTGAAAGTTCATGACAACAAAAAGATGTAGATCAAATGGGTTGCTTCTATTTTTGTAGAAAATGACCATCATTTTTTCAAACTTTTCATTAAAAATTGTAGTTGCAATCTAAAAATTTCTATTTAGTGTAACTTGCTTGACATGCACAACATCTTTACCTCTATTTTTTCATCATTTAAAATTGAAATTACTACACCCCATTTTCTACTTGACAAAGGAATGTACTACTAGTGTGGTTATTGATTTTAACATTTTTATTTTATTTTAACATTTTTTGTTATGTGTTTCAACCAAATCATTTGTTTTTTTTTAAATAAAAGGTCAACGCCTAACTATTTATATATTAATATATTTAAAAAGCATTACAACCATAATCATATTTATAGTATTGATTATATCATATTATCCATATGTAGCAAAATTGTGCCTAATCTATATGACACATCCATCTTTCTTTTACTATCACACCCATATCTATGTGTCTGACAAATACACATTTTTCATACTATCAAAATTGTGTAACATATGTATAGCACATGTATATTTGATATACAAAAAATAGAAAAAGTCATATACAAAATGACACCGTGTTCATTCTTCCATGTCAACAGTTGCTTCTTCAATCTCTTGGCGAGTTGCAAAAAAATTAATGGATGAATAAAATATATCTTATCAATTTTTAAATAGATTAGTATTGGTGTATGAGATGAGGATCTATCAATTTATTTATTCTTCCTTACCATTCCTTATATTTTAATAAGCTTGGGAAATTTGAATTGGGTAGGTTAATCCTTATGTTGTCAAAAAATTGTCTAATATGACCATTATTTAAAATATTCTCCAAATTTTTATCCCATATGATGATCTAGCATATATTGGAATGTCTCATAATGATGATAAATATTAGGAATGTGTGATGTCTAATTGTACCCTAATGTGTAATATTTGTGTTTAAGGCATTCCTAAAATGGATAATTTGGATGTCCTCGAGGAATTATGAGATATTATTTTATTAGTATTCTTTGAATTTCCTTGGATACTATTGTAATGGTATTGAATAAGGAGAGTTACAAAAACATGTCAAAGATTGAGAGTTATAGAGTATCTTCCTCAAGATAGGCAATGATAATGCACTCATAAATCACCTATAATTGAGAAAGTAGGCTTACTATTGTTTACAACATAATCTATGACACATTAGTGTATAAGAGGAGTTAAATTTTATTCTTAAAAGATTCTCTTTATCAATGAGACATTGAATTTGTTTACTCATATTTGGGTGCCTAGATTTGGTACATGCTTTTGACCCAATGTTTTGTAATCCATTTATGGTTTCTTATTTTTAATTTCTCTATCTATTAGAGGAACGTGATAGATGTTGTATATGGTTATTTACAAGAAATCTCATAGTGCCAAAATATTGTTTTATTGAAGAAGATTGTATGAGTTGCATTGATGTACTTGTTTCCACTTGATTAATACAAGCTTAGTATCTCTCTAGTGGAGGAGAATGTTGCTAAAAGGGTTTCTCCATGTACATCTAGTGTTATATGCTTTCATTTATTTTTATTTGATGGTATGTGTCACTTCATGTTTATATCAAATATAATGGTTAATGACATGTTCATCATGTTTGAATAATTAGATGTACAATTAACTTTATATTTATATTATCATTGTAATTATATTTGGACATGCATATAAATTAAGAGATAGTTCTTTGAAAACTATTATTCTTTGTGCCTTCTTACCATTTAATTACATGACCCCCTTTTCCACTAGCTCATATTTTATTTGAAGGGAATCAAATATTTTTTGGTCATCACCATGGTACTTACACCAATGTCTATCATAGAATTATGCAATAATTTTTTATTGATTATTACTATCAATTAGAATGACATAGGATTGATTTTACTTACCTCTTTACTAGTATTCAAGAAAGCAATTGAGATTTGATTTTGTGCCACCTTTTAAGGTTCTATCACCTTTTGTCTAGAGTGGGCACAAGTAGCTATAGGGATTGAGTTATCTTGCTTCTTTATAGCTTCTTGGAGTAATGAATTATGCTCCAAGATGAATAGTACATCCCATAATGAGATGCTAGTTGGTTCTTTCTTCAATTTCTCAACCACATTAAGTGGTCCAAATATTTGAGGCTTCAAGAATATATCCTTGATATTTTGGTGTTTCATCTTTTATGTTCAAAACTCCATAATTCTATATGGGTGGGATTTTGATTTATCGTCTATGACTCAATACATTGAAACTCAAAACAAAAAGGATCCTTTGGACAACTTCCTTTCAATGTGTCACCACATCTAGATTTTCCATTATTATTTTATTTGATTGAGTGGAATAGTTGGATTGTATTTGTGGAGTCTTAGAAGTGAAAGGATCATTTGCAAAAATGGCATCCTAAATCCTTCTACCTAAGAGAATGATGCTTATTTAGGAGAAATTTCCTCTTCTTGTTTAAGAGACATCCCCTGCATATGTGCCACTAATATGAAATTTTATAGTCTTGGTGATTGATAGAAGGGTTGCCCTATTTGAACTTATCATTGTTTCATTTGTTTTGCTACCTCTTGCTATAAATTTAATTTTAGACAAGCTTTGGGTGAATGCACATTATTATAAGTAAAACATCATCATTTGAATCATCTATGATATTATATTTCCTCGGGATCAAGTCCATTATAGGATTAGGTGAAATTTTCCGAAGTGGTGATATCACTGGTGTAATTTGGTTTGAAACTTGCTACTAAGAAGGGCCTACTCCTTACAAATTTTGATATCTATTTGGTTGGTATTGAGGCTTAGGCCCTTGGATGTTTCCCATTGCCTTATCAAATTAATGATTTTATTTGAAAACAAATAGAGAATATTCTTCATATCATCCATCTCAGATGTCTTTTGAGGAGTTGGTATTGTGGTTATTGGCATTTGAGATGCAGGGTAGACATACATGGAAGAAGAAACTTGATTGGAATTTGATATAAGAGTATCCACTTTTGAAAAATATTCTGGTAATGGAATTGATATTTTGGGAAAAATAGACATGGATGGTATGGGAGGAATTTTTCCCACATAAATTAATCTATTGTTTTCTCTAATTACCAAGTCACGAGCTACTGGGAGATTTTTTCCTCCTAAGGATTGAATCAAAACAATAATATTTGAATTGAAAGCCTTTTAAGATAAAAATAATTGCCATACCTACTGGTGGTTGTTGATTGATAGGGATCCTTTGCTAATATTTGTGAAACAAGGTGATAAAATATGCGATTGTATCCAATGATGTGTGCTTTATTGTTATCAAATATTGCAACAATGAAGAATGATCTCCATTTTTATTGAATCTTTGAAAGAATGCATTCCCTAGTTCATCCCATGTAGATATAGAATTGAATTGAAGAGAGTGATACTAATCAAGTGTTTTTACTTGAAATGAATATGCAATTGATCTTAAGGAAAAAAAATTATCTATGACATGGTGGACTATGCATATATTGTGACATTTTGAAGGTGCTCAGCGATACTTTTTTTGTGTGTCTTCTTTGGTGTATTTTGAAAGTGACTACTCTTGTTTTATTGACCACTACCAATAGGGGAACCAAAATATTTGTGTTAGATGTTGAAACTAATATGGAAACTAGTATTTCACACATGCAACCAAAATTTGTCTTCTAATCATGTGATTATAGGATCTAATCTCAAGTCTCGCCAAGTTTACCAAATTTAACCATTAATATTTTTATTTACATCTAATATTTACACCTATATTCATACCAAAAATGGAAAGTCCTATACATGTGAGATTGTTGGAAAAACAAGGACAGACAACTAAGAGGGGGGGTGAATCAGTTGTCACAAAATATTTAAACTTTTCAAACTTAACTTAATCTCAGATCTGATGAATGAACAATAAACCATGAACAATCAACACATCAAAAGCACATAGAACACCAAGATTTTTTATGTGGAAACCCTGTTAGGGGAAAAACCATGATGGATGTTAGTACACAATATTATACCTTGTTAAAAGTATAATGAAAAATAATGGGAATGCACATGCATTTAGGCACACTGCCTAGAGATCACTGCCCAACAAATACAAAGCAATACGGATTAGATCTGTAGGGTATGAACTGAGAAAATAGCTTCTACACAAGCCTAATTACAGTTCCAGTTAAGCACATAAAACCTTCTTCTCACTCTGCTCTGCAATCGAATGAATAGATCAATATTCACACACTCTCTCTTCTTTGTTTTTTCTTCACTTCATACACACACCAATTTCACACAAGAAACCACTCTTATATATCTGTATTATGGAATTACATCAACAACTTAGTCGGTCAGAAAATATAAAACATAATTACAATGTTGGTGGGTGCTGTCATAATAGTGGTTTACAATTCCTAAGAGGAACGAATTTTAGCTGAAATCACATATTTTTAGAAAATATAATGATTTAAGCCTTAAAAAGTTCCATTTTAAGGATTCCAATTGAAGAGGGTTTCATCAAATCACCTTAGATCAAACCCCCTTGGATAGAACCTCGCTAGTTTTAAACCATACCTATAAATGCGTCTCCTTTACACCTATCAAAATGCTGATAAAAAATCACTTTTGATTTAGCTTTTGGGGATCAAATGAATTCATTTAAAATTTATTTCAAATGATTATGGTATTCCTCAGAACAAGCTATCCAATGAATATAATTTTAATATGTTTTGGTTTTGTTATGTATTTGTTTTTTAAGTTTTATTAAACATAGGTTTTTCATCGAAAATGAATTTCTATGTTTTTCACATGGAAAATAGAAGATTATCAAAAAATTTAAAAAATATGAGTGCACCAGATATTGAAGTCCTTGATCCAACAAAAAATAAAATTAAATTTTGACATATACAAAAAGTTATGTTATACGGTCGCGCTGTGTCCGAATTGTAATTGTTTGACTTTGAAACTTGATTAAGAAAAAATATTCAATAAAAAACTATCTAACCAAGTGGAAGCACTAGATATCAGAGTTACAAATCTAAATTTGAAAGAATAAGAATTTTATCCTTCAGGAAAAAAGTTATGCGTTATACGGTGTGCGTCACTTTTTAAAATGTTGTTTTCCAAAAAAATCTATTTTTGTGGGAGATGGAAAAGAAGTGCAATTTGATTCCAAAATTTTGAAAAAAATATTTTTAGAATCTATAGACAAAATTTGATGAGACTCTAGTTTGCACCATCTTCAAATTCCTCACAGTTTAGCCGCTATAGGTGCCCGAATGTGAAGATTTAGTTAAAAATAATAATTTCAGTGTCCAGTTTGGCCAAAAATTGTAAACCACTATTATGGGATCACTCCGGCCTAAATTAACAAATAAATTTTCAATGCAAATCAAACACCGTCGGCCAATATTATGATGCAACCCAAAAAAATATATTCGAGCACACCAAACATTCAAATTTCAATCTCCAAGAATCCACAACACGTTACCACCAACATGTCAGCCAGGAACAGGAAAACCTGGACATGCACAAGAAAAATCGTCAACCATGAGCACACCGTTCGATGTGGACGTACAACAATGATAGAGAATGATTTAGAAGAATCCATAGACAACAAAAACTGACAAAGAAGCATCCGCAACAACTAGAATTACACAGACATCAATCAAGAATACTGATAGAGACCACATAAACATTGTCAGAACACAACATGATCAAAACTTTGCGCAGACCTCTGAAACTTTCGGTAGATGAAATAGATACTCTCAACAATAAACCCTTTAGTCCACAAAATTTGATCTTCAACATACATAACAAATACCTTCATGACCTTCACTACTCCACTGGTAACTTGCAACTCTTCCTTTCACAATTTTCTCAATATCCTCGACATATATAACCTTCAATACAACAGTGCTAATAGTGTTGACATCAATGAAAACCACCTATCAGTAACACTACCACAACATTTGAAAATTTCCCAAAAATCTCCCCCTTTGGCATTGATGGAAACACATGATGTGAAAAATACCATCAACGCAATTACACTTACTCCCCCTTAGACTCTGACTCTTCTCCCCAAAAATATTTTTCACATTGCTCTCTCCCCCCTTTGACATCAATGGAAAAGGTAAGCATTACCTTTCCACATACAAGCTTTGAACCACATATCTACACATTTGACTACTCCCCTTGAGTAGCAACCACAGAAACATCAATCTAGATCAGAAGATATCTATGAAGCACACAGATTGATGCAAGTAAATGCATCTCTTAGTTTTTATCAGGAGGGGTAATCACCCCTAGCATCCCTCTAAGATACTCAAAAGTATCCTTCGGCAATGGCTTAGTGAAAATGTCTGCAACCTATTCATTGGTAGGCACATACTCCAGTTTAACTTCTTTCTCATTCACTTTCTCCCTCAAGAAGTGAAACTTGATTGATATATGCTTGGTCTTAGAGTGTAGCACCAGATTCTTTGATATGTTGATTGCACTTGATTTGTCACAACATATGGCAATAGGTTCATCATATATTACTCTAATATCTTTCAACATCTATTTCATCCATATCACTTGAGTACAGTTATTTGTAGCAACAATATACTCTGCCTCATCAGAAGATAGAGAAATGGAATTCTACTTTTTTCTCAAGCAAGACACTAGCTCCTTCCCTAGGAAGAAGTAACCACCACTAGTACTCTTCTTGTCATCTACATCTCCTACCCAATCCGCATCAGTATATGCACTCAAAGTAAGATCATCATCCTTTGGATACCAAGCCCAAAATCAATTGTTCCTTTCAGATATCTGAAGATTCTCTTTACAACAGTCACATGAGACTCTTTCGGATCAGCCTAAAATCTAGCAACCATACATACAAAATTCATAATGTCTGGTTTGGTTTGAGTTAAGTAGAGCAATCCACCAATCATTGACCTATATCTTATTTGATATTCCTTAGGAGAATCATCATTATGTGTTAACTTGCATCCGGTTACCATGGGAGTACCAACAAGTTTTGAGTCTTCCATGCCAAACTTCTTCAATAGGTCTTTCACATATTTGGACTGAGATATGAAAATTCCATTGTCTAACTGAGTAACTTGCAATCCCAGAAAGAACTTCATCTCTCCAATCATACTCATCTCAAATTCTCTCTTCATTTCATCAGCAAACTTCATACATAGATTATGATCTCCTCCAAAAATAATGTTATAAAAAAAGACCTCAATAATTAACTCTTTATCATTATCTAACTTGAAATACAAGTTGCTATCAACAATGCCTTTACTGAATCCAAGCTTCAGTAAGTATTTTTCCAATCTAGCATACCAGGCTTTGGGGGCTTGCTTGAGTCCATATAGAGCTTTCTTTAATCATCAAACCTTGTCTTCCTTGTCAGTTGGTTGAAATCCATCTGGTTGTTCAATGTATACTTCTTCTAGTTCTCCATTCATAAAGGATAACTTCACATCTATTTGATAGTCTTTATAGTTCTTATATGCAACATAAGCAAGAAATAATCTTACCGCTTCAATTCTGGAAACGGGGGCAAAGGTTTCTTCAAAATAAATACCTTCTATTTGTGAATACCCTTTACATACCAGTCTTATTTATTCTGGACCACTTCACCTTTTTCATTCAACTTATTTTGAAAGACCCATTTAGTACCAATCACATTTTTATCTTTAGGTCTGGGAACAAGTGTCCATGTATCATTATTTTCTATCTACATCAATTCTTCCTTCATAGCTTCTATCTGGTGCTCATCTTTGCAGGCTTCATTGACATCTTTAGGCTCAATCTTGGAAATTAGGTAGTACTCTTCTGTAATATTTCTTCTATTTTGCACACCTTTATTCTTATCTCCTATAATTTTATTTTTAGAATGATTTAGCTTTACATACCTTGGAACCTTGGGACTCTCTCAAACTTGCACTTGTCTCTGCTTCCTAACTTACTTGATTTACCAGAACATATGGAATAATCTGAAGTTAATTTTGTGTCTGAGCATTCTTTCCTTGGTTTGTATTGTCTTCATCTGAATCATATCCATAATATCTGGATGATCTAGCAAAGTCCTCATCAACTCTGACATTTTCACTCTCAACCATCTTTCTCAATCTTCTATTATAGCATTGGTAGGCCTTACTTTTAGTAGAGTAACCTAGAAAGATTCCTTCATCGCTTCCTGCATCAAATTTTCTTATATCATGATCTCTCTTAATGTAGCATTTGCTTCCAAAGATCTTGAAATACTTAACATTAGGCTTATAACCAAACCATAGTTCAAAATGAGTCTTACTAGAATTACCATTGACATTTACCTAGTTCAAAGTGTACATAGAAATGCTTACAACTTCACTTCAATAGATGTGGGGCACATTTCCTTCTATCATCATTGTTCTAGCAACATCCAGAATTGTTCTGTTCTTTTTCTCTGCAACTCCATTATGTTGAGGGGTTCGGGGAGAAAATAACTGTCATCTGATTCCATGCTCTTCACAAAATGAATTGAACTCCCTGGAGGTGAACTCACCACCTCTGTTTGACCTTAAGCATCTTATTTTCAGACCTTTCTCATTCTCTTCCATAGCTTTGAAAATTTTGAACTTCTCTAATGCTTCACATTTTTCTCTTAAGAAAGCAACCCATATCATTCTAGAGTAATCATCAATAAGCAACATAAAGTACCTTTCTCCATGAAGACTTCTGACTCTAGAGGGACATCATAGATCAGTATGTACCAGCTCCAACAAACCATTGGTATGATGTTGTGTCTATTTTTCCATTTGAAATTCCTTGCAGATTGTGTTAGAAGGCTTCACTAGCTTAGGTAGATCTCTTACTACTTGAGTGAAACTTATTTTAACAATGTTATCAAAATTTACATGACACAACCTCCTATGCCATAACCAACTTTCATCTACTTGAGAAATTAAACAAATTTCACTAGCAGTATTCAAGTGAAAAATATTACCTTATTTATTTTTACTTGAAACAATTACTTTTCCAGAGCTTTCAAGTATCATGCATCTTCCATCTTTGAACTGAAGATCATAACCATTGTCCACCATCTGTCCAACACTCAAAAAATTGTGCTTCAAGCCTTCAACATAACGGACATCATCAGTGTTATGCTTACCACCAAGACAAATAGATCCTCTACCACGAATCACATCAGCATTGTTATCTTTGAATCTTACAAACTCGTTGTCATACTTTTCTAAACTTGCAAATTTGTTTTTGTCACTAGTCATATGATGTGAGAATCCACTATCAATAACCAACTCATCCTTTTCTTCAATTCGGGCTACAAGAGCTTTCTCAACTTTAGCAGATTCAGTAGCCACTGGACCATTTTCCTTGATAGCAATGAAAACCCATTCATCCTCATTTCCATTGTCTTTATCAGACTCTTCATTAGTCACTCCTTCTTCAGCATAGTAATATTTCTTTTGAAATCTATATTTTTTAGGCTTAGTCCTAAGAACTCTTTCAAGACACCTTGATGAAAAATGACCTATTTTACTGCAAGAGAAACATTTAATAGGTAACTTTCCCTTATACTTACCTTATCCTCTACCTTCTTTCTTCACAATCAGTGCTTCCAATTCTTCTACTTCTCTTTCTTCATCTTCAAGCTGTTTCATTTCTTCCTCATTCTTGAATGAATTTTTGGAACACTCTCCTAGATCATATCTTTGCTTGTTTCTTCTAGCTACAGTAGCCTTAAATGCAATTTCAGTCTTGGGAATAGATTCACCAATTTCACTCAACTCAAAGGCAACAAGTTTTCCAATCAATGTATCTCTTGTCACATTTGTCAATGATCTAGTTTCTTCAATATCATAAGCCTTTGCTTTGTAGGAGGAAGGAAATGATTTGAGCACTTTAGCTACAATTTATTCCTCTTCCAGGGTACCACCGACACATCTAATACCCATCACAATTTCATTTAATCTTTGCATAAAAGAATAAATATTTTCATCTTCACCCATCTTCAAATTTTCATACTTGCCTTTCAAAATTTGTAGCTTAGCCATCTTCACATGTACGTCTCCTTCATACAAAGTTTCAAGCTTCATCCAAATCTCATGAGTTGTCTTTAGACCTATCACATTTGTCATTTCTGAATCTGTCAGAGCACTCAATAAAGCTTCCATAGCCCTGATGTTATTCTCAGCCTCTTTAATTTCATCAACAGTGGAAGGACCATTCTGAGGATTAACATATGGATTCTTTGTAATCTTCCAATAGGGTTCACTAATACACCTCAAATGACACTCCATTCTAGCTTTCCACAATGAGTAGTTTGTTCCATCGAATCTAGGACTGTCCTTCTTATATGATGCCATCTCGGATCACCCCAAGATTTTAAACTTCTTCAGAGGAACCTGCTCTGATACCAATTGTTGGAAAAAAAAAAGGACAAACAACTGATAGGGGGGTGAATCGGTTATCACAAAATATTTAAACTTTTCAAACTTTACTTAACTTAATCTCAGATCTGATGAATGAACAATAAACCATGAACAATCAACACATAGAATACCAAGATTTTTTATGTGGAGACTCTATTAGGGGAAAAACCATGGTGGATGTTAGTCCACAATATTATACCATGTTAAAAGTATAATTAAAAATAATGGGAATGCACATGCATTCAGGCACATTTCCTAGAGCTCAATGCTCAAATACAAAAGGGCTCACTACCCAACGAATATAAAGCAATATAGATTAGATCCGCAAGGTATGAACTGAGAAAATAGCTTCTACACAAGCCTGATTATAGTTCCAGTTAAGCACAAAAAACCTTTTCCACACTTCTCTCAAACTTCTTCTCACTTTGCTCTGCAATTGAATGAATAGATCAATATTCAAACACTTTCTTTTCTATGGTTTTTCTTCAATTCATACACACACCAATTTCACACAAGAAACCACTCTTATATATCTGTATTATGGAATTACATCAACAACTTAGTCAGCCAAAAAATATAAAACATAATTACAATGTCAGCCCAAATTAACAAATAAATTTTCAATGCGAATCAAACACCATCGACCAATATTATGATGCGACCCAAAAAAATATCTTTGAGTGCACCAAACATTCAAATTTCAATCTCCAAGGATCCGTAACATGCTACCACCATCATGTCAACCAGGAACAGGAAAACCCGAACATGCACAAGAAAAATCTTCAACCATGAGCACACCGATCAATGCAGACATACAACAATGATATAGAATGATCTAGAAGCATCCAAAAACAACAAAAACTGATAGAGAATCATCCACAACAACCATAATTACACACTTCAATCATGAACACTGATAGAGACCATAGAAACACTGTCAGAACACAACACGATCAAAACTTCGCGCGGACCTCTAAAACTTCTGGTAGATGAATTAGATGCTCTCAACAATAAACCCTTTAGTCCACAACATCTGTCAACGTACAAAACAAATACCTTCATGACCTTCACTGCTCCATTGGCAACCTGTAACTCTTCCTTTCACAATTTTCTCAATATCCTCGACATATACAGCCTTCAATACAACAATGCTAATAGTGTTGACATCAATGACAACCACATATTAGCAACACAACCACAACATTTGACAATTTCCCAATAGAGACTAGTCTTGTAGAATAATCTCTAGGGTTTTAGAAGCTAGCTCTTCTAATAATTTTTAAATAATTATTCCAACTTGTGAGGAAAAAGGAGAGAGTAAAATTAAGAAATACATTTATCCTAAGTTAATGTCTAAGATGATAAAACTTAAATTTAATTTGTAAAATATTTACTACTCGTATTTGGATAATTTATTATGGTAACAAAATAGCATAGATTGTATGACTCAAAGCCTTAATAAATATCATCTGTGATAAGAAAATATAGGTGGAGAAGGAAACTCATAAAAATAGATATTTGACACTAAATGCCAATTTCTCTTCATTATTGTATCCAAACAAGTTATAAAAAAATGCATATTTCTCAAATATTCAAATTAGTTATGAGAATGTTCATAAATGCATCTCTCTATTAAACTATAAAAATCCTTATTTAGTTTTTAAACACAAAAAAATAACTTTGCCAAGAAATGAACTATATATAAACCTTCAAAATATAATTTTCTTATATTTAAACACAAAAATAACTTTTCCAAAGAAATGAACTATTTTTATTATTATTATTATTATTTACTATTTTTTATTATTATTACATAGAAATAATTATATAAAATTAAAAATAAATTTAATCCTTCATAAAAAAAAAATTATTTTTAAAGGAAATATTTTTTATGCATCACAGTCATCATAAATCAAAAAAATATTATTTGTAAAAGCCAAATAGAATTTCACAACAGAGGAATTGAAAATAATTTATCATTTGAAAAAGAAGAGAAAAATTAAATTTTGGAAAATTAGATGTATAAGCAAATGCAAAGGACGGAAAATACATGCTCACCAAAAAAACACAAATATTGTATCTTGAAAAAAATTGAAAGCCTACCAATCATAGTAAAACACAAATGTTGTATCTTGAAAAAAATGAAAATTCTTGTTATATTATTACTCATATGGATATCCTATATATATTAAAAAATAATGTAAAATTAGAAAACACTTATTAAAAATAAATCTCGTTAAAAATATTTTAAAAGTTAAAAATCACTTATATTCTATTTTGAAAAGATTTTGAATTAATATATATTTTTAAAATAAATATTATAAATCATATATATTAATATAAAGCAATGATAACTATTAGTAAAATGTCAAAATCTTAAATTTATTGCTAAAAATATTTTAAAAATTAGAAAGAATTATATTCCATCTTTCAAAAGATTATATATATATATATATATATATAAATGTTTGATATTTAATAATAATTTAAAGTGTCATATAAATGGTTATATAACTAGCATACATATATTAAATATTAATATATATAAAATATGCTGAGAGTTATCCTTCTCGAGGCTAAAATTTATATTTAAAATTATACATTTAAATTTATTAAATATTGTCATTATAAAATCTTTACAAATTGTTATTGAAAAGATTTAAAATATAAAATTTTATAGAGTTTAAAACAAAAAATTATCTATTATACAACCATATGAATGGATGTGCTTGATTTGGCTTTAGCTTTGTAAAGATCAAAAAAATCAATGTAGTAAAAAAAGATTCCCCAATTGCAATTCATCAAATACACCATTTACGCCAAGTCCAAAGGCACGCGACTTCCACTAAAACCATGAGGTTACACTCAAATTGAAACTCTAAAATACTTTTTTGTGGGCAAAAAAATACATAAGCCAACAAAAATTGAGAATTACATGAGGGCAAAAAAAATTAAACATGGGTAAAATTACGTTAAGAACAATTACACAATAGAAACTGCGAGTTGTACTTCAAAATACAAATTTACAGGGACACGTTTGTCTACAACAGACATTCACCATCATTATGAGTTCTGAAAAAATCAAACTTCCACAGTCTATATGCCCTATTCTATGTAATCTATGCTTGATGTTCAGGGACTTCGATATATAATAAATGGAAGCATGCAACATAATTTGGATTACATCGAATAGCTAGCATTGCTACTATCAACTTAGAACCACAAATCCTTAAGCAATCAAGCATGCATTGCTTTGCACACTTTATGGGTACCTCAATTTTACCATACATGAACCAAACCATGCCTATTTCCTATTTATATTTCATTTTGCTCCTCATCATAGAAAAAGGCAATGTTGTCTTCAAGAGCTTCGTGTATAGTACTTCTGATTGTAGATGCATGTGGACAATTTCTTGGACTAATTTGAACATTTGGATCAATTGCACGAATCTTAGCTAGGTACTTCCCAGTTAATATGTTGCTTATATTTATGGAACCAATTGTTGGTATGTGGTGACTGATCATGCTATACTGTATATCCCATGGTATATTGTACACCTTGGCACATATCCTTGCTGATGTCTGGGGCCAACCCGGGCCTTAGGTGGGGGTTTGGGGGTGGTAGCCCCCAAGAAAAAATTTCCTCCTACTTTTTCACATCATCACCGAAAAAGGGAAAATCAACGAAAAAGGAAAAATCTGATTTTGTAGAACCCAAAATCTGGAAGCTTCTAAGCTTGTTAAAAAAGGGTTCGGATGGGTATTATAGTATGATGAAAAATGCGATTATTTGCAAGATTGTAATAAGTTTTGTACTGGATAATAAAATTATTGAATGGTTGCGGTTTGGTGGATGTAGCCCGGATTGGGTGAACCACGTTAAATTCTTTGTGTTATGATTTATTCTGTGTGTGTTTTAGTTTCTCTGTTTATTAATTATATCTACATTTAATTGTTAGATATCTACCATTGCTAACCCTAACAAGTGGTATTAGAGTAGGTTGTGTTTTGATTATCGTCTGTAGGAAGGTCTCACGACTGAGTGGGAGTCTCACGGTTGAGTGGGAGCAATGGTAGACGAGGGTAAGAAGGTTGAGAAGTTTAATGGGAAGAACTATCAGTTATGGAAGATGCAGAAGGAGGACTATCTCTATCAGAAGGATTTATGGCAGCCATTGGAAGGGAAAACCAAGAAACCTGCAGCAATGTCTGATGAGGACTGGGAGATCTTGGATAGAAAGGCTCTTGGTAGTATTCATTTATGCATGGCACAATCGGTGGCATTCAATATTACAATAGCAAAGACAACTCAAGAGTTGATGGAAACCCTAGCGAAGTTATATAAAAAACCTTCTGCTTTGAATAAGGTATTTCTTATGAAGCGTTTATTTAATATGAAAATGGTAGAAGGTGGGTTAGTTACTGATCATTTAAATGAGTTTAATATGGTCACCAGTCAATTAAATCTATAAAAGTAAACTTTGATGAAGAAGTTAGGGCTCTTTTGATTTTGTGTTCTTTGCCTGAAAGCTGGAATAGCTTAGTAATGGCTATTAGCAATTCTATTTTTGGTTTGAATACATTGAAATTTGATGATGTTGTAGTGTTATTTTGAGCGATAAAATTCATAGGAAAAGCTCAAGTGGAACATCCACATCAGGTAGTGTTTTGAATGCAGAAAGCAGGGGCAGAACAAAAGAGAGAGGAAACAATTCTATAAATCATGGGAAGTCACGAGGAAAATTAAAGGATAGAAAGTCCCAATCTAGAGACAAGAGGGATTGCTGGTACTGTGCTAAGCCGGGTCATTTAAAGAAAGATTGCTGGTCTCAGAAAAATAAAGGAGACAAAAATGAAGGAAGTAAAGAGGAAAATGTGGTAAGTAATAAATCTAATGAGGATGCTTTGATTCTTTCCCTTGATAATGTTGATGATTCTTGGATGTTAGATTCAGGGGCTTCATTTCATGCTACCCCCCATAGAAGTTATTTTCTTGATTATGTCCAAGGGGATTTTGGGTTGGTTTATTTAGAAGATAATGAACCTTGTCAGATTGTTGGAAAGAGAAGAATCAAGATTAAGTTGTAGAATGGGAATCATTGGCTACTACGTGAGGTAAGACATGTTCCAAAGTTAAGCAGAAATTTAATTTCAGTAGGGCAACTAGATGATGAAGGTTGTGTTGTTACATTTCGTGATAAAAATTGGAAGGTCACAAAGGGTGCCTTAGTGGTAGAAAAAGGTGTGAAAGTAGGAACCTTATATCTTTGTATAGGTCATATTGTTCTTTCTACTTTAATTGTTACGGAAAAAGGTCAATGTTCAGGAACAGTTGCTGCAGTTCAGCAGGTAGAAGATCATACAATTGCTATCGACTCTGAATCAACACTGTGGCATAATAGACTTGGGCATATGAGTGCAAAAGGTATGAAAGTACTTCATTCAAATAATGTTTTACTAGGTCTAAAATGTGTTAATATGGGTTTTTGTGAAAGTTGTGTGTATGGAAAACAAAAGAGAGTAAGTTTTCTCAAGGATGGGAAGCAAAAGAAAGATGAGAAATTGGAGCTTTTGCATATGGATGTATGGGGAGTAGCTCAGGTATCTTCTCTTGATGGCTCTTTGTATTATGTTACATTCATTGATGATGCAACTAGGAAGGTATGGATTTATTTCTTTAGGCAGAAATTTGATGTATTTGAAACTTTTAAAAAATGGAGAAGCTTGGTTGAGAATGAGACGGGTAAAAAGATAAAATGTTTTAGATCTAATAATGGTGGTGAGTATTGCAGCAAAGAGTTTGAATATTATTGTTCCTTTAATGGTATTTGTAGCCAAAAAATGGTTCCAAGGATTCCACATGAAAATGGAGTGGCTAAGCGCACGAATAGAACAATAATGGAGCGTGCACAGACTATGAGATTGCATGTTGGGTTTCCTTTAAAAATGTGGGTAGAGACTGTAAACACTGTTTTTTATTTAATTAATAGAGGTCTCTCTAATCCTTTGGGTTGTGGTATTCTAGAGGAAGCATGGAAATGTAAGAAGGTGAGTTATTCTTTTCTCAAAACCTCCGGTTGTGAAGCATTTGCACATGTAGATTATGAAAATAGAACCAAGCTTGATGCAAAATCAAAGAAATGTATATTTTTTGGATATGGCATTGATGAATTTGGTTATAGGCTTTGGGATTTTGAAAATCAGAAAATTGTGAGAAGTAGGGATTTCATATTCAATGAGAAAGTGTTGTACAAAGATCTGTTGCTGCAACATGAGAAGAAAGAAAATGATTATGTAGTGTTGGATGATATTCCAAACAATGATGCTTTAGTGGTTCATCATGTTGGGCAACAACAACAACAAAAAATACCACAAACTCCTGTTAGACGATCTTCAAGGATAAGTAGACCTCTAGAAAGATTCTCTCCCTCTTTGTATACTATTTTGTTAACTGATGCTAGTGAACCTGAATTTTATGTTGAAGCTATTCAGGTGGATACCGAGGTTCAGTGAGAGCATGGAATGGAAGAAGAAATGGACTCCTTGCTGAAAAATCAGACTTGGGAATTATGCAAGTTGCCTGCAGGTAAAAAGGATTTACCAAACAAATGGGTTTATAGGCTGAAAAAGTAGGATGGAGGTAAGAAAAGATTTAAAGCTAGATTAGTTGTAAAGGGATTTGTACAAAAAAAGGGTATTGATTTTGATGAGATTTTTTCTCCAGTTGTTAAAATGACTTCTATTTGTATTGTTTTAAGTATTGTGGCTACTGAAGATTTGCATTTAGAACAGCTTGATGTTAAAACAATCTTTCTCCATGGTGATTTGGAAGAGGAAATATATATGGACTAGCCACAAGGATTTGAGGTCAAAGGTAAGGAGAAACTAGTGTGCAGATTGAAGAAAAGTTTATATTGCTTGAAGCAAGCACCTCGGCAATAGTACTTGAAATTTGATAGTTTTATGGCTGAGCAAGGCTACAACAAGCATAATTCTGACCATTGTGTTTATATGTTGATGACATGCTTGTAGCTGGGTCTAACATGGATCACATAAGTGAGCTAAAACAATAGTTAGCAAAATCTATTGCTATGAAGGATTTGGGGGCAGTAAAACAAATCCTTGGTATGAAAATTTGTAGAGATAGGAAAAAAAAAAAATTTATCTCAGGCTAATTATGTTGAAAAGGTGTTGCATAGATTTCATATGGAGAATGCAAAAAACTATTAGCACACCTTTGCCTAGTCATGTTAAATTGACTAAGGATATGTGTCCAAAGACACAAGAGGAGGAAGGAAAAATGTCCAAGGTACCATATGCTTCAGCTGTAGGCAGTTTAATATATGCCATGGTATGCACGAGACCGGATATTGCACATGCTATAGGAGTTGTTAGCAGGTATTTGAGTCATTCTGGAGTTGAGCAGTGGAATGCAGTAAAATGGATTCTCAGGTACTTAAGAGGTACATCCAATAAATTTTTATGTTTTGGGGGCTCTAATACTGATTTAAAAGGCTATGCTGACTCAGATTTGGCAGGGGATATAGATACCAGGCGGAGTACCATAGGTTATGTTTTTACAATTGGTGGGACAACAGTGAGTTGGATTTCTTCATTGCAAAAGGTGGTTGCTCTATCCACCACAAAGGCAGAGTATGTTGTTGCAATAGAGGCAGCAGAGGAGATGATATGTCTGCAACTTTTCATGGATGAGTTGGGAAAACAATAGGCTGGAAATTACTTGTTTACAGATAGCCAGAGTGTTATACATCTTGCAAAGAATTCTACTTTGCATTCTAAAACAAAACACATATAGTTGAGATATCATTTCATTCGATCAGTGTTGGAAGATGGATAGGTCAAGCTAGACAAGATACATATAGATGTCAATCTAGCAGATATGTTTATGAAGGTGGTGACAAGGGAGAAGTCGAGCTCCTCTTCAGCTTCAGTTGGCCTTCAAGGTTGAATTCAAGTATAACAAAGCAGCAGGGTCCAAGGTACTTATTTCCAGTGGGAGCCGTAATTGCAGTAGTGTCGTCCAGAATCAGTCTCCAAGTGGGAGATTGTGTTGGTGTGGAGCTTGATCAGTCTCCAAGTGGGAGATTGTTGGTATGTGGCGACTGATCATGCTATACTGTATAGCCCATGGTATACTATACACCCCGACACGTATACTTGCCGGGGTCTTTTCCTCCTACTTTTTCGCGTCATCACCAAAAAAGGAAAAAATCAACAAAAAAGGAAAAATCTAATTTTGTAGAACCCAAAATCTAGAAGCTTCTAAGCTTGTTAAAAAGGGGTTCAAATGGGTATTATAGTATGATGAAAAACGCGATTATTCACAAGATTGTAATAAGTTTTGTACTGGATAATAAAAGTATTGAATGGCTACGGTTTGGTGGATATAGCCCGGATTGGGTGAATCACGTTAAATTCTTTGTGTTATGATTTATTCTGTGTGTTTTATTTTCTCTTTTTATTAATTAAATCTACATTTAATTGTTAGATATTTTTCATTTCTAACCCTAACACCAACTGCAAATGCACCAAATACAACTCAATAATTAAAAGAAAAAAACTAAGGATGCAAACCAAACCTTTACTTCATAAACCCTTAATAGGAAAAATCTGAAATTTTTTAGAGAATTAAGTTCTGTCAGACCTCCTCTCAAAAAAAAAATTCTTACCATTTTCTTCCTCATCTGAAGAATGAGGATGCGCCTTGCAGTAAGAAATAATCAAATCTTGTCGGCGTTACATTAGACAAATGAAAAGGGGATTCCAATTGCTTGACCTTGATGATATTAAAAGTATAATCCTAAGTGTTGGGTAGGGGCATAATTTCAATCACCCACAATAGCCCACTCATTCATAGGTGATTTAGCCCACATCTAGGTCTGGATTTCATCAGGTCATCTACTTTGGTAGAGCTTTTCCATTCACCGAATTGTAATTGTAGTTCATCTTCGTAGTTATTGTCGGCCATGTTAGAAATGCAAGTATATTATAATTGTGTTCTCATAAATTTTCCAGACCGTAATCTCTATTCTTTGTTTTAAACGATTTGCTTGCAAGCAGATTTTGAAAGATTGAAAATTAAGCACTAACACTATACTGAATTGAACAACAAATTGAAAGAGTGAACAACAACTGAAAAAAAATAATTACAATATTATTCAATTGAATATCAAAATTTGTTACAATGGTCTCTTATATAAAGAGTTTTAGAGATAATAGCAATAAAGGAAAACTCATGCGAATAGGCTACATGAATAAAGAAAGCTAAACAAAGCAGCTAAATAATGGAAAGATGGCAAAGCATTGAACTGGTTTTAAAGAAAAAGACAAGCAAAAAGCTGAAGCTAAAGCTAAGAAATTCCATTTCTAATGCGTGACTACCAACTATACATGTCAAAATAAATGTAGAGAATAAAAATGTACACAAACTCGTTAATGCCACTTTATCAGAAAATAATTTACATAGGGAAGTTTTTGATTTAAATCTCTTTAATATGTTTGCAAGAGAAATCACCACAATATCTTGAAAACTTAAATTTCATTCTAAAATCAAATTAAATTCTAATTTCTACAATTTATAAAAAATATATTGTTTAGTTTTTAAATAATTAATTAAATTGTAGTGATTATCTATACAAATTAATTAAATAAAATTTCATATTCATTTTAAATTTAGATATAAAAGTAACCTTTCTATTTTATTTTTTAGTGATTATCTATACAAATGAATTAAATAAAATTTCATATTCATTTTAAATTTCAATATAAAAACAATCTTTCTATTTTATTTTTTCCTCTTTTTGCATGTAAATCATTTCATTTTCTAAAATGATACTTAAAAATGAATTTAAAAAAATTATTAAATCATTTACATAGGAAAGTTTTTGATTTAAATCTCTTAACAATAATGACTGTGTTTTTTTTTTCAAAAGATAAGAAGATAAGATTTAAGAGTGGATATGGATTTGCATGTCATTTGAACGCCAATTTCTAGCTAAAGAGTTTTTCCTTACACATTGCTTTTTGGTGGATGCCATTGTAATACGCCTCTTGGCGTAAAAATATAGTAAGTTAAATTATATGATCTAATAAATTTCAAAGTTGTAATATACGTCTAAAATGTAAAAACACCCACATAGACCACCAAATTTTAGGCTTGCTTATGATCCTTTGACTTGACTATGTGTTGCATAAATTAGGAAATGTCTATCCAGCCCTGTGAATGCACCTTTGACCATATTTATTAATTAATTAAAAATTAAAAATCCATTATATTATAATTTCAATTAATTAATAAATACAATCAAATGTATATTCTCGAGAATGAATAGACAATATTTATAAATTACGCCATTCAAGTTTGACCATGTGATGTGAAAAATGCACTATAGGATCAATAGTGCTTGGGTACAAAGTTTAAGTGAAGCTTTAATTTACCATGTGTTCTTTAAAAAATAGTTTATTGACTTATTTATGTCAAAGGCATTCCTTATGTGATGTCCTCGACCTAAACTGGGTAATCAACAGTCAGTGTAGTCTATGTATGTTATCCTCAAATCCAGTTGTGCTTGATTCACGGGATAACCCCTACGAAACTTGTTTGTTTTGTAGGTTTGTGTACTTCAAGCATGCAAAACAAGGCAAATTTTAATTGGCCTTAATGCATAGTCCTAAACCTCAAATCGTCTGTTTGAGTGTTTTTCCAAGTTGTCTTTTCTCGAAAATCTTCCTAGAATGAATGTTTTGTTGATTTTTAACTTTTGGGTGTTAGAAAATTTTTTACTCATGTTGCAGCACTGCTTTTTAGCACTCCTACATGTGTTAAGTTCTGAAATTTCTTCTAAGTGTAGGAGTGATAAAAATCAATGCTCCTACACTTTTCATTCACCTCTTCCCAGATGTCCAAGCGCTAATTTTTAGCACTCTAACATATGATCTTTTGTCAACTCTTTTATATGTAAGAGCAATATTTTTTGCTGCTTATGCATCTTTGGCATTTTGAAAATGTTGGAGCAGTGATTTTCACCACTCCTACATTTTCCCTCTCTTTTGCACGCACGCCATAAATGCACTTCGTGTTTATTAATGGCTCCTTTTTTAATCTTTTAACTAACTTATTTAAGTCATTTTAAGTTCATTTCTTTTCATTTCAACTTGATTTCTTCTTCTTCTCACGCCAGTCATTGTGCAAACCTCAAGCGGATTCATGTTTGTGGATTTTGTGGGTGTCTAAGCTAGGGTTTTTGTCTTTTCTTTCTTTTGGTGTGTTTAGTTTTTTCCCCTTTTCATTTGTTTTGTCGTTTTTGTTTAGGTTATGCAATAATCTTCACATTTAGGTGAATGTATTTGCGCTTTTATTTCTTGAGTTATTTTTTGGGTTTTATTGTTAGTTTTTATTTTATAAGTGTTTATGTTTACTTCTTTGTGTGTCCTAGTTTCTTTTGGGGTATGAGCATCATTTTTTCTAATGTTGTGTATTTGGTTTTCACCACTCATTATTTTCCTTGGCATAGTATGGTTTTTGAATGTCTTATCATCTTTCTTTTCCAAAGTTCCCCAAACATTTTTGAGCGGTGAAAGTTTCTGCTTTGACAAATCAAAATGTCCCTAAGCTTCATGTGTGGAATTGGTGTTTTTCACCGCTTTCACATAATTAAGTGTTTCACTCCATATGTAGGAGCAGTGTTTTTCACCGCTCTTGCATCCATAAACTCTTTACATCACTCAAGATGTAGGAGCGGTGTTTTTCACTGCTCCTACACAAAATGATCTTCCATGTTTATGTCGTAGCAGTGAAAAAACCTACTTTTGCAACATCATGTAGGATATGTTTGAGCAGGAAAATTTAGCGCTCATACATAAAATTAAGCTTCCCACCAAATGCACAAGTGTTGATTTTTAGCACCCAAACATGAGTTTCTTCCAGACCTTCAAGACATGTAGAAGTGTTGTTTTTTAGTGCTATTACATGCCAATGAACTTCCACCATGTGTAAGAGCATTGATTTTCAACGCCCTTACACAAATGGAAGTTTTCCACTTAATGCTCAAAAAATCATTCCATTTGCTTTCTGAACCTCGTTCCATTGCTAATGCTCTATTTTCCATGCCTCATAGCTCATTTTCACTCACTCCAAAATGCTTGCTTGCTTCACGTATTCCAAATCTCTCTCATGATGCATATGCTCCTAACATCTCATAATCCATTGTTTCTTGTAGTTTCTTTTAGACTCTCATCAGGGGATCTTTGAAGGTGATTTTCATTGGTTTTTGGTACTCTTAGATGACATCAGAAGAGCCTCCATCATCAAGTGATCTTTGAAGGTGATTTTCATTGGTTGTTGCAATTTCAATGATTCTCACTATAGTGATAAAAATTAAAAGAGTCAAGGTAGTGAAACATAGAAAAAGAGATGAACCCAAAATGTGATTAAACAAATGGGTACACCTAATTTTGCTTAGATGTTTCAATCATTTATGAGAGGTAAAATGCATAAATAACAATAAAAAATCAATCCTAAATATTATAACAACAATAAGGAAGGTTTTAAGAGGCTAAAACAATGTGTACCTTGTTGAAAAAGTGTTATTTCGGGGGTCACTAAGGACTCATTCGCCCAGTGGCGAATAGGTCCTTGCTAGGGTTCTGGAAAAGTGATTTCTGGGCTTTGTTCTTCAATGTTTGCACTCCCAACTCCCACATGATCAGCTCTTGAAAGTCAAATAATTTCTATAGCTTTGTTTTTGTGAGCTTGCAAGATAGATGATAACTTTTACAACTCTTCAATCTTGACAACTTTACAACTTTTGTTCTCCACTTGATCTTCAACCTAAAACTTGTAATCACACATCAAAGGAGAAGAAAAATTGTTGATTGTTAGGGGATAGGGTTTTTCTTTGGTCAAACCCCGTTTAAGTAGTTAAACCTTGTAATGAAATAATGCATAAAAGGAAAGATGAATGAACAACTATGTGTAGCAACTCACCAATCCTTGGAGCGGAAAAATGTCCCACATGGAAGGAAACCCTACCATGTTCTAGTTTGTTGGAGTAGGTGTTAACGATCTAATGGTGGCAGTCTGGTGATGGAGGCTCTTCTTCTGTGTTGTCTGAGCCTGTAGCGAATAGAATCCCCTATACAATGAAGGAGATTGGTGTCCCTTGCATGATGGGTTCTGGCAGGGGGCAAGCTAAGGGTAATGGCCCTATGGCGAAGGTAAAGGGGTTGGCTGCATTCTGGCATGGGAGGCTGTGGTCTAGCAGGTTTATCCCTATTTCCAATGCCATCTCAATGAAGCTAAAGGATGAGACAGTACACTACTGAATTTGACACCATTTTTCGACGGCCATTCGTCGGTCGTTCAACAAATATTTGTTGGAAGAGCGACAAAATGGAAAAAATTTGTGCGTCATTATTTTTTCGTCAAAAGGGCGACGATGATTTAAATGTCAAAATGACGTCGAAGAATCATCAATCGACGACATCATGAATTGGCTCGGACTTTCATCAGAAGATCGACAAACACTTCGTGTATCCACCGATGAATTACCCCAGAAGTTCATCACTAGTTCGACAAAATGGGAAAGCAGTAGCGTCGAAACAACAACAAACATTCATCACCATTTTAATGTAATAGGAAAGGAGTAGCGTCAGAAGAGCACCAAAAGTTCATTGAAAGTGCGACGAAATGGGCAAGGAGTAGAATGAAAACAATACCAAAAGTTCATCAACATTGCGATGAAATTGGCAAGGAGTGGCATGGGAACAATGCCAAAAAATCATCGAAATTGGGACAAAATTGGCAAGGTGTTACGATGAAACCTTTGTCGCAGCTATAACAACTTCGTCGATCCTTTCTGTTGATTCGTCGGTGGTTTGCATCAAAATTGTGATGAAACATCAATTTAAAAAAAAATAAAAAATTGTGGAAATGTACCATTACGAAGATTGATGACTAATCATACATACAGACTGCATATTGGTTTGATGCTTCAAACGATGCATTTTTTATATTGAAAAGTGCATTACCTTATTGAGCTTCTCTTTGTTTCGAGAATAGTTTAATATTCTCTACTTAATAGGGCCAACCATGTGACGGTGGAAGCTCATTTGGCCCCTCCCCCCCCCCTCACATCACTCTCAATTCCCCATACCCAATCATATAACATTAATCATTCATTCATCCATTAATAACATATAACATTAACATTCATTAACATTATATACATATAACATTATTAATTAACATATTCACATTCATTCATTAACATATAATATTCATTCTTTCAGTTTTTACATATTATCAAAAATATGGTTGTCATGATATGATTACAATCACTTTTTTGTTTCTTTTTTAAAGCTAAAAAAATATGAAGTGGAGTATCATTTTCTAAATCATTTGTCCCCTCTTTAGTTGTTCTTCCCTCTGCTTGAGATCTTAA
>VDFB02193867.1:525242916-525292252 GCA_007258455.2 Sequoia sempervirens
AACTTGGTTTCGTTAGCTTTTACAGTATGTTAATTAAGTTCAAATTTTTGGTGCCATTTAGCTGGGTTTAAATATTCTACAATATAGTTAAGTATATTGTATACACCTAAAAATGGTCACATCACAATAGTATGGTAATTAATTAAATATTTTTAATATTTAATTAAATCTCTGAATTCAATCTGCGTATAAAAAAACTCTAAATAATTTATTTATATTGTTCATTCTTTCATTTTAATTAAATAAATAAGTTTATTTAATCATTTTTATTATCCATTTATTAATTAATTAATTAAACATTATGATTTATTTATATTAATTATCATATAATCTTGGCTTGAATATTTTATTCAAAATAAAAATTAAATATTCTTCTCTTCTAAAAATTGCTCTAAAACCATTCACAATTAAATATTCCAAATATTTAATTAATTCTTCTAAAGTCTATTCATAATTAAATATTCCAAAATATTTAATTAAATCTTCTATAGTCTTCACATCAAATATTTTAAAAATATTTTAAATCCTCAAACTCATACAAAATTAAATAAATTTATTTATTTAATATTGGATTATCAACAACAACCGTGAAACAACTTCAAAATAGAAAATTAATTTCTCTGTTTCTGAGCAAGGTTGTTCCCGTGGGTTGAAGACAAACTTCCATTCTTCTCTCCAACCTCCCAACATTTTCCATCTTCCTCTCAACCTCTCCATCTCTCACCATCCAAATTTACTAGACAATCTCACAGCCATTGATCTTTGCCAGCCAGGCTCTCGCCTGCAAAAATCTATAAAAGGGACTATCAGGTCTCTAGAAAATATAAAAGTTTTTGTACGGAAAAACTATAGTCAATCAGCCTTCCAACATCCATATTCTCTAGAATCATAGCATAGCATAGCTTAGCATATTAGCAATCCATATCATGGCCTATCATCCTCATAGCATAGTTTCAATAGCATCCATAATCCACAACCCCTGTGCATAATCTAGAGCCCTTGTGCATATCCATATATCAACATTTCACTCCACTAGCATATAGGATAGAGAATTACTCTCCCTTTGCATACTCATTCTGCAGGTTGCCATTCTGAGAAGCTTTGCTTATACAATCTAACAACAGCAGCTTCAAGCAAATCACTAGAGATAGAGGACAATGGGATGATTCTGAAGAAGCTTTGTTTGATCTCTTTTCATTTTATTTAGATTTCTTTAGTTTAATGTTGCATTGGTGTGTTTTTATTATCTTATTTTGATACTAACATTTCACACACACATATATATTAGCTATATTTTGCATAATAAATAATATAATTATTCAACTTATTATAATTAGATATTATATTCTTTAACATAATTATTAAATACGTATAAAATTATTATAATTAATAATTAGTAATAAGTATATTTTTATATAATACAAAATATAATTAATATAATATATATTAATATGAGAGAGAGAAACTAAATTTTGATTGGTTGTTTCATGTCAACAATCCAAGGATGGCATGTGTCCTTGGGGAGTTATGCTCAAGGTAGCATGCCATTTGATTAAAGATATGATAGTTCTCCTTAAGACCTCTTCAATGTACCCATTGCACACTTAAGGAGGCAAAGATAAATATATATAGGGAAGAAAATATAGAGAGAGAGGGAGATAATGACAAACATACAAATAGAAAGGGAGACAAAGAGATAGAGAGGGGTAGAGAGATAAAGAGATAAGGATGAATAGATAGAGATATATGGAGGGTGATTGATATATCTCTCCCTGTCGCTCTCTATATCTCCCACTATCTATGTCACTCCCGCCTCTTCCCCCCTCTATCTATTGATCTATCTCTCCCTCTCCCCCATTTCTCTCTCATTCACTCCATCTCTCCTACTCTATATCTCTATCTCTATTTCTCTTTTTATCTCCCTCTTACTCCTCTATATATACCCGAGAGTAATTAGGATGTGGAGGGTGGGTGAGAGAGAGAGAGAGGGAAAGGGAGAGAGAGAGAGAGAGAGAGAGAGAGAGAGAGAGAGTGGGGGAAGGGAGAGAGGGGAGAGAGAGAGAGAGAGTGAGATAGCTGTGGAGAGAGAGAGAGGGAGGGAGTGAGAGATATAAAGGAAAGGAGGGTTAAGGTAGAGGTAGATACTATGGTTTAGGGTTTAGATAGAGGGAAGAGATAGAGGAGTGAGAGAGAGAGAGAGACCAAATACTATTGATAACCATAAATCTTTTGATATTTGTACCTTTTATATTCAACACATATGGAATAATAGGTTAAATAAAATCTATTTGTTGTTATAAAACAATACATAATGATTTAATACAACTTATACTAAACAAAAATGGACCAATAGTTGAACACTAAAAAGTTTTTTGAAAATCCTTCATACTTAATGAGAAAATACATGTTATTTATTGTGCTCACCTTTTATATTTGTGATAGGAAAAACTATTACTATAAAATTATCCAATGCTTGTACATTGCTACCCCAATTGTTGTATAGATAAGAACAATATTTTTTCACTATGATAACAACACTTGTTTCAATGAGTACATCTTATTTTATTAAATGACCATTTTATTTTTTAAATGATATACTTATAGTGGAGAGTTGTGATATTTTATTTGAAACAAAAATAATAATACTTATTTCACTTCTTCATGAAATATGTCACTTCTTTATGAGTTATGAGAGAGGGGAAGGGGAGAGAGAGAGGAAAGGTTGTCACTGACTCTTAGCTCACCCAAACAGTTGATCATTGCACTAAGATGTGCATATTCAATCAAAAGTTAAAATTCATAAAACTCAGACTAAAAGAGTGGAATATCTAAGTCTTTAGAAACCTTTTCAAAGAAATGATCTCCTTGAAAGTAGAATGGCTAAGATCCAAAAAGACTTCTCAAATGATTTTTCTTACTTCCTAATAGAAGAAGAGAGGAATCTCATAATTCAATTGGATGGTGTCTATAGTTTTAAATAAATCTATTGGAGACAAAAATCACGGATTAAATGACTTAAATAAGGTGTAAAACCAAATTTTTTCATTTAAAATGCAAAATTAGAAGGAAAAGAAACATAATATGAAGATTGAATATGGAAAGAGGGAGGGAGGGAGGGAGTGGGAGAGGGATATGGGGTAGAGGGTTTAAGGGTTTAGAGTTTAAGGGTGTGGAGGGGAGAGAGATAGAGGGAGTGAGTGAGTGAAAGACCTAAGAGAGGGAGAAGGGGTAGGAGGGAAAGACTTGAGATAGAGTGAATGAGTGAGAGAGAGACCTCAGAGAGGGAGTGGTGCTAGGAGGGAGAGACTTGGGAGAGAGAGAGAGAGAGAGAGAGAGAGAGAGAGAGAGAGGGGTAAGGGTGGAGGGTAGAGGGTTTAAGGACTTAAGGTTAAGGGTTTGAGTTTAGGGTTTAGTTAAGGGAGAGAGATAGAGGGAGTGAGAGAGGGAGAGATACCTAAGAGGGAGAGGGGTAGGATTGAAGATACTTGAGAGAGAGAGAGGAGGGAGAGGAAGAGAGGAGGGGAGGGAGGGTTACAGAGGGTGATGCTTATGGGGTTTAAGGTTAAGGGGTGGAGGGAGAGAGATAGAGGGGAGTGAGGAGGAGAGAGAGACCTAAGAGAGGGAGAGGGGTAGGATATTAAGAGCAGTTGAGAGATAGAGAGAGGGAGGGAGTGGAGGAGGGGTTAAGGTAGAGGGTAGATGCTTTAAGGGTTTAAGGTTAAGGGTGGAGGGATAGAGGGGAGGAGGAGTGAGAGAGACCTAAGAGGGAGGCAGGAGGGAGAGACTTGAGAGAGAGACCTAAGAGAGGGAGAGGGGGTAGGAGGGAGAGACTTGAGAGAGAGAGAGAGGGTAGAGGGTTTAAGGGTTAAAGGTTAATGGTTTAGGGTTTAGGGTTATGGGTAGTGATGGAACTTCAAAGTTTTGTTCTCTATTTTTTGTTATAAAAACAACACAATGATTTAAAATACAACTTATATTGAACAAAAATGGACCAATAGTTGAACACTAAAACTTATTGAAAATACTTCACATTTAATGAGAAAATACACGTTATTTATTATGCTCACCTTTTATATTTGTGATAGGAAAAACTATTACTATAAAATTATCCAATGCTTGTACTGATGGAACTTCAAATTTTGTTCCTAATGTTTCACTCATGCCCTACCTAATGTCACTGGTCTTTCATGGTGTTGGAAAATTTCTTAGCACTGGGGTTTTAGCTTTGTCTTCATCTTAAACCCTTGTGTTTACCTAATGCCTTGGTCGGGATTTATTTCGCCTTTACCTTTTTTGAAGGGTTTTAAAAACATCTTATCCCCCATCGTTTCATCTAGGCCTGGTCCCTTTAGTCTTAATATTTTATTTCCTATGTGGGTTTTATTTTCCTAAGTCCTGGTTGGCCCTGTGCTAAACGGTTTAAAAAAAACTTATGTCATTGTTTTCCATCTGCCTAGTAATGTCCCCTTGCCCTTTAATGAATGCTTTATTTTTCAAAAGGATGAAATTTGCACTGCTATTGATCAAAATTCCTTCAAGATCAACGGTTTCCCAGCATCTCGTGATCGGGAATTGTAGGATGGCGATATCGCGGGTGGGCGACATGTGTCCCATTTGGGGATCAAATTTGTGCGATTGTTCATCAATTGTCCTTTGATCTAAGTCGTTCCTCGCCATCCTATGATCGGGAATTGTAGGATGGTGATATCACGGGTAGGCGACGCGTGTCCCATTTGGGGATCAAATTTGAGCAACTATTCATCAACTGTCCTTTGATCTGAGTCATTCCCCACCATCCCATGATGGTGCTTTGGTTGATTGCGAAATCACGGGTAGCTGCCACATGGACTGTACAAGGTGGGGCCCGAAGAAATTTTTGTGCGATATATTTTAAATGTTTCATTGCTTCCAAAGAAAATAATTGAAAATGAAATATTTGACAAGGTTTGGGGGAAATTCATTAAAAATGAGCAAAAGCGAAGAAATTAGGGCAACTAGTGATTTTAATGGTATATTAAAAAAAAATCATATTTTGATAGTTGAATACATTCAAAATATTTCTAATATATTTCTAATTTAAAAAATATATTGTTTAATTTTTTAAATATATATTTTTTTTCAAAAATATATTATACATACAAAATTACATAATCAATAATAGATAATAGATTTTGGTGAATATATCTAAGTATGTTAATATATGCTTGAAAAACTAATTTTAATTAAAAAACTTACTAACATCATTAAAAGGTAAGTTTATAATTATAAAAAATTAACATTTGAAATAGAAAATTTAAATATTATATTATAATAGTTTATAATTTACTTATATAGTATTTCGGATAATAGAAACAATTTTGATTGATTTAATACTTTCTATGTTCATTATTGAATTTAAATCTTATAAATATAATTATATATCTTTAATAAATATTATAATTTAAAAATAATAATGAATATTGAACATTTTAGATTTTAGTATAACTTAAATATTAAAAAAATTAATGAATAATTTTATAAAATATAATATATATTTTTTTAAATAAAGATTTAAAATTATTATATATGTATATTTAAAGATCCATAGAATTATCTTTTTAACTATGAAATTGATATGATTAATTTCATTTATAATTTTATCTTATCTTATCTTTTTAACAATTTTTTGGTATCTTACATAATTTGTTTTCTATAAGTATCAACATGTTGTATACTCTTTATATGGAAGGTAGTGTTTTTTCATGGAGCTTAATAAGTTTTAATAATTTTGAGTCATTTTAAAGATTTTTTCTTTTTTTTTAAAGATAGGTATATTTAGACTTTTGATGTCTTATGTAAAATTATGCATATTCTTTTATTTATTATATTTTTTGCAATATCATGTTATTCTTGATTAATCACATTATTTGTTTGTCATTTTTATTTGTTTTGTTGAAAAAAAAAATTATCTTTACTTTACATCTATGATAATTTCAAAATTATCAAATTTAAAAAATATAAATAAAACTTATTTTTATTAATCTCTTGAAGTACACAGGTCCTAATCTTTTGTAGATTAATAACTATCTAAATAGCTATTTCTTTCCTTTATTTCTATAAATGTGTCTCATGTTTCTATTGAAATTTATGAGATGTGTATGTAATTCTTACACAACACTCTTAGAGATTAGGATTTATTTTCACATTTATCTATTTTCATATTGTTCCTATTAGTGGCTAATTAAATCTTCATTGAAAACCTACAAAGAGCTTAGGTCCTTCAATCCCAAAGCTTGTCTAATTTCTTGATGAGAATCATTCACATTGATTCCCAATATTGTGCTCCTTGCATGATACATTTATAAAATGCACTTGATAATTTAGTATGTGGTTGAAATATTAGAGTAACAACAAATGGTTCTTTTCATTTTTGGCACATGATTGGCCATTTTTACTATGTTAAATTTTTATTTTCACTTTTATTTTCATGGTTTTCATGTTGTCAATTTTCATACATTTCTTAGTCTTTTTAAAAAAATAAATGAAGGTTCTATTATTGTCCCCAATCTTGCTAAAAATCATGTATAGAGAAAGTACAATATATAAACTATTAATTATAGAGTATAACAACAAAATGAATTTAAAACTACTACATAGAAACAACGTTTAGAATAATTCAAAATAGAGATACCATTCTCCTACAAATACTATGTATAGAAACCCTATGTAGCCACACTTTCACCCTCAAAATCAAGAGAATAAATTATCATACATTGTTTCTATAATGAATTTAGACAATAAATTATAAGATTTAAATTCAATAATGAATTTAGAAAATATTAAATCAATCAAAATTGTTTCTATTATCCAAAATACTATATAAGTAAATCTTAATCCCAATCTTAAGCCTAACAATAACCCTAAGTGAACACTTATCCTAATTCAACCTTAACCCTAATTTAGCCCAAACCATAACCTTAACCCTAACCCTAATTGAACCCTAACCCTCTCCTAATTTCTCCCACTTCTACTTTTCTAAACGCGCTCACATTATGAGAAAGTTGGTTTTTTATAGATTTATTTTCTCCCACCCTCTCTCACCTTCTCCCACTCTCTCTGTCTCTCTCCCAAACTCTCTCCCACCCTCTCCCACTCTCTCCCACACTCTCCTACCCTCTCTCACCCTCTCCCACCCTCTCCCACCTTCTCACAACTTCTCCCACCTTATCGCACCCTCTCCCACCCTCTCTCTCTCTCCCACCCTCTCCCATGCTCTCCGACTCTCTCCAACTCTCACACCCTCTCTATTGCCCTCCCACTCTCTCCCACCCTCTCTACCACCCTCTCCCACTGTCTCCCACCCTCTCTCCCACCCTCTCCCAGGTTCTATGGCTTTCCCACCCTCTCTCCCATGGCCATCTCTCTATTTATTCATAACGCGTTCAAGTATAGTAAAGTTAGTTTTGAAAGATTTATAGTGTACAATTCCACTCCCAACCCAACCCCACCTCCTCGACCCTCTCTCTCCCACCCTCCCTCCCACCCTCTCCCACTCTCTCACCTTTTCCACCCACCCAACCTCTCTCACCGCTTCCCACCCTCTCTCACACCCTCTCCCACCCTCTCCCACTCTCTCCCACCCTCTCCCACCTTAAAAGCTTCCAAAATATGAATTGAAGGCAATGACACAAAATAATGAAATCAAATTGATTGTTTCCAAATTCATATTCATGAAAAATGTAAGCATTTTTTCAAGTCAATAGGCATCATGATAAAGATAACTCTCGGCGTGTTTTACATATATTATTAATGAATATAGGTATGCTAGTTAATTAAATTATTAACTATATTTTATTTGTATTATATATTGAATTGTTAAAAGATGTAAAAATCTTAATACTAAATATATAGGAAATGGTTAAAAAATTACATATTTTTCAAAAAATAAATATAGTGTGTAATTAAAAATACAAATTATAAATTCATAATATTTATATTATTATTTATTGAATATTTTATAGAATTTAAACTAAAAAATTAGCATCCCCCTCTCGCTCTCCCTCTCTCCCCCTCTCTACATATATCTCTCTCTTCCCCATCTTCTATCTCTCCCTCCTCTACATATCTCTCTCCCCTTCTCCCTCCCTCTCTCTATCTCTTCCCATCTCTCCCCGATCTCTTGCTCCCTCCCTATACCCCTATCTATCTTCATATCTCAAACTATTTGTCCCCTTTATCTTCCCATATCTCTATATCTATGTCTTTCTTCCCATTTATCTATCTCTCCTCTTTTCTCTCTCTCTCTCTATCTCCATTTATATCTCCCTCTCCATCCTATTTGTCTTTTCACTTATATATCTCTCTTCTCTCTCTATATCTCCTTATATCTCTATCTTGCCATCTCTTCCTTCTATATATATATATATATATATATATATATATATATATATGTATGTATATATGTATGTATGTATGTATATGTATATATGTATATATATATATGTATGTATGTATATATGTATATATGTATATATATGTATATATGTATATATATGTGTATATTTATATGTATATATATATATATGTATATTTATATGTATATATGTATATATATATCTCCTATCTCTATATAATTATTTCTCCTCTACCTCTCTCTCTATATCTCTATCTATTTTTATCCCTTTTCCTCTCTCATTCTATATTCATCTCTACCTCTATCTATAGGGAGAGATACAAAGGTGAAGCATTGGACCTTCCCAAAGATCCACCAATCTCAACACTACTCCCAACTATTTTGAGCATTTAAGTACATATTGTATGCTAGATTAGGAGGCATGTGTCAAAGCTCATATTTATTGATGCAAAATAGGTCCAAAGTCACAAATTTGGCATAGAGTTAGTTATAGTTTTGTACAAAATTTCAAGTGCCACATAGAGCAAAGATATTCCTATTTTTTATATCATGTCATCAAATTTGGCAATTCATCAAGGTTTTTATCTTCATCAACATTAACAAAAGCAAAGGTATCATGTACTTGAATCCCTTGCAATTAAAATTTTCTATATATAAAAATATTTTAATATTTTCCCTCAAATCCATAATATATAGATTCGTATGTATTTATTTATTGCAATAAAGAATTAACCTAAGTAACACATTAAGAATTCTAAGGGTTTGTGCTTGGAAAAAATGCATAACAAATTTTTTTGTTGGATGTCGTGTTGTATAGTTTAGAAAAGCTCAAAATATGAATAGGATTTTAAGGCTATATATTATGGTAGCTTACAATGCAAAAGAAGGAAGGAAATCTATTATCAATTTTAATCTACAATTTAATACCATTTGAAAAACCACATGTAGTATTATCTAAAATTAATTCTTGACATATTAATTTTATAAAATACACTTACCATTCAATAAACTTCTCCCAAGAAAGAAACCCTAAGTGAACATTAATTGAACCCTAATTGTAGATTCATAACTCTAATCATAACCCTAATTGAACCCTAATTGTAGATTCATAACTCTAATCATAACCCTAAGTTAACACTAATCCTAATCAAACCCTAACCCTAGCCTTAAAGTTATCATATAATCTAATTATCTCTTTATCTAAATTTGGGTTGAATTATTTTTCCTTTATTTTTAATTGCATATATTTTGTTTATTAGATCTTATTTTATGAATATATGCAAATATAATTTTACTTCTACATTCATTCTATGCCCATTTTTTTCATGATATTTTAACATTCATTTTCGGAATATTAGATCAATCTCACAATATAAATATGAAACCTCAAAATTTTAAAATTGAATTCTACCCAAAACATAGACACACAATTGAACAAATTCTCAAAAGAAGAATGACAACATCATTAACATTTCATTCAAAATTCACTCAAATCAACATAAGGAGAGAAAATATATTAGAATTATATGTTTATTCATGCTTATAAGTCATATATGTATACAATTTAAGATAATTTGCATATATTCATCCAAAACTCAAAACATGCTAGCTATTCTATTCCATCCGCTTGGGGTTTTAACAGCCAATGGCATCACAAATATCACTTCCTCATCAGAGGACAAATATCTTTCTACCCATATATTCAACTCAAAACCTAGCTAGAGCTTTCATCAGTTCTCTCCCTACAAATGAGCCTTGAATTCCCTTTTATATGACAAGGGAGCAACAAGCTTTGGGCTCAAATGTAATTTCACCACAAATTTTCATTTGAACAAAATCTCCATTGCATTTGACTTTATTACAAAAATTCCCACACGTTGAATCTGCAAAATATACATAGTGCATGAACTGGGGAAGCGTAAAAGAATAGGGAACACAAATTGTCATCAAAATCCCCTTGTCGCTAGGCCACGCAAAAAAACCAGGCAACCAAATTTCCATGAAGGTACACCACAACAACTTCTTATTTACCCAGAACCCTACCCTTACCAACACTCAGACCCCGGTATACACGACCTCTTCTAGTTGTTGCCCAATACAGTAGACCCTCAACCTCCTCTTCTTTCTTGTCCTTGCCCAATATGGTTCTAGTCCATCCGCTTGGGGTTTTAATAGTCAATGTTCCCACATATATCATTTCCTCATTAGAGGGCAGACCGTGATTGAAGCGACTTAAATACCGACAGTAGTCCGAGTTGGTCTTAGTTACATCATCAAAAGTGTTGCTTGTAAGTTCAATGGGCAAGTGTTGGCATCCAGAGCACACCGATTACTTGCCTTTTTCATCTACCAATTGAGCAACAACATCCTGGAATTGCAATCTTCTATTGCATTTGGTGGGCACAAGCCTGGGCTTGTCAACCAAAGCACCTTCCTGAATAGTAGGACCGAGCTTTTGTGAGCTCAAACGAATAGACCTCCTTACTGACTTACTCATTTTCTCTTCTCAGACAAGCACTCAAACTTGATTAGACTCAGCCCACAAAGTGCTCTAACTACTACAAGAATGACAATATTAGCAGTTAATTCCTCTTGTATTTATTGTGCGATGTAATGGAAACCTTCATCAATGCTTAGTAAAAATGCATGTGAAAACATGGCAATTTGGCGGTGTATGTACTATCACCATTTAACTAGAGCTGCATGAAAATCCAAAGATCACCCTTCATGATTTCCAACAACATCTTCACACAGATTGAGATCAACGTGACTACAAAAGCAAGGAATAATTCATCAATGCTTCACCAATTGTACAATAAAATGACCACCATGTGCTGTTTTCCAACTTCGAATACTGCCCGTTGATCTCCTGAAGAGTTGGCAGATCAAACGGTTTATCTTGGGCTAACTCGGTTTGACATCCAATGAAGCATCATTCACCTTCCTTGTGACCAATAACATTAATTCATACAAGACACACATATGCCTTTTGTTGACCTCACACCAAATAACAAGGCAACACCTTAGGTCTGCGAGTTGGCGGGGTACGATCGAGATCTTCTCCCATATCTTTGAATCTAAAAAACCTACACATTGCACATTTAGTATTTAATGAAAGGCTTTGGCTAAGTCATTGGCGACATGACCACTAGGGTTAATGGGTTAGGCTTACATCACCATATTAAAATTAAAACCCAACTTTTATTTTAATACTTTATTTCCTCCGTAGGGTTTTATTTCCTAAGTGTCGGTTGGCCCCATTAAATTCTTATCCCAACCCTAACAAAGAACAAATGATTAAGCTAAGGATTGTATTTGTTGTTATAACTTTAGTTCTGGAGAATTCTTAATTACCAATTCTTATTTGTGAATTTGTATATGAATCCAATTGAATGCCTTTCCATATCATTATGGAAAATTTTATTATTGCAACCCTAACTCTAACACTAATTAAACATTGACCCTAACCTGATTGAACTCGTATTATAACCCTAACTCTAACACTAATTGAACTATAATCGTAACCCTAGGTATTGTTGAAACCTAACCCTAATTGTATCAAAACCTTAGAGAACTCTAATTGAACCCTAACCCTAAAATAGACAATAACTCTTACCTTAATTGAACCCTAACTCCAATCCTAGCCCTAATTTAAGACTAACCTTAACCCTGACCTTAATTAAACCCTTATTGAATTATAACCCTAATTGATCCCTAATGCAAATTGAATACTAATTGAACCTTAACCTTTTGTCAGTTTAAAAGATGTGCCAATAATGTTGCAATCACTAATGATTAATTTTTTCTTGATGGTTAAAATAGATTGGTAAGTAAATTTATCTATAATAAGTAAATTTATCATTGATTTTTTCTTGATAAGTAAATCAATATTTCATAAATTTATTTATAATTCTTATTAAATTTTTTCTTAATTATATTAAATTGTTAAAAAAATTGTTGCTTATAAATAATTTTATGTGTTTTTTATAATTAACTTGATATTGTGTATAAAAGGTTTAAGTTATGAATATTATAATATAAAAAAAAAAATGTTTTCAATGTTTATATTTTAGTTTGATGTGAGAATAATGTTGCATAGTAATGATTAAATTTTTCTTGATTGGTTAAGTGATATTGTGAAATTATTCTATGTTAATTTAATGTTATGAATGTTATATAATATAAAGAAAAATATTTCTAATAAATTTTTAATGCATCTTTATATTTTATAAACAAACATCTAAAATAAAAATGTGATTGTAAAAAAAATATAACTTAATGAGTGAACATACATTTAAAGTTAAAAGTGAAATTATAAAACAAATTGCAAATTTATTTTATTTTTCTTCTATAAATATAATTTTTTTATTTGTTGTCTGCCTAGTAATGCCCACTTATCCTTTTAATGAATATTTTATTTTTGCAAGGGTTGATTTAGTGTTGTCGTTGATTTATTTCCTATAGATATCAATGGTGCCCGCCATCTCGTGATCGGGAATTGAAGGATCTTGAAATCATAGGCAGGCACCATGTGTCCTATCCGAGGGATCAAATTTGAGCTATCGCTGACCAACTATCATTTGATCTGAGTCGTTCCCTGCCATCCCACAATGGTGCTTGAGTTGATTGCAAAATCATGAGCGGGTCCCACGTGTCTCATCCGATGAAGCCTAAAGAGTAAAGGAAACACTAGCTAGCTTTAAATGTATTAAGGGGCGGATTACTAAAGTATTCTCGAGATGCACATGTTTTAAATCGACGGATATGTTATAATCTCGCTAGAAAAGCTACTCGAAGGTTAACGACATGGCTGGTGACTGTGTTAAAGGAACGAGATCAATGACGCTTGCTATCCCGCAATCAGGGATTATAGGGATCGCGATATCACGGGCGGGTGCCATGTGCCCTTCCTAAAGGATGAAATCTGCATGACCATTGATGAGCTGTCTCTTCAATATTGACGGTGCCCACCATCTTGGGATTAGGAATTTTGGGATCACGATGTCGCGGGTGCCTGCCACGTGTCTCATCCAATGAATCCTAAGGAGTGAAGAAAGCGTTCGCTAGTTTTAAATGTATTACGGGGTGGATTACTAATGCTCTTGTAAGATGCACGTGTTTTATTTCAACGCAAATGTTATGATTTTAAGGGAAAAGTTGCTCGACAGTTAAAGGAAAGGACGACGATCATTTTTTAAGGAGCAGGATTTATGGTAAAAATATTGACGGTGCCCACCATCCTGCGATGGTAAATCAAAGGATTGTGATATCATGGGCAACAGCCATGTGGCATTCCTTCGCAGCGTATGACATAGTGAGCCCCTTTATTGCCGTGTTGGCAATTATGTCAGCCCATTTTGAAGATGGTCGTTGATGATTTGATCAAACTAAAGGATCAACGGCTCAAATTTAAATATGTATCAAATTATGGTTGGAGCCCTTCGTGTAACCCACAAGTGGGCTTTAATGGCAGATGATACATCTACTGGTAGGATTTGATCGACATAAAATCAATTTACTCATCTCATTTGTATCACAAAGCATCCAAGTATTTCATGAAAATAGTTTCAGAGCCAAAGGTGAAATTGCGAGCAGCTGCAGCCAGAAATTAGAGTTTGTGCGAAAGAAGTCGTGAGTTAATTTTCTTTATTTCCCAGTCATTTTGCACCTAAATTTGGGAAGGGGGGGTTTGCTATGCTTGTCACTGATTTCATTCAAATATTTTGTTAGGGCTATTGTTTAATCATAAATTGTGAGGAATTGCGGTATTTTTACTCTGTAATTTCCCATCTCTGCTTAGTCATAGCCACTTGAAGTGTAACATTGTAGTGAGGTCCTAGTTTGTCTAAAATGGCACCAACCAAGTAGCACTCTGGCCACATTGAGTATTTGAAAAGAAACTTGTACGATGATTTCCTAGATCAATTTCCATTATCAACAAATGAGAGAAGGAAAGGTTTGGTGTTGATGCGAGGGAAAATCCTAGAGGTTGTGCAATAACTCCAATATTGAGGATGCTAGGAATTCCACCACAAAAAGCTTAGAAATGTTCGTATTACAGGTATGACAAGGAATTCCTCATCCTTTTCAAATGGATGGAGGTACTATATGGGAAATCCAAGGTTCCAAATGTGTTCCCCGATGTGGGACTTACTAGAGTAGTGGCTAAAAGATATGACCCTATCACACGGGTAATCAGAGATAATGATGGAGGGGTTCTATTAGAAATTAACAGAGATGTTATCCAACAGAATTTCGATTTGAGTGAGCCAAGTGATGACTTGGCTCCTATTAATCTTGAAGAAATGAAGTAGGAGTATACAAAATTGAAATATCTTTTTAGGGTTAGGATGCTTCCACCTCATCTGGTTAAGGCAGGGGGTTCACAATTTCACATAATCCCTAGTGACCAGGAACCCTTTAGATTGAATTGTTTTGGAAAGCCTCTCCTAGCTACTTTCTATTCACTATGTTAGATTTTAGGTTTCAACCCCGTGCAGAATGTCGATTGCATACATGTTCATGGGGGTGCAAATACAACACCCTAAATTCTCTGTAACATATGACTTTGCTTCTTTTTTGGTGAAGAGGATAGATGAAGGACTATCAAGCTGAGAATGGTGATACTGGTACTCAATTCTTTTGGTATTCCATGTTGATGCATAAGTGTTCTTGTTTAGGAATGTTAATTTCTTTCGAGAAGATGAACTTAAGACAATCCGCTTAATCGAAAAGATGGTCGACAAGATATGGGCTATGATTTTTCTTGTACTAAGGAAAGCACCAATTATGTGCAATTTGATAATTATTTGTCTAGATTAAGGGCTAGATTGATGGTAAATGTACCTAGGATCCCTGAGGAAGTACATGATTTCCTCAGCCAAAGGGGAGGAAGCCAAAATTGAAGGTTTTACATAACTGGGGTGACATTATCCCATATCCAGTCAGCACTATCTTGAGAATATATGGATTTCAAGGAACCCCTCACATACTGCCATACAATGTGCCACCAAGACTAGGGTTTGCAGAAGTTATGTGGCAGATGGGGTGTATTCATGAAGATAACCTAACTGGAAAGGGGAAGGGAACATTATTCCCTGATTATATAGTAGTGTCTGACTTTACATTTTCAAAGGGAGGCTGGACACATTTTGACAAATTCTTTGTTGATTACTATTTGAGATTTGGTCCAAGGCGACAACATGATCCTGAAGGTTTCTTTTCTCTTTTCAGAAAAAGAATAAAAGGTGCAAAATTTCCACATGAGTTCAATTTCCCTGAGGACCTGATCAAGAATGAATTTGATTTAAATAGACAAGAATTGAACAAGGAAAAGTGGATAGCTTATAGTAAACTATTGGATATTGTGCATGAAATGGATCTGACGTATGATCCATTGATGGAATTCACTCCATACCACAAGATAATTGATTTTTTAATGAAGAATTTCAAGGAGATAATGGACACCTTGACAACCAAAAAGATAAATTTAATGCTAAGTCTGGATATGCAAGGACAAAGTGATATGCCAATTGAAACAAGGCCAATATGTCAGCCTACAGAAAGGCGACGCATATATAGGAGGAAAAGGGATACTACTAGTGATAAGGAAGAAGTAGATAGAAAAGGGAAGAAAATAATGAAGGTGCCTTCACGACCAGGCCCAAAATTCAAAGTACTTGGGGCTGTCAAAATCATTATCTTCACTAGAGCGCAATCCCCCATCACCACCACCTGAGCCAAGCCCTAAGAGGCAAAGAACTGATCACCTACATGAGGATCTCACAGATGAAATTATTGTTACTGATCAAGACATGCAGGTTGGTATTCCCTCCCCTCCTAGGTCAGCTGAATTGGTTCTATCCGATTTGGATATGAAGGGTAAGAGTGTGCAGGATGCAAGAATGGAGGCTTGCAAGGAGTTCTTAGATGACAATGCATTTGTAAGGACTCTTGTATTCTTTCAATTGGCATGGACGATGAAATTTGAGGAATATCAAAATAAATGCAAGGAGAGAAGAGAACTAAGGCCTGATAGGTCAAATCAGGAAAATAATGAAGAAGTGAAAGTTGAACTAATTGAAGAGTTCAAAAACATCACTCCTGAAGAAGGTAGACAATTAGTGAATCAGGTTGGTGTTTTGATTTTTCCTAAATGGGACATCGCAGATGTAGTGGCTTTCAATGCCATTATAAAGTCCAAGAATCCTTTTCAGGATTCTGAAGAAGAACTTAAGGCAGCATTACAAAACTCTGTCTTCAGTGAAGAATATGAGACCTTGGCAATTTGGGCATTGGCTCCATAAGGAAGAAAGTCAAACATTGTTGATATTAATCCAAATTTCAAAGGAGGATTAATAATAAAGAGGGCTTTATAGACTACAACAATTGAAGCCACTAGTTTAACTATGAATGTGGCCAAGTTGGCCCAAAAGACTGCTGAAAGGGAGGAGGCTAAAAGAAAGAGCCTAATAGAGAAGTATAACATTTTAATTGAAGAATATGATAAAATGCAACAGAGAAATGTTGAGCTACAAACTGAAGTAGAAAGGTTCAAGTATAGACATACTGGAGAAACATCCAATGCTCCAAGAACTGACACATCACCTCCCACAACAGGGTAAATGCATCCTGCTTCTCGAAATGTTTCTACACCAAGGTCTCCTATTCAAAATCCTGCTCTTACCCGTCCTCTAGAACAAGTTGATGAAGAAACAGAGTGCTTTGTTGTTCCAACAAAGTGGCAGGTCATGCAAAAAATTGATCAATTACAGACATCACTAAGGGTAAAAGAGGAGGGTTTTCTTTCAAAAGAAAAAGAAATTGTTACTATTTTTTTGGAGCATTTAAATGAAAAGGTGGATAATAAACTTCCCTCTATACATTATTTGCATTCTTTTCTATTTGAAGCAATAAAAAATATTGATAGGGATTAGGGGATAGTGATTCCAATAATTCAAAATTGGATCCCTAGGGAAAATGATCTAGATGTTATGAATAAAGCCTCAAGGTTTGATGTAAATAATAGGCCCCAATCATTGAAGCCTACTTATATATTAGTTAAATCATTGCAAGGTTTTCAGACCTTACCAGATGATCTAAGTAGGAAGATTAGAGAATTGGTAAAGAATTTCAATGATTGGGGTAACACACTATTACCTAATATAACTGATGAGTAGGGGGAATTAGAACACTCCAACAATGGCAGGATCAAGTAAGTAAAGTCATCAATAATCAAATTAAAATAATTTGTGATGACTCAAATTATGATTTGTTGGTAAACTGTATGGATAAGATTATTGGTACCGCCAGAATCTTTTGAAAGAGATGTTAATCGGTAGTGGTAAAGTATATGCCTTATAGTACAAGGGTAAATGAGGTGATTAATTTTGACTGGCCAACTGACGAAGAATACCAGAGGTGGGTGGCTAAGTATTTGAATGATGATGAGTAAAAAGAGTGGGCTACCGATAGATGGCAAATTAGATGTTGCGGTTATAGCATTTCTAGTTTTGTATGGATGACTTTCTTGGCATGGGTTTCGCGTGGTTTTTTGTTATTGCATCAACCTTCCTCCACTGACATGATGAATGAGAATATGCTCCAGGATGATTGTTGTTGTAACAATTTTTGAACAAGAATATTTTTCAAGGTGGTGGCTGTTGTAACAAATTTTGGAATATCACCAGGTGCTCCAATTGACTGGTGATAGGTGTACTTTCTAGCCCAGTGCTTGTTTGCTCCTTAATTTTCTATAAGAAGGATTTCAAAGCCAAAAGTACGGGTTAGCAAGGTAGATAATTTTTGTCGAGTCTAGGTGAAGTTGCAGAGCGAATTGGAAAGTCCGATGGTTTTAGAGAAATGAAATTTAGGTTTTGAGTGATTATGTAACAGGTTTTGAGTTCATAAAGATTTAATGTTGTATAACAGTGCTAGCATTTGAGTTAAACTGAAAATTTGAGCTCATGTCTCTCCATTGTACATGTATATTTGAACTTTCAATGAAATAACTCAGGGTTGTTTTATCCATCTCATTGTTGTGGTGTGTATGATTCTATTTTATCTTTAATTCAAGGAATTAATCAAAATGCTTGAATGGTATTATAGGCGGATATGTGATGTATAAGGATTTGATAAGTAGTCATGTATTAGAATGCATACTGATGAAATTGTAATGCAATATTATCATGGATCTTATATGTGATGTATTAAATCTATTATAAACCTCTAGATGCTTATGAATTTGACTCCTGCAATGGATATATGGCACTGATCTAAGTTGTAATTATTTGTGTAGTTCAGTATTTGTTTGTCTTTGCCTAGAGCTTGCTAAAAATTGAAAATCATTGACTACCTTATACAATGGATTGTGTTTAGTTATCTCACACTGCAGATAGTTGATATTATCTATGAACAACCAATTCCAATTGATATTATCTTATCGTGTTGAGCTATTAAGTGAGATCATCTGATATTGTTAATGTTGTTTATAATAATGGTGCAGAGGTTGTAAACACATTAAGGGATCACCCTCTAGGGTCTTTCAGAGCCCGAAGTGTAGAAGGCTTTTAAAGTCCTCGTCAGTTGGTCCAGATCCTTTGAGCTGCCTTCGATTGGAATTGGCAATTCCATATGTAGATTAGAAGACAAACCTGGTTACATTGTAAAAAGAACCAACATACATGTCAACCACTAAGCAACCACCTCTACAACTAACTTTTTAATCTTTTATGATCACATGAAACATAAAACACACTAATTTCAATGTTGTTAACATCACTATTGAAATGTTTTAATTTTTTTACCTTTCAAACCTTAAAAATTACATCATTAAATTAATTATGTAATGGCATAAAAATTAAAAACATCATGAATTAATTATGTAACCACATAAGTCAAATATAATTCTATCAAAAAATTAATATCAAATAGTTAATATAAGTGCATAACTTATACATTTCAATGTCATTCATCTTCTTCTTCATCCAACTCTTTGTCTATATCATCCGATCCAGATTCAACATTGTAAGGATTGGTCATATCATCATCATCGTCATCGATATCAATTTCAATAATGTCATCATCCACACAGATATCATCTTCATGAATATTAACTCCTACATCATCATGATCTAGTTCCTTCTTTTCGACATCTTCGTCAAGGACATCATCAACTAACCATTGATCCTGATCATCATCTACATCATCTACATCATCTTCTAGTTCTTCGGTATCTTCTTCTTCCACCACATTATACTTTACCGCCTTCCTCTGGATCATGTCTAACAACAAATGACCAACCTTTACCTGGAACATCCGAGTAAAATACCTACTCACATTGGCTTGAAGAACATAGGGCTCATTTCAACTCTTTGATCAACCTTGTATTAACCATGGTAAATCCATTATCATATTCAATAATAGTTCTCTCAGGATAATTTTCATTCAATTGTAGCCTGTACCAAGAAAAAGAACAAAATTAATTTGAAGGACTTAAAGTCACACTCAAGTATATCATCCAAAATCCCATAGTATCGATTTTCTGAGACTTTTAGATGTATGTGGTTCTAGATGAAACATTAGTCACCTAAAAGACTACAGTTATACCAGAATCACAAGTTTTCTTCATGTCATCCAACATTTTGATTCAAAATTTACAACCATTGCACCACATAGCCTTGTGGTGTTTCACCTACAATATGTCAAACATGTAAAAATTATTGCAATATCGTCAGTTGATAAATATATTTATTCTTGGTCGAATGTATGCAAAGAAAACAATCTCAAGATACACATACATCAATATACTTGAAAATAATTAAATAATATGGGTGATTAATATATTTATACGTACCTGTTTATCTCTTAAACCATATGCAAAATCAATTTCCCTTTGTGTAACATTGGAATCTTCATTACAATGAGCTTCTTTAACCAATGAAGTCACACTTTCCCATGTTAATGCGCGACCAGATTGTTGACATCGTTCAATCCATACCGTCATCCAATCAAGATTGTTGGCGACTTACAAATGTAGTGCATCCCACTCTCGACCAACTGTACCAAAAAAAAATGAAATTCACAAACGACGTATAGTTAGTTAAATACCACAATATACAACCTTAATTTATAATTGATATATATTGAAGATTAAAAATTAAATAAGTACAATATACATAAAAACAATATGTAAAATGTATTCCAATTAATCTCCATGACCATCTTATAATTACCTCCTACTTTCTTCAATCTGCATTTCCCCAACAAGTACTCCCCTTCGAATTTGTTAATGGAGTTGGGATCCCAAATGCGATCTACATGGATCTTTGCTGCAAATTTAGGAAGATATTCACTAATGTACACCATGGTCTGGTATATATAAAATTTAAAAACGATATAAACATTTACAAATTCAATCAATATAAACACATATAATGAACAACTTACCAATAGATGATAATCATGCCCCCTTCAACGTGACCATGCTGCCTACAATGTTTCTCAGCTGTTGTGATTAAAAGTCGTCTTGTCTTTAAGCCCTTGCAATTATTGCAAGGACAATAACATTTCCCATCACCCTTTCTTTTCAATCTAGCCCACAATCTATCAAGTGTCTCTTCATTTTGTTCTGGACTAATATTATCTGACATGATTTTTCTTTACCAAGCTTGACTATTTAGATCTTCAAAAAATATCAAACTCACACTTCGATAATTTTTATTCATAGACATATAACATAATCTAATAATTCTGATATTTTACACCAAAAAATTTTGGCATGCAACCACCCCTGCAAAAGAGAAGATAGTCTGAAGTTAATGACCCCAAAAAACACTTTCAAATGCTAATTCCAAAACTTATTAAATTATGATTTTAATATGATTTCCCATAGTTAAGACTCCTAAAATCAAAATATTGAACTTGATCACAAGCTTCCTACAACAATGGAGGTAGCGAGTTAGTAAGAGCAAGTGACCCATTCCTAAGGAGCAACAAGCCAGAATCATCATTGCTAATGTCAATACAGATTTATCCTTTTAGTTAAAGATGCAATGTGTCACTTCTTATGACAAGCTTATCCCTAGGGCCCTCAACATTGAGATAGCCCTAATAAAAAACAACAGAAGCATTGGTAAGAGCATGATTAGGGTACAAACCCTAGGCCTCTGTAGAAACATAAACAATAACTATAGCAGATTAGTGAGGTTGCAATACCAGAAAGATGGAGACATTGTAGGTAATAACAAAATCTTGCAATCTAAAGATTGTAGCCAATAACAAGCACACTATGTAGCTTAGTGACATTTGTAAATGCAATCTACGGTAAGAAGAATGACAGTCACTTGAGATGTGAGTCAAAAAAAGGCTGAGCAGTGACAAGATAATAAAGTTCAAACCTTGCATAGTAAAGTGGAGATTTTAACAGTGAGTTTCCTTACCCCTTTGCTGAACTTAAGGGTTTTTCAAATGCTTTTGGTAGTGTTAGACAAGGCAAATGCAATCAGGGAATGATTTTCCAAATGAAGTAACAGTGGTAATCATAGGTTCAATGTTTTTTCTTAGCCATTAATGTATAATGGAGGTAGTGGATTGCATGTTTGAGCAATGTTTTGAGACTCATCAAAGATGGGAGAATAGTGAATAATACCTTGTGGACTGTGAAGCAGTGTCAATAAGGTTGAAAGATCTTAACAACTACAATACTATGATACAATGAGTCCCCTGTAGTAAGTAGGCAATCTATAGGGCATAGTTTGATTTTATAGAAAGATGCTCATGAAAGGAATCTTCAAGTGATAGTGAGTGAGTTGTTTAAGATTGCAGTTGAGGGTGCAATACCCAGTCTTAAAGGAATTTAACAAAGCAGTAAATGTGCAAGAAAATTGAATCGTACACAACAAACAATTCACAATGTTATCTTCCACAATGCCTTGATTTTGAAGACAAAAATCTCATTGTATCTTCATGATGAAAGTGGTGACCTTAATGGTCAATCACTGGCAACCGTGATTTTAAAACATGCTATTGTGTTTATGGAGGCAACATTTTAAGCAAGACAGTGAGTGGTGGTTTGGAACAATGGCAGGTATGAAGGACTTGCTTTATATGCATACTATGCAGTATAGCTTAAGACATCGTTCTTAGAAGAGATTGAAGGTGGATTATGGAATTCAAGGGTTATTATGAAAATGATTAAAGCAAAGACTGAGATCTATTTAAAAGCCACAGTCATGAAGATATTAAAGATGTCACATGCAAAACCCTAGTAGCTAGAGTAATGAATACAGTGCCAAAAATGATAGTGTGCTGGGGAAAATTTAGGAGATCTCCACATTATCTAATTACAGGGAAATACATCATTTATTTATTTATTTAATTAAAATAAATCATTATAAACCCTATATAGGATACATTGATACTTCAAAAGTCTCTGAAGGAATTTGAGATTATGCAAATATATGTCAAGTAACATTCATAATATTTAGAAAATCTTGACCACTCTCTAGAATAGCCCATTAAACATGGGTTGTGTTTGAATGCACTACATAATTGATATAACACAACCACTTTGCATATCAACCAAAGTTATAAGCTCTTTATTGCACCAAGAGGTAATCACTCTTTGATCATGCTATAATTACATCCTAACCTATTAAACTTGAAACAACCTGAATGCACCCAATGATGATTGACACCTACATTATACAACCTGAATTAACTATATTATATGAGTGCCTCTATTTCTATCACAACATAGCCACATTAAACTTGGGTCACACATGAATGCATCATGTATTTGTTATAGCACAACTGTGCCACATGACCAATAGAGTTATGGATCACATAATTATAGTCACAAGAATCTGTTCCTTGGTTGTGATATTATGGTGATTCCACACAACAAAATCTGGACATGAAATTCTCAAAACCCTTAACCTCTAAAAATGAAATATGATGAAATGTTGCTTTAAAATATGATTTTCAAACGTGGAACTACAAATCTAACTTCACAACTGAATTTTGCAAAAAGACAATGACTACCCTCAACCTGGCAATATCTTCTTGATTTTTTCTCTGATTTTTCTCAAGAAAATTGTCCTTAGTTCTCCACAAACTGTCTCAAGTAGAGCAAAACATTGTTGCAATCAATCAGGCGTGAACTCACTTTTCTTTATGTCGGCCACAATTTTTTTTTTCTATTTTTCACGTTTGTCAAAAATTCGATGAAAATGATAGCTGAAATTTTGATGAGCCCCATTTTTGTTGAAATTTTGACAAACATCGAGGATAAACTTTCAAAAATTGAAAATTACACATCAAATTTTACAAGCACCCGATGAACATCAAATTTTACATATTTCGTCGGATTTTGCAATCAAATGTATTAGTGGTAGAGGAAATAGATGACAATGTTTCTGAGTTCTCTGCTCATGGGGTGATTTGTAGGTGTAGGGATTTCTAGCCTAGCCTCCCTTAGTTGCATTTTCGGATCTCCAGTGAATGGGAGCCTCTAATTTCTAGTAAAGTTCATATTTTCCCCATGGCTAAGGGGTTTTTTAGAGCTAAGTTTGACAATGCTCGGGACATAAATATAGTTTAATATGATAATTTTTTTAGCTGGAAGGACAAATATTTGTTGATGATTAAGCCCTAGCATTCATATTTCAACCCTGTATCTGAAACTTTCAACAAGATCCTGATTTGGGTGTGTTTGTCTAATCTTCTCCTCCTCCTTTGGACTGACTCCCTTTTGGAGGAAGTGGGTGATGCCCTTGGTGATTTTTTGTTGGTGGATGATGAATCTTCTGACATTTTTCATTCCACCTTTTCCCACATACTGGTTGAAATAGATGTCTCAAAAGGGTTATCTATTGAGGTTTTACTTAAGTCCTCTAAGGGTTCTTGGATCCAAGCTTTGGACTATGAAGGGATTCCCTTCTGATGTAGAAGATGTTTTAAAACAGGTCACGTTGTTGCACAATGTGGATTTGAGAAAAAAGCTATGATGACTACATGATGGAGAGGAGCTTCTCAACAACATTATATGGTTGAGAAGAAATCTAATCAACACAGGAATTTTTCTGAGGTTGTTGTTTCGGATTCTTGGGGTCTTGGGGCATCCCCTCCGAATGTCCCAAATGGTAGGGCTGTTGTGGCTTCCCCTATTGAGCAAGGTATTGGATCTCAGGCTACCATTTTTGGTGTTAGCATCATGGCGGCCAGTTCTAGTGGCTCTTCCGATAAGGTTATGCCTGCACAAAGGAATAGTGATGAAAACTCTGAGACGAAGGCTGCAGGCATTCATCTTTAGGAAAATTATGGGCTGGTCTGGCATGATAAGGCAACACGTGTGGAAGAAGGTTGGACTACTATTAAGGGAAAGAAAAATTCCTCTAGGACTTCTTTTGACATGACTCTTCATTCCCACAAGAGTAGTTCTAAATGTAAATCTTGACAGGGCTTGTTTGGGGGCTGGTTTTTTGCTGGCTGCAGGTTGTTCTTTCTGCAGCTTTGTTTTTGAATGTAAAGGGTTTCGGGTCCCTTCAAAACTTGTTTTTACTTGAATCAAAAACAACTCACCAATCCTTAATTGTACCTTAGATTGTAAGTCTAAAACTTAGCATGAAATAGCCTCAATGAGTGTAGATCTTTATCATGAACTTGACATAAGGTAATGGCTTTGGACACTTGAACTTGATCACCAATGCTACAACATCACATTAGCTCAACAACATGCAATACTTTGACATGATGAAAATATCTCCAATTGCTACAATAAAACTTCAAAAATCTGCCCTTGAATGCCTTCTTGAATGCTCTTGAATGCTCTATAATGCTCTTGTGAATGTACTCTTGATTGCTTATAACTAAGTTGCTAGGATGTCTTAGATCTGAAACTATGTGAATTAACCTTATACCTATACTTATTTTAAGATTTAATCTTGAAATTCAATTAACACAATTCGACATCAAATTTAGGATTCAAAATCATTAAAATCCTACCAAGAATAAGTTCAAAAAGGGGTGTCCTAAGTTAAGGAGGACCCATTTGCCATAGCACACATAACTAGGACACATTTTGGGGAGGTAAAATGTTACACCAAAAGGGGATCCTAGGACCTAGGAAGAACCCATTCGCCAGGTGGTGAATGGGTCCCAGGTCACTAGCCTAGGACTCAAACCTTGCCAAATTAAGTATTGTTAAACATTATTGATGAGTGTCAGGATTTATCCTTTGAAAAATGCAATAAATCAGGCTTGGATTTGAATTAAAGGGGCCAATTAAGCTCTAATTAACCTCAATTAATTAATAAATCCCTAGATTAATGTGAAAGTTTAAGAAAAAGCTTTACAACACCCTAAATAAGGCAAAATTAAGTCCACTTTATCATTAATTACTCATTCCCAAATTAAGTGTGAAAAAGGGTTACTTTTTTCGATGCCACAGGTAGCAAAGGATAATGGATTAGTAGATAGACATGTCCCATGCAACAATCCCAGTGAGTTTTTTTTGGCTGCATTCACAATATTTACTTTTTGGCACTACTAATGTGCTTTCAATGGTAGGAATGCAAGAGTACTTTTATGATCATATGCCAAACATAATGAAAAGCTTGGGTATTGCTATTTGTTTGAGTGTCTTAGGAGTTGGTAGTTTCTTCAGTAGTATCCTAATTTCGATCATTGAGAAGGTTACTTGGAGAAAGGAGGACCAATGCTGGTTTGCAGATAATGTGAACAAAGCTCATTAGATTACTTTAATTAATATGTAGCTTCTTTGAGTGTACCCAACTCTAGTATGTTCATCACCTTAGCCAGTTGTTACAAGTACAAAAATGTTGTGATTCTTGACACAGAAAAATCTTGCTCAAAAAGGATACTTCTTGCTAATAATATATGACTAGGTGCCAATCATGATTCACAAGTTATCCACAGCTAAAAGAGATTACATGTAGCATAAAAACTTTATGTTTCACATATTTGAGTGCCACTTGTCCCAGCTTTATCTATTTAACTATTGCAATTTGTTATTTAGTCTCCAGATATAGTGTCCAGTCGTTGATGTACTTCCCACATTGATGAAACAGGTTAAAAATACACATATTGTAAGTGGAGGGAGTGAAACTCTCATATTTTACTGGATGACACATATTCCATCTACAATACTATATCTTCACCTTGCTTCAATCAATTGTATTTATTTAACTAAAAAAATTAATTTAATTTTTTAATCTCATTTAATGAAAGTGTTTTTTGGATCTATAACAAAAATAACTTATTCGAGGTGGAATAATAAATTAGGTGTATTGATCCTCTCAAATCTCCCCTCAATCTTTACATATAAGAATTCTTAGAAAATATTAAACGGGATAGTGCAAATCCTTTCCTTGCCATCAACCTTCTCCAAGTTGGTATCACATATCATTCTTGATATTTTTGGCGAGCATGTTCACATTCTTTCCTTTGTTGTACTCACTGAACAAGATAGTATTTTAAAGCATGAACAATTTCCTTCTTACTAATTTGCATTTTTTTTACTTGGAAATACATTCAGCATCTATGTGTTTTATACTAATAAGATACCATCTTCATCAATTCCTTGTATGGTGAACAAATTATGAATGGGATTCCTATTTTGTGATGATTCAAACAGAATTTGAATGCATACTAGAGAGTTGGATTGCCTAATATTCATCTGTAGCATCCAAAAGGGATGGTTTTTCTTTATATTCATTTGTAGCCTTGTTTGCTATCAATAGCTTTTCTATTTACTTGGATACAAATTTCTTGACTTCCCATAATTACACTGATAGAATTTATTTTCTTGAGAAGAGTCAAAACTTAAAACATCCTATCACTTGATATTTGGCCATTTTCACACAATTGTCAAATTTGTTTAGTTCAACTAAATCATATTCTTTTACTTCATCAAAGTAACCCCGCACCACATTCTTTATCAAATACAAATAGTATTGTTACCTACATCTTTTGCAAATTTGATTCTCTTTCGAGACAATGACTCAATCCTGCTTTATTTGAAAAAACCAAGGGTTGTTAATGTCCATGATCAGATAAGACATGAATCTAAGATTGTCTATTAGCATGCTATGTTGTTACACCCCTAGTTATTCTCTTATCATTATATTAATGCAAGACTGTGGAGTAGCCAATATCTGACACCCGTAATATTTGAGTAATCAACCATAATCCTAGACTAGCTAATTACAACGCTAGTTCCATTAGTACTACAAAGGAAACACAACCAAATGTTAGCCTTAGGAAGAGGCTAGATAGTTCATTCTAAGGTATTAGTATTGACTTCATTGTTTGATTGTATTAAACTTCTTTTTTAAAGAGAATTATTTTATATATATATTTGTTTTCATTAAATTTGTATCATTACGAAGTTATAAAATAAAGTTGATAGCAAAAAAAATTCCTACATAAATTGAATAGGAGAGACATGTATATAAGATTTAAAAAATTTTAAGTATGTAAAAATAAATGCAAAAATATTTGTTATAATGACACCATATTTTACTCAAATATAATTTTTAGGAAATATTCAGCGTCTAAAACTTGAATCGATATGTTCACAATACCAAATCTGACAATACATCAATAAACTTGAATAATACAAAGAAAAACAATACAAATTTATTTAATAGAAATCATTTGCTAAATGACCTAACAATTGATCACATATACTAAACAAATGTATCCAAAAAAAAAATAGATCAATATTTTCCCTAATTCACCTCCAACCAATAGCGCAACACTCGAAATGTGTCTGTGCCTTAATGATGACGGGTCATTGGATAATCCTTAGTTGAAATCAACGGCCCTAAACCATGCTTTAAGTAATTCGATAAGAACATGGGCCCACATATTGTCTAGTCTACCTAGTACAATTTCCTTTTGATCATATTCATTTGCCTTAGCCAATAACACAATGATTACAAGCTGTCAAATCTGCCTGCCACTCTAAAATTTTACGTTGTCAGACATGTAACACGAAGGACCTACAAGTTGCTTACTTTATTATCTCAAATGGAAGAGATATGGGACCCACCATGGAGTTGATTCATTCGTAAGGACCAATGGTGCAACGTTAGAAAATGTCAGACCTGCTAGTGTTTAGAACTTGCATGGTTGAGCCACGTGGAAAGGCCATTTATTGAATCTCAACTTTTTTATCTCCTAGCTTTTTAGGAAGTTTTATGGAAAAAACAAGGCCGCCCAACGCTGGCATGGATGCATATGCCAATAGAGTGGCACTTTAAACTTTGTCAAGTTGACGAGTTTACAATAGTACGAGATTATTAAGTAGAGTGATTTTCCCTGAAACAAAATTGAGAGTGGAGCTCTAAATATCATTGGATTAATTAGAAACCATAAGCGAGGTCAAGGATCTCATCCCAAATGTTATGATTTAAAAGTAAGGTCAAAGATCTCATCTCAAATGTTAATGATTTAATTTTTCTATAACTCGAACACAAATTATGGAGCCTTGATTCTTAAAAAGGAATACGTAGTCATGGAAATTATGAATGAAAACTCAAGTTTTAGGTCTAGGTTTAGGGATGAACTTGACATTGGGAGGTTACACTTTCTAGTGTAAGAATATGAGTGGTGTCATAGACTTGTCATCGAAATTATGGTTGGAAAATATATGAATTTGGAATTTCTTTAAACCTAGTTGGAAAATGCTTAGTCATTTAAGTTAGTACTAGTTGTGAGCAGAAAAAAAATTAGCAATAATTGGAGAGCGATTATTATAGATAGTGTGAAACTGTGAAATATAAGGTGCATGTTCTTATCTTTTGTTATTTCATCATAGTAAACAAGATTGGAGCACATAATTCAAAACTAATGGTTTTTTTTTTTTATTGGAAGAAGATAATTAAATTAAAATGAAATATAAAAATTACAATCTATCCAAATGCGTCGAAGTGCAGCATACAGATCTAAAGAGCTCCCAGCCAAACAATAAAAATACATATGGAAACATCTTGCTCCTAACAAGTTGCAACTCATGGTTCGTAGAGAGATAAAATAAATTTGCACTTGCTTATTCCAAACCCATGGGCTTGTGACATATGACTTCATATTGATTCATGTTTGTCCTAATAGCTTGCCACTAGTCTCAAAACTAATGGTTCTTAGAGAGATAAAATAAATTTGCATTTGCTTATTCCAAACCCATGGGCTTGTGACATATGACTTCATATTGATTCATGTTTGTCCTAATAACTTGCCACTTGTCTCTAATACGACCAATTAGAAACTACTACTTGCCCTATAATTAAAAGCTCCATATTAGATGTCATTTAATCAATATTTGTAGGCTATAGCCTAACATAAAGAAAATACCATAAATCAACCTCCCACAAACTTCTAGCTCCTCACAATCAATTAGAACTTTCCATGTAAGTTACTTCTATGAGCCACTTGAATTATATGTTGCTAACTAATCACTTTGATCCTCAAATGGGAAAAGGAACATCATTAGCCTTTCAAACACAAATCAACATTAGACATGCCATATGTATTGATGATGCGTACTTATGTGCAATGGCAAGTGAATAGAGAATTGGTTGAGCTAATTAACCACATGCTACAAAATCCACTTAAGTTGCAAACATCCACCAATAGTGATTCAACACATAAATAAAACATAAAAGCATATGTTGAAACAAAAGACTTAGGATTTCATAATGGACCTCCAACCAGATCACCATGTCTATTTAATTAAGGAGTTCCACCATAAAAACATGGGGAGCCCAAATAATGAACCAAAGAATAGATTGTTGGGATACGAGGTAGAAGTTAGGTAGAAGCACAAGACAAGTCCCCATCTAAAATATCTCATTTTTTTTTTTCAAGGAAAACAAGAAACATAGAAAGACATGAAAGTAAATTATTAGATTAGATGTCAACAAGAGGGATGGGAAAAATATTAGAATCATGGAAAAGTGAGATTATTGTATTTTAAAGTGAAGGGGATGTTATCACTAAGTTCATGGAGGAGGAAAATGCACATACATGATGAAACAAAGCTTCCATAAAAAATGTGATCTTCTACTTATAGTAAAATGTCGTGAATGAATCAAATGTGTCTAGATTGCATGTCACAATGTGTGTACATATCAAAATCTATAAGATAAGCATGCCTAGCAAACAAAGATAATTGAGAGAAATTTTTGATTTTGGGGTCAATCTCAAATAGTTCAAGATCTAATCCAATTAAATGGGTGAGAATAGATGCAAATAGATCTATCATAGGATTGAATCTATGAAAATGTGTACAAATAAATAAATAAAAATAAATAGAAATTAAGAAAAAAACAAAACTTAATACAAATCTGTACCACTTATCACTCTACAATTTTATTAAATCATTCTATCAAAATAAATCCAAAACTAAATATTTATTTTCAAAAAACATACAAATCTTACTATCCTTAAAAAGCTTTCATCAAATACAACTATTTAGTATTATACTTCTTAATTTGAACTTTATTCAATATAAAAAAAATCTCTGTTTGCCCTTGCGATATCCTATATCACAAATGAAGCGCATTCCCATAACACATAATTAGATTTAAAGAACTTCATCCACATAATTAGATTTAAAGAACTTCATCCACATAAGGAGTCCATTTATCCAACTCATTATTTCAAATGTAACATGTAGACAGACAAGAAAAACCTTATAAATCAACTAATTCCAACCACACATCAAATTCAAAGATCTGATGGGAATGTCAAAAACAAATAAAAGCATCTCAGGAACAATATATTTAGAGCAAAAGTTATTTGTATCCGTCTACCAAACAAACTGAACTAGAAGATAATAAAACTGGCCCATTTCAATCAAACAAACTGAACTAGAATATAATAAAAGTGGCCCATTTGGATCAACTCTATAGAACCCTGCTCCACCATCGGGCCATCTCCCATATATACTCCATGACATCCCTCTCAGGTGTAACAAAAGCCCTTCTAAACTTTCTGCTTCCAACTCTCATTTGCCATGAAGTTGAACAAGGGAGAGCTTGATCTCCACTGTGGAGATTGAAGTTGAAGATCTTTGTATTGTTGCCACCATTTCATGAAGCTACTCTGCTCCAAAAACACCTCGACAGAAATACTCTTATTTGTGATCATACCTCCAACGTATTTTTCGAACTCCTCTTGTTGGGGACTTACGGAGGCTTTACAAGCCTCTTCGAAACAAGCCCAAAATGTTGAGTCCTCAGTTAAGGATGCAAAATTTGTGCGGCCCCTTCTTTCTCTACCAGTGCGAGTTTGCTCTTTTTCTTTCATCCATTTCTCCAAAGCTACGTGACGCTGTGGCCGGACCTCATCTGAAAGATAGCTTTTGTTTTCCTTCCGTATATGATAGTACTCTGCAATGTCCAGAGGCTCTACAAGCCTTCTATATGCAGTGCCAGCATTGATCCATTTATTTCTGGTTCGGAAGTCACTGGGCAACACATGATTCTCTTCCATGTCAACAATGTCATCCCAGAAGCCTCTCAACTTTATTCTGGCCATATCTACATGAATATCTTGCTTTCGATCGTGCTGTTTGAAAGCATCATAATAGCAAAGGCCGTTATCCTTACAAAGCGTTTTGTACCATTCCACCTCTGCCATTGAACTTTGGTTCTTGCTCAAGTCCATATTGAGTTTCTCAATGTTCATATCTTGCTTAGCTTTCACTTCTCCAGCTTTTCTGAGTAAAAGAAATGCATGATTGTTCTGCTTAAACAAAGGAAACAGCGTTAAGAGGAAAGAATTCAGAGAACTAAGAAGCTAACAGAGCTATAGAAACCAATGGCAAAATGGAACAACTAATACATGCATTTCAACAGATCTTGAGGTGTACTAAAGCGGCCAGAGGCTTAGACCTGGGCCTTTGTGTAGTTGATTTGTTTCTTGCTCTCTCTGTATCACCGTATTGAGACGGTCACGGATTGCCATGTGGTGTGTCCTCATTGTATCTCTGTGGGGTTTTTAAACCCTTTTTATAAAAATGCAGTTCTACAGAGGTCAGGAGGATAGCCCATGTCTAGTTAATTGTATTTACAAAGTGTTGATCCATGTAGACAGAGGAATGGACGGGTAAAAATTTATTAAAATAAGAAGTAGTACAAAGCAAGGGCATTACACAGTCCTATCAAGCTCTACCAAGTGGTCCAACTGTTGAGACAGATCCGAGGTAACTGACCCCTGACCCCTTACTGTTGGTACAAAGTAAGGGCATTGCACAGCCCTATGTAGACAGAGGAATACACCCAGCATTTTGGTTTTGAGTTTGCTGATTCACTGGGATTAAAACACAACCCAACTTATTTAATCCTAACATTCAAAGCATGGGTTGGAGCCAGACGGAAGGCTCTTGGACTTTAGTACAAGAATCCGGTATTTTAAGTTGAAGAGATGCCAAATTGCTGAGGAATGATCCCTTCTGATCCGGATAAAATATCAGTAGGATCACCTTTGAGACTTCGGGGGAGGTAGGTTTTGTTCCTCTCTGTTCTTGGCACCTCATCTCTCTCCAATGCAGGGACCTAATAGTAAAATATGCGATAAGTAGGAGGTATTTTCCACAGCGTGTCAGATTGTGATATCACTATCAGGATTCAACCGTGTAGTTTTTCGAGTCAAACTTATTGACCCATGTTTCCTGAGTAGAGGTTCGCAAGTACCCATCTCTCATGATAATGAATGGTCCACTTAGCACTCATTGCATCTAGGTGATGCTCATAGAGGTGAAGCATTGAAACATGGGTCAATGAGTTTGGCTCGAAAAACTACACGGTTGAATCCTGATAGTAATATCACAGGAAAATATTCATTTTTCTTTTTTAATATTTTTATTTTATATATTATTTGTCTATTTTTTTTGGCAAAATCTCATAACTAAATGAGCTTACGAAGGCTAGGCTAAACTCCGGCATTAGAAAACTAAATTTGGGGAAAAAAAGTGACTTACAATGGAATATAAAAAAACAACAATTTTTGCATATCGTATCCTTGATTTTCAGAGCACGAATCATGCAACTATGATACATATATACAAAAGTTAAAGCATAATCAATGAAATTACCTGAGCTCCAACACCGATTGCTTCCAATTCTAAGGCTATTCCCATCTCAAAGGGGGAGTTTGAGACACAGTTTGTAAATTGTCTTGCATTTAGCAAGGTTTCCTCGATACCTTCCAACATATGGCCATAATCCGTGTGCTCTGAAATACAGGTGCCTGCAATTTGATCGAATGGTATTCCATCTTGGCTTTGCATACTGAAATGCAGCAACTTAAGGACAGCTTCAGAGTCCTCAACACAAGCTGCACCATTGTTTGAACAAAACATATATGTACCGATGGGTACATATGGGCTTCTATGACCAGATTCTCCAGGGTAATTGTTTGCTATTGTAGATGTGCACTTCAGCACATTGTTAAGAAGAGTCATGCAAGCTTCCGAAATGAAAACATTTGATACAGCAACACAGTCAATGCCCATTTTGCTCCACCAGTGAGGTACAATTGCATCCAAAGGCTTGGAAATTGATTCATATGGTGCAAGGTACATTCTAGGAACAATATCATACTTGCCGACAACATGACAAAATCTGCCCAACCAATCCTCGCGCGCAATTGCCTCTTGAATTGTGGCATTTCCAACCAAAGGAGCACCAAATGTTATGCAAAAAGAATTGGAGTTTCTCAACCGCTTTTCTAGAAACCAGAGAGTGGCCAGGACTGCAACTGCACCTCCTATGGAATGGCCCACAAATATGATGGTTTGTTCCTTTAAACCTTTTATCTGATAAAAGAAACAAAACAGAGAATTACATTCTACTTATAATCTTAGATATCTACTAAATAAAGTAAAATAGGCTCTTTCAATGATGGCACCGGACAATTGAGGAATATTTGATTGACAATAAATGCAAGTGTCTAGCGTTGTGTGACTGAGTGCTAAAGCTGGAGCATCACCATGATTGAACCAGTAGGACTGATCCTCATATCATTGTGGCTGCGACACAGCAGGCCAAAAATTCAAGGGATCTGCTGTAACCCCTTATTGACCAAACCAGTTAAATATTGCTTGATAATCACTAAGGCATAAAAATATGGAGCATTGAATTATACGAATATTGGGGGCACAACAACTTGGGAATTCTGAAATGTAAAATTATTGGATTACAAAAATATGGAGTTACTAGAGCATACTAATATTAAGAGATGTTTTTACCAGTGTTACTAGAGCATACTAATATTAAGAGCTGTTTTTACCAGTGTTCAAACCTGTATGTTTCACATTATAATGCCTATTTTAACCACTTGACCTTTGCCCAGAAATAATAACATTTTTGACTCGATTCACTTGCAGTCGTACTTTAAAAACACCAACTCTTTTTCCTTTCCTTGATTACCTAACAAGTACTTTTTCTTGGCTAGGTAATGACGAAACTCTGAAAATTAACCCAGAAATAATATATTATAAATATTATTAAACAGAAAGTTGCTAATGTTTGCATTTAAATTTTGAAAGAAGTAAAATAAATCTTTTAAATATAGATCATCCTTCTCCTGTAGTCAATACGTCAACATTGCATTTTCATTCAATGACAATAAATAGGCTTTTGTTTAATAGATCTTTTTAATGGTTTCAACACATTTTGAGTTCCTTATCCAATCAGTCACATTTACACTATTTTCTACAGAAGAGATTCTATTTCTTATCTTACAAGAATCACCTTTCAAGATGTTCTCATCTTCTTAAACACTTCGCTAATGAAGTCACATCCAATCTAGCTCTAAGATCATGATATAACTTTGAAAATTACAGTATATTATAGTATAAATATTATTTAAAAAAACACTGTTATATTTATTCAATAAAAGATGATTATATTTATAGCTTCAAAGAAGCAACATAAACTCCTGTAATCATAAATCTAAATAGGATAGCAAATTGACAGTTGGTGACATCTTGGACATCTCTAAGACTCATACTGTAATAAACTTCCAAAACTGAAACTAACACAACTAGTATTAGTGTCATGATAAAATTTTGAAAATTAACAGCAGAAATATCATAGTAAATACTATTTAAAAGAAAATTGTTATATTTATTCAATAATTATATTTATAACTTCAAAGAAGCAACATAAACTCTTATATTCATGAATCTAAATATAACAGTGAACTCACATCCAATGACATCTTGAACATTTCTAAAATTTTGAAATATTTTCAAAACCCCTTTCTAATTCATAATTTTCTATAATTAAAAACTTATCTAATAAAAAATATTTAGATACATTGGATTAAAAAAACTATACTAATACATGTGATAAATGCCCTGTAAACTAAAAAATTTGTAATTGCATAATCTGTGTAGAAAGATCGAGAACAACAAATGCCCCGTAAAATATAAAAATTGTGATTGCATATATTTCTGCATAGAAAGATCGAGAATGACCAAGCATACAGGTGTGCACGATACTAACATTGATAGTTGTAAAATTATAGACAGGTTTCGAAGCTACCTGACATATACCACAAATTTCTAGCATTCCTTTTCTAAAAAATGACATTAAAGCTTGTGAACTTTTTCTATCTGGAGCTTCAGTTTCCTAGGTGACAGATTCCTTCAATGCAAGAAACTGATGATAATCGTACTTGGGGATTTATTCAATGGTTTTAATTTTAGTAAGGTTAAGATCAATAAGTTTTGGGCTAATCTGCTGCACTCTTAGATGAGTTGTATAATATTCTGTGTGTAGCAGCCATGATAATATATAGGGGAAACTTAATAACAGGTATCAATCTAATCAATCAGATATCTCATTAACTAATAACATCAACAAAGAAAAGTACATTACATTAAGACTGCAAGTGGGTAGTGATCAAATTATGTGCGGATTAGTGGTCGATTTTGGAATGCAAGAGTAAGGATCCTACATCACAAAGCAACCTTATAATATGGATTAAAAGTTCTACTTACCTTGTCCTTGAAATCTGAATTTTCCAGAATATGACGGAATCGGTTGAGAGCTCCCTTGTGAACAAGAGCCGGTTTTGCATCATCACCCTTTAGGCCAGCAGAAAAGAATTCCTCATTCTGGATATTACCCTCTCCATATTTGCTCTCTGGGACAATGAAATCTTCTTTATGAAACGAAGGGAAGATCACATATACTACACCTCCATCTTTAATCAGAAGAAAACTGTCTCCTTTATTGTTGGAAATACTACATATCCCATCCCAAACCTTGGGCAGGATCTTACAGGTAGCAATGAAAGTTGCAAGCTCCTGGCCAACACGGAACCTGTAAAAAAACAAATCTACTAATTAGCACCACGTGGGCATTACAAAAAACAAGGCTTATTTTAGTTAAAACTCCCTTAATGGTTTTCTTTTCTGATTAAACTAGCTTCGATTTTTCTCAAAAAAGACGATTCAGATTTATATTGTCTTTTGAACACACAATAGGCATTCTGATTGATTTTTATCAAACCCATCTCTCACTTCCACTACACCTTGTTTTATGATGTCTACATTCTCATACAAATCAATTAACAATATGAAAAAATAATGTGAGCATGAAGATTTTTGGATTAAGATTGTGTGAATATTTTTTCATCAATATTTTGAATCACACTTCATGATTTATCATCAGGTTGAGCAAACAAGAAAAAGAATTGATAGATCATACAAGATAATCTGAAACATGGACAAAAAATGTACCCATAACCTAATCCAACAATCTTTAAACTAAATGAAAAAAACCTTACATTAAAATGTTTTCAAAACTTTAACCCAAATGAGAACTTACTGTGGAAGGTCTGTAGAATCTAAATCCATGGCTTGTCAGCTGCTACTTGCTTAGTATTTGAGTTCTGGCTGGAAGTGCCTTTATAGTCCTCTTTCTTCTTTTTCTTTTCTCTCTTATTTAAACGAAAATAAAAATAAAGTATTCAGGAAGCAGCAGAGCAACAACTAAGAAACGCAGAGGAAGAAAAGTCTCGGAAACAAGTCATCTCAGTGTAACTGTCATGTCATCTTTCTTTTTTCTTTCTTCTCTTATTTAAACGAGAAATAAATTAAAAAACTCAGAAGCGGCAGAGCAACATCCAAGAAACGTATACGAAGAAAAGCCTGTGGGCCAAGTCATCTCAAATTTTCTGCCGTATGAAGATTTTATATTGAATACGTTGCAAATATTCTTGGGCATTTTTCTTAGAGGATAAGAAAGAGAAAATACAAAGAAAGTCCATGGAACCTCTGTGGAAAAGGCCGCTTGGTTCTGGGCCAGACCATATGGTTTGGTATCTCATCGACAAATTGTACTATGTCAACTATTTGGACTGCTTCTGTTTTGGTAATGCAGCATTTGTGAATAAATTTTCAGTTTGACTGTAAAATGATTTCTTAAGTTGAAAGGCGTTATATTAATCATATAAATGATTGTGCGTTAATCACAACCAAACATCTGGGAAGAGAACAATGTCAGAAAAATTCTGAGATTAAGTAGATGTTTGTTTTGGTCTGTTGGGCTTAAACAATCGATCATTACACCAGTTAATTACAATAGGAACAGATCCCACCAGTTGTTTATTTTGGTCCATTGATATCTTCGACCGTGCTTTCCGTACAAACGTCTTTTGGAATTTATGTGCGAGATTGCCATGGTGTTTCTCGGCATCGAAGCCCATTGATACTTTCAAGAAAGTCCTCCCTTCCGTCCACTTTCCATCATTCCAAGATGAGGGTCAAGATATGGTCAAGATTTTAATCTTTTATTATGTCAGAGTTTTGCAGCAAAATCAGATTTTTGCAGGTTCATTTCAAACTAAGGGAGAGGGCCCCATGGTGGGTAGGGTAACCTTGAGCGAGGGGTCCACATCATCAGCGTTCGAGTCGACTAATTTATTTTTGCCCCGTGCCTTTACTGTCGAGTTGGTATTATGAAATAAAAATTTGGCAAGATTTTGAGCACGCTTTCCAAGGTTTTGGGGGCAATTTCCAAAAACTGCCAAAAAAGATAAAAAATTAGGTGTATACCTATTGCGGACATCTGTATGACCGATTGTTGTTTGGCACCACGCCAGTACTTGCATATGCATATTCTAGTTAATGCGCATTAACTGCAACACACTCCCCGTTGTCGGCCTTAACGCCAACCACCTCGGCATGCACACCATTCGTTTGGTCTTGCATTATGTTCACGAAACACCCATTAGTGAGACATAATTCATGTTCAGCGGTTCCATTGAGAACCAGCTTTGGTTAGGACGGACATCGACGGTGGTGAGGTCATGGCCGAGTGGTGGTGATACAGTTTTTGTGCTTAAAGTGCGTATCTACACCATATTCAGTAAAAGGAAACTATATATCTTCAAGATATGCAGGTGAGGTTGTCTTCCAACCTCACTTAGGCAGTAACTATGCATTGCAAAATTTTTGTATGTTTTTCTTGCAATTTTCTTTTGTTAAATGTGCAAGAAAAAATTGTAATGCTTTCATCGTGTAATGAAGTTTTGTTGCAGCTTATTCATGGCCGACTGTGTATATATGTGACTATCCAAATATATATAGGCATATATATGACCGACTATTTGTAAATGTGTATACACAGATATATATGCATATATATCTGTGTATACACACATATATAGACAGCAACGGCCCGCAAATAAAAAATTTCAGCAATACTAGAACTATATAATGCTGGACTGTGTATATATGTGAGAATACAATTATATATATGGGGTGTTGTCATAATAGTGGTTTACAATTCCTGAGAGGAACGAATTTTAGCTGAAATCACATATTTTTAGAAAATATAATGATTTAAGCCTTAAAAAGTTCCATTTTAAGGATTCCAATTGAAGAGGGTTTGATCAAATCACCTTAGATCAAACCCCCTTGGATAGAACCTCGCTAGTTTTATATATACCTATAAATGCGTCTCCTTTACACCTATCAAAATGCTGATAAAAAATCACTTTTGATTTAGCTTTTGGGGGATCAAATGAATTCATTTAAAATTTATTTCAAATGATTATGGTATTCCTCAGAACAAGCTATCCAATGAATATAATTTTAATATGTTTTGGTTTTGTTATGTATTTGTTTTTTAAGTTTTATTAAACATAGGTTTTTCATCGAAAATGAATTTTTTGTTCTTCACATGTGGAAAAATAGAAGATTATCAAAAAAAAAATTGAAAAATATGAGTGCACCAGATATTGAAGTCCTTGATCCAACAAAAAATAAAATAAAATTTTGACATATACAAAAAATTCTGGCGTTATACGGTCGCATTGTGTTTGAATTGTAATTAAGTTTGACTTTGAAACTTGATTAAGGAAAAATATTCAATAAAAAACTATCTAACCAAATTAGGAAGCACTAGATATTAGATTACAAATCTAAATTTGAAAAATTAAATTTTATCCTTCATGGAAAAAAAGTTATGTGTTATCGATTATAGTCACTTTTTAAAAATGTTGTTTTAGAAAAAAATTCGTGGGAGATGGAAAAAGAAGTGTAATTTGATTCAAATAAATTTGAAAAAAATATTTTAAAAATCTACAGACAAAATTTGATGAGACTCTAGTTTGCACCATCTTCAAATTCCTCACAGTTTAGCCGCTATAGGTGCCCAAATGTGAAGATTTAGTTAAAAATAATAATTTCAGTGTCCAGTTTGGCCAAAAATTGTAAACCACTATTATGGGATCACCCTATGCATATATACGGTCAATTATGTGTATATGTCTGTATATATCCATATTTATATGTCTACACACACATATACACACACACCACCATAATATATGTGTTTTTTTCGTTTTATACCTCTGTAATTGGAATATATGCATATACACACATATACACATAGTCCGCTATTCAAATATAGCTTAGTTTGCATTTTGTACCTCTATAATTTGCATATGTATAATGGCAGTATGTGTGTTTCTCAGCTCGACAGTGAAGGCTTTTATGCACCTGTGTTTTAGCCGCCTCTTTCGACTGATGTCGTGAACCCCTCACTCAAAAATTTCTAACCCCCATCGTCCACTCTTCCCTGTCCTTCGTCTTTGCTTCAAATATGACTGATTTAGGGAATACAGTCATATCCATTTATAGAATTCTCCTAGTCAACTAACCTAATCATTTTATTTTTTTAATTGACTAATCATTTATACGATTTTCTTAGTCAATTTAGTAATCATTTTAATTTTTAATTGACTAAACATTTCTTTTTAAATTGATATAATATTCAACATCTTTATATTAGACTAACTAATAAAATATTATGTATGCATGTATGCACACATACATACATACATACATACTACATAATTATTTGTGTGTATGTATGTTTCTATTTGAGACATAGGCATACATACTTATACACACATGCATACATGTATGTGTGTATAGGATACTATACACACATACATACATACTTTGGCCAAAACATAGGTGCATGCCACCCGATACTATGGACTATATGATACTGTTCTAATACTGCCATTATATATATGCAAGTTGCAGGTCTACAATTACATGTTCTACAATTGTTGTTTGAAGTTATATTTCAGTATGTTGTTACACTATGCACCATTCTTATATATGTTGCATATGCATATGCATATATGCAATTGTTGTATGAAGTTAAATTTCAGTATGCTATTTGAGAAATGGTATTAACATAAGTAGGAGTCAGCATATGGTTAGTATGTTATGCATTTGTTGTATGATGTTATATTTCAGTATGTTGTTACACTATGTACCATTGTTTGATATGTTGCTCATTTCCATTCACCCTAATTAGATGCATGGTTAGTTTGTTCTTCAATTACTATCGATCTTACATATATGCATTTGTTGTTACACTATGTACAATTGTTTGATATGTTGTTCATTTCGAATCAGCTCAATTAGATGCATGGTTAGTTTGTTCTTCAATTACACTCAATCTTAACATAAATATGAGTCAGCATATGGTTACTATGTTCTGCAATTGTTGTTTGAAGTTATATTTCAGTATGTTGTTACACTATGCACCATTCTTATATATGTTGCATATGCATATGCATATATGCAATTGTTGTATGAAGTTAAATTTTAGTATGTTGTTTGAGAAATGGTATTAACATAACTAGGAGTTAGTAGATGGTTAATATGTTCTGTATTTGTTGTATGATGTTATATTTCAATATGTTGTTACACTATGTACCATTGTTTAATATGTTGCTCATTTCCATTCACCTCAATTAGATGCATGGTTAGTTTGTTCTTCAATTAATATCGATCTTACATGTATGCATTTATTGTTACACTATGTACAATTGTTTGATATGTTGTTCATTTCGAATCAGCTCAATTAGATGCATGGTTAGTTTGTTCTTCAATTACACTCAATCTTAACATAAGTAGGAGTCAGCATATGGTTACTATGTTCTGTAATTGTTGTTTGAAGTTATATTTCAGTATGTTGTTACACTATGCACCATTCTTATATATGTTGCATATGCATATGCATATATGCAATTGTTGTATGAAGTTAAATTTCAGTATGTTGTTTGAGAAATGGTATTAACATAAGTAGGAGTCAGCATATGGTTAATTTGTCGTTCATTTCGAATCAACTCAATTAGATGCATGTTTAGTTTGTTCTTCAATTACAATCGATCTTACATGTATGCATTTGTTGTTACACTATGTACCGAAGTTAGATATGCATATGCAATATGCATATTGCATCTATGCAAATATGCGTATTTGCAATATGCATATGCATATATGCAATTGTTGTATGAAGTTAAATTTCAGTATGTTGTTTGAGAAATGGTATTAACATAAGCAGGAGTTAGCATGTGCATGTGCATACTGTCGGCAATTGCCTTCTCCATTTACATTTAAATTAGATGAATGGTTAGTTTGTTCATCAATTACACTCCATCTTACATGTATGAATTTCTTGTTACACTATGAAATTCAGTATGTTGTTTGAGAAATGGTATTAACATAAGTAGGAGTCCGCATATGCATATGTATGTGCATACTGTCAGCAATTGCCTTGTCCATTTACATTTAAATGAGTGGACACCTTGTTAATTTCCATAACCATCCTTTATGCTGTCATGGGAAACTCTCCCTTTAAGCTCTATTATGGTTGAAATATTTCCAACCCATTTGAATACAACATTACCATACATATGTATGCTACACAAAATGATACAACATACTGAATTTTCAAATTAACTTCAAACAACAGAGTCATACACCGTTATGATACATATATGTATAGATTACTATAGATAGATACATCAGTTTCCTCTCGCAAAGATAAATATATACATATGTTTCATATTGCAGAGATAGACAGTAACATGATGGAATATGTTGTCTCTATGGTATCCATACTGATGTTTCAAGTTAGAAACATTCAAAACAAAAAAGTTCAAACATCGTTTCAAATCCATCAAGAAGTTCACAACAAAAAACTAGCAACCAAACATTCAAATCAATCGAAAAATGTAGGAAAACTAAAATTTGATGGCAAGTTGTCTTGTGAGTTGGATGTGGCTTGTGATGGAGAAGGACTCCATGATTGAGTTGGTTGGATTATGCTTGGGGTGGGTGAGGTTTGATAGGCCTGTAAACGAGGACTCCAACTCTCATATGGTTGGCTTCTTGTGGGGCTAGGTGAGTGTGTATAGGAGAGCGACTGAGAAGGACTCCAACTCTGAAATGTTTGGCTGGTAGCTTGGGTAGGTGATGGACAATATTGGGGGCATTGAATAGATACGAAATCTATGAAGATCCTATGGCGGTCAGGCAAGGGATTTAGAGGGCTGCTGAGTCGCCTCTCCTTTGCACCATTTGCTTGTGCCTTCTCCAACTCTTTTTCCCTTTTTGCGGCTTCCTTTTCTCTCCGTTGGTCCTCCCTTTTTTTGTCCTTCTCCTTCTTTTGCAGCTCCTTTTCAGCCTCTGCTGCTACTCGTTGCTTTTCCTTTTCAATTCTCATAAGACTTTTTGCCTCCAATTCTGCAATCCTTTCTATCTTGCGCTCTGCAAGCTGTTGCTTCTTCCTCAATTTCAATTATTCTAGTTCCTTCTTCTTTTCATCTTGTTCACTTAGCATTGCCATGAAGTCATCAGCAGTTAGGAGTTGGGATCCTCTTTGCAACTTGATCCCACGGTCAGCTACCTTATTAGACTTGTCTTTCACCACATGAACCGGTAGCTTCAAGAATTGTGAGATGCATGAAGTTTGTTGGCCTCCCAAAGGCTCAATCAAATCGACATTATTTGTTTCTAGCATCTCTCTATCTATAGCATTTGTTCTATCTCCTAACTGCTCACTGTCACTATCTCCACAATCAGCATAAAAATGTACTAACGTATTGGGACCCATGCAGTGCAGTGGGGATGGCATTGAAAGACTCTGTTCTTCGTCCACATGCATATCCATAGCAAGATTGTCAGCACCATCAAAGAGCCAAGAGGGCTGCTTAGGTGGAGTTGGCAGGGAAAGAGATATGTCTCCAATAGTACTCTGGTCTCCCAATACTGCTGGTTCAAGTCATTCATTGGAATCTGAAACAACAAATTCATACATGTAAGTTTGAGAGTATTTGAAGAACAAACAAATCCAATCCATATAATTTAAATGCAACTAGAGAAGGCAATTGCTGACAGTATCATAATCCAATCCAATCCAATCCACAACCATATGCATATGCTGACTCTTACTTATGATAATCCCATATCTCAAACAACATACTGAGTTTTATCTTCATACAACATATGCATATGCTTTCTCTTACTAATGATAATACCATTTCTCAAACAACATACTGAAATTTATCTTCATACAACATATGCATATATGCATATTGTATATTGCATATGCCAACTCCTACTTATGTTAATACCATTTCTCAAAATAGCATAGTGAAATTTAACTTCATACAACATATGCATATATGCAATGCATATGCATATTGCATATATGCGTATATAATTCCATACAACAAATGCAGAACATAGTGTAACAACAAATGCATACATGTAAGATCGATAGTAATTGAAGAAAAAACTAACCATACATCTAATTGAGGTGATTGGAAATGAGCAACATATCAAACAATGGTACATAGTGTAACAACATACTGAAATATGACATCATACAACAAATGTAGAACATACTAACCATATGCTGACTCCTAGTTATGTTAATACCATTTCTCAAATAGCATACTGAAATTTAACTTCATACAACAATTGCATATATGCATATGCATATTGCATATTGCATATTGCATATGCTGACTCCTACTTATGTTAATACCATTTCTCAAAATAGCATAGTGAAATTTAACTTCATACAACATATGCATATATGCAATACATATGCATATTGCATATATGCGTATATAATTTCATACAACAAATGTAGAACACAGTGTAACAACAATGCATACATGTAAGATCGATAGTAATTGAAGAACAAACTAACCATACATCTAATTGAGGTGATTGGAAATGAGCAACATATCAAACAATGGTACATAGTGTAACAACATACTGAAATATGACATCATACAACAACTGCAAAACATACTAATCATATGCTGACTCCTTTTTATGTTAATACCATTTCTCAAACAACATACTGAAATTTAACTTCATACAACAATTGCATATATGCATATGCATATTGCATATTGCATATGCCGACTCCTACTTATGTTAATACCATTTCTCAAAACAACATAGTGAAATTTAACTTCATACAACATATGCATATATGCAATGCATATGCATATTGCATATATGCGTATATAATTTCATACAATAAATGCAGAACATAGTGTAACAACAAATGCATATATGTAAGATCGATAGTAATTGAAGAACGAAGAACAAACTAACCATACATCTAATTGAGGTGATTGGAAATGAGCAACATATCAAACAATGGTACATAGTATAACAACATACTGAAATATGACATCATACAACAAATGTAGAACATACTAACCATATGCTGACTCCTAGTTATGTTAATACCATTTCTCAAACATCATACTCAAATTTAACTTCATACAACAATTGCATATATGCAAATATGCATATGCAGATTTGCATATATATGCATCTAAAAATGGTGCATAGTGTAACAACAAATGTAGAACATACTAACCATATGTTGACTCCTAATTATGTTAATACCATTTCTCAAACAACATACTGAAATTTAACTTCATACAACAATTGCATATAAAATATGCATATTTCAATAGATGCAATATGCATATTGCATATGCATATTTAACTTCGGTACATAGTGTAACAACAAATGCATACATGTAAGATTGTTTGTAATTGAAGAACAAACTAACTATACATCTAATTGAGCTGATTCGAAATAAGCAACATATCAAACAATGGTACATAGTGTAACAACATACTAAAATATAACTTCATACAACAAATGCAGAACATACTAACCATTCATCCCATTTTGCTGATCTCCAACTTCTGTAGTTCCAACATTAGACTCACCCTCAGTGACTGCCAAACCATTGTTGGAAAGGCTTAGAATGTTTGCAGCAGTTGATGCTTCCTCGGGGGTAGCAAAGTGGAATGTCTCGCTAACCCTCATGTCATTATCCAAAGCATTTCGATTAAATGGCCAAATACCTGTCCTCTTGAAGCTAGCTGTAATATTTGAAAAAGTCAATGACTTTTGAAAAGCTAGGCTGCCAAGTGTAGCCAATTCTGCCCTTCTTATCTCCAGATTTGGATGTCTAATGGTCCAATTTGTTCTTTCTTTTTTGAAGTTACACTTGAAAGAGGAGAAAACACTCACATCAAGAGGCTGCAACTTGTGTGATGTGTGGGTGGGTAGGGTGAGCAAGTCAATACCAAGCTCCGTTGCTTTGGTAATGGTAGAGAAGGCTACATGGCTGCCATGCCCATCAAATATCAAGAGGTGTCTATGGGTGGGTGAGCAACCCCCAGGTACTTGGATAGAAAAGAACTTGAGCCATTTGATAAATAGCACTTTCATCATCCATGCATGAGGTTGAACAGCCATCAATGCTCCTGACTCATAGTTGGCTATGTAGTTTTGCACATTTTTTTTGCTCTTGAACAAATAAAAACCTGGAAGTTTTTGACCTGCAGCGTTTACACATGCTAGAATAGTGATCCACTCCCAGCTCTTTGGGGGGTCACCTTAGAATAGTGGTTTACACTTTCTAAGAGGAAGGAAAATTCGGCTTTTTTCCATTCATCAAATCAAATGGGTTCGGCCAAACCAATGAATGCCTAAATTAAAAAAATAATATTGAAGTGGGTTCGACCGAACCTGGGTTCGACCGAACCCCTTCAATATGACAAAAACAAAACAAAAAACATTTCATTTTCACACTTTTACTATGTTCTTTTACCAGTCACTGTCTCCCTAGTGCGTGCGGTGAACAGAGTCCATGATGGCGACCAAACAAAGTTTCTCTCACCGGCGAAAGAAAATTTTGGTTCCTCTCTTCAAAGTTCATCATTCCAATTCGCATATCGACCACTATTGAGCACGAGGTATTTAAAATTCATTTTTTTAGAGTTCAAAATGCATGTATTTGTTTAATTTCGAAACCCTAAATGCAATTTTTTAAAAATTTGTTGAATTCAAATTGCACTTGTTTGAAAGTTTTTAAAGCATTTTCAATATAGTATTTTGCTTCCTCGTTTTGCATAATCCAAGGGTTTGAGTAAGGAAAAATGAGTTTCCTCCCAAAGTTAGTGCAAAAAAACATTATAATGGCTCTCAACATAGTCTAAAAAATGGAGATAAATAAATTCCTAAAGACTAGAAGTGTAGGGGTCAAGGTCACAAAATAATTTTAAAACTACAAATTTAGGGTCAAACTTGTAGATGAAAATGTAAATTTCATACATGTAGGAGTGAACCATGAAAGTCATAGCTTGGTTTGTTAAGGTGTCATAATATTAAATCTTATAAAAATTCAAGAATCATATCATTGATTATGTACATTACAATAAAATATCTCCATATAACAAATGAAGCTAAAAACCCTAACCTTCTTTGTGAATTCTATAGTGTGCTTGCTACATGAGTAATTTTTTTTATGAAAACCATGTTTAGGAATGAAAATATCCAATCCCTTATGCTTCTAAACTAAAGTTTGCAATGCTTATGGTTCTTTTGTCCTTATAGATTCTTGAATCATTTTATAATACATAACCTACTTTGGCTCTAATAATTGTAAACCCTTTAGGAATTCTAAATTGTTGCATCTTGTCTTGATTTTCCCACCATTTTATTCCTTTTGAAATTTTACAAATTAGGCAAAGAATCCTTGTACCTTATATAGGATCATATTTATGTTCTTAAAATTATTAAGGTTAAATGACTTAATCTAAAATAAAGAGGCATATATCAGGATCTCTTGCAATTCTTGACCTCTTTACTAGTGTTCAAATTATATTTGATACCTTGATGATGGCATGACATAGATGATGTTGTGATATTGCTTTATCCATGGATACCCAAGTAAAATATGAATACATCTAAAGAAGAAAAGAATATGACATAGAATAAGAACTTCCCTCATCTTTTAGACCAAAATTAAGGTAAAATAATGTGTCCTATGGTTCAATCAACATATCATTAGTCAATTTTAAATAAACCCTCAAATATGCATATGCTTGTTGATAAAATGATATTAAATAAAAAATTATTCAATGCATACATTTTATTGGTGAGTAAAGATCAATAAAACACACCCTTACATGGTTCATGATCCACAAACCAAATGACCATTATAATTATTTGGTAATATCTCACAATGTGAAAAGGTGTCAAAAAAATTAGCATACCTAAATCATAAATTGACTTGTCATAAAGTGGGTGGGTAGCTTAGTGGTGGAGATTTGCATCCTAACTAGTTCATGGAAATTTCAACATGGTATTAGAGCCAAGCTAGGTGCATTTGACACCTATGTTTTGGCTCAAGGGAGTGTGTTGGAGAAATGAAATTACACACCTAAGCCATAAAAGACTCATCTGTCACGAGCCATTGTCCAATAGTAGAGCATCCTAACACCAAATGGGAGGTCCTAAGTTTGAATACTAGTTAGTCCATAGAAATTTATATAAAATTCAATCACTAGTACATAAGAAGAAGAATAAGTACCCTTATAATTTTTATTAATACCAACAAATTATCATTCCTCACATACATAGGTGAATCAATTATTTCAAGCTCGTCAACATGTATATGTACCTCAATCTCATGACCCTCATATAAAACCGACATTAGATTTATTTGAAGTAAAATATTTAAATTTTCATTAGGAGGAACAATTGAAGGATTGACCCCAATATTAACCCCCTCAACCTATTTTTTTTTTTATTCAATCAAATCCTTAATCAATTATTCCTTAATCCCATAAAATGTTGAGTATAATTACAATTAACTCTACAATTTAATAACAAAATTCTTTCTCAGTATATCTTTTGGGAATAACTTTAGATTTATCTAATGGCCTAATAGGAGGAAGTGTAATCATGCAAGCACTAAGTAAATTTTGAAGCACATTTTACAAAGGAAAAGTTGGAGCTTTAGAGTCATAATTATATTAGAAACATTTATAATGTATAGTTTGTACAATGGTCATTTCCATTATTTTTTACTATCCTTTTTGGAAATAATTTTTCTTTTCAAATTTACAAGGGTAGGATGATGTAGATGAAGCATTAGAAGATCCATAATTAAGTGTGGTAGCCTCTAACAACTTTAGTTCTTAACATTCATCTCCCTTGCACATGCAAATGTTAAGAATGTATATACTTTGTCGATCCTTGT
>VDFB02193867.1:525292352-525319728 GCA_007258455.2 Sequoia sempervirens
CCTTAATTTTTTCCCAACATTAACATTCAAATCAACAACCAAACACTGATTAGCGTTAGCTCCAAAAATGCAAATCAACAAAGAAGATAATTCTAACCAAGAATGTTCACCAAGATCCCAATGTGGGCGAGGTGATAGCATATGGTCAGAGGATCGTTAGGCATAAATAGAGCTGAAAGTATAATTCATCTGCTGATGTAGGCATCCACAAGCAGTGGGAATACTCCACTTATTCAGTGGGTGAGTTTACAACAATTATTAGGCGGCAAGCTAACCTTTAAATCCACTCTTCCACTTATTAACGTGGGGGGAATATTTTCCACACAACCACTTATTTTGTGGGGGGAATTTACAATCAAGAAAGATGTTTATTCTACAACTCAACCACTCAATTGTGGGAGTGTAATCAAGTATAAATTGCAGCAATAAAATGAAATAGTTGTTAGTACTACTAACTAGCTTTACAATGAATATAAATAGCTGCAAATAAGAGATATAAGCTTCTAGAATGTTCTTTATCCACACTGGAGGTAAACCATCCAGGGGTTACATATATGAGAGATTAATCATAAGATTTTGTAGCTAATTAAATGGCTGAAACAGTACTACTGTTTACAGTCTTACAATGATAAACAACTGCAATTTTCAAGTGTTATTACAATCTTTACAAAGCACAATGAAATAGAAGATTTTTCCACTTGATATCCTCTCAATTAATGAAGCTTAAAACCAAAATTAGAATACTGAAGCAAACTGATATAAAAATCAGCAATCTGCAAATGATTATCAGCAAACTGAAAACACATAAAAATAATCACAACTCCTTCACAATACCTCTAGAAGATGAAATATAGCTGGCAAAAGCTCTTGAGAAGGTTGGTGCCCAATTCACAATTATAAAATAGCATCTAAACTCAACCATTAATTTATGCACGAATCCCAATGCTCTCCAAAAAGGTACGACCTCCTTGCAAGGGCGATTTTGCTTAATAAAATCTGAAACTTGGAATTAAATTCTGATAACCTCCAAATATGGTCGCCTCTATTATAGAAATGCAATGATCAAATACCCATAACCAAATAAAATTCATACTAAAAGCTGTATACAAAAATCACTTTCAGCCATGATAAACCAGCAACATAAAAACTAGAAATATCTCACCAAAACTCCACAATAAAGCTCAATATGTACTTCTGGATAAAGCACACTCTCAATCCACCACCTAGGGAACCATAGTTGCAGGCCCAAAGAATGGAGTAAATTTGCTAAGATTTCCCTTAGCCAGATTCTGGATTCATTCCAGCAGCGTAACTTTGCTCTTCAAAAATATGCATAATCAGCTCTTCAAACAGCAGCAATATATAAACTTCAATTGGCAATTGAAGCAACAAGAACTCTTCAAATTCCAAGAAGTTGAATCACTTCAACTTCCAAAAGGAATGCCACCTTTTTGCATTTTACTTTTTTGAAATAATATAATATTACTCAACCTCATTTTCACTTTGCAACAATAAAGCATTTAATAAATTATTAAATGCACAATTGACCCCCTTAATGGCCCCTCTTTTAAAACAACATGAAGGGCGTGGGGTACAACTGAGAAACATGAATTTTGACTAAGTATAAAAACTCAATCCATGGAGATAACCAAAACCAATGCCAATACTGAAACTGATGGATAGCAAGATGACTTGAGTTGAGCTGCTGATGATGCTACTTCCAAATTTAGACTTACTAAAAATAGCCAACTGCTATAAATAGTAAGTTCACATCAAAACAATAGATAGCCAAACTAAACACTAACCTACAAAGGATTGAATTGCTGCTAGACAGATACTGCCAAAAGATAGACTTGCTAAAAATAGCAACTGCTATAAATAGTAAGTTTGCACAACATCCTTTGAATGCCACTTGAACAATATATGAAAGAGGAAACCCTAATTTTCCACCACAGCTTAGCCTACAAATTTTTGGAAATAGGCTAAATCCTATTGAAGAGTGTAGGGCCAAAATGGGGACATTACAGTCCACCCTTCCCAAAATTGCTTGTCCTTAAGCAATGCCACCACACTCCAAAGGAACAATTTGATCCTTACCATGCCAAATAGGATCCCAGGGTCCCAAATCATCCTAGGAGAAGGATAGTACCAACTGATGTAAGCACTGCACTGCTGGATGCCAACACAAGAAATCACCAGATTAAAATTAAACTGAAACATCATGGGAATAAATTCTAGAAGACCATCATTGGCTTCATCATCTTCAACTATGGAATCACAAACCCAAGTGATACCAGGATTCCAAATCTTTCTCAGGAACACTGTTCCTCTAATAGTTGCGCTACTCTGATTAATACAACCGAATACTCAAAGTGGACCAACATGTCACAATCCACAAAAGACAATGCATCAAACATGTCAGTGCCTGGGTCCCATATCAGTCTGTAGGACCTCCAAACCTTGTTGTCATAATTCTGATCAGCAACAAAAATATTTTCAAACATGCTTCTAAACCAATGCCAAACCAAGAGCAAAGCTCCACACTCCATCCCTATTCAAGAGGATGCGCAATGCTTCCTTTGAAGCAAACTGATTTCACTGAAAGAACTCCAAGATATATTCACATATCTCACATCAAGAGTTTCAATTTGACAAATCAAATCAGTTAATAACTCACTGTCCCAAAAAATAATGTATGAGTTGGTACCACAAAATTCACTATCAACTATCAATGAACAACCCATACTTGAACTTTGACCATACATAAACATTCCCTTGCTTATTTTTGGCAGAAATTCAGTCCAAATAGGAGCTGGAGAGGCCTGGAAATGAAGTAACCAGCTTCCTAAGAGGTCTGAAATAATCATCTTGGGATCTGATTTTTAGAAAATCAACATCCAAGAAGACAAGCAGCAACTGCTACAAAAGAACTTTCCATCAAAATGAGCATAATTGCTCATGAACCAAGCTGGTGGCACTTTTAGCAAGAGACCCCATGTCACCACAAACCAACTTTTGATCATATTTCCTTCCCAGAACACCAATGTATGATCACAAATAAAGAGACAATGACATAGAAAGAAGGGAGCAACAAACATTAAACATAATTTTTTACACTTATCTTTCCATCCAACCTTCTTTTTATGCATTCCATTCTTCAAAAGAAAATGCTTGAGATCCCAAACACTGATTTTCAATTGAAGACATTTTCCAACACATAAGAAAATGGTCACAACTACACTTTGAATATTATATGCTGGTCTATCTATTTTGAAATTACCTTCTTCCCAAGTAATGTCAGGATCCCAAACTAACAACCATGAAGAACCACTTCTCAAATTGATAATTGCTCTCACACGAATCCTTTGATTCGCTCATTCCATCTGCAATGCCACTTCTTGAAATTCCAAGAAGTATTCAACCAACCTTTGTTCATTGAAGAAATCAAATCTAGAATCTTGTGATATGACTTGCCGGAAAGATTCCATGAATCCTTCATCAAATACAATTCTAAAATCTATCACTCTAAGAGAAGATGGTGATGAACTAAAATCTGATATGAGTCTCACAAGCATCCTCATCAAAAAATAAATTAAACCTTCATCAACAAACCCATCAACTCTTTGTTGATGAACAATAAGAATGCCTTCATTTCTTTGTGTTTCAAGAGTTACCAATTCTTGCTGAATGGTTGCACTAGGAGCAGCAGTAGATTCAACTTCATGCAACTCACGTATTAACTCTCCAATGCTGGAAGACAAACTCAAATCCCCTTCTTCAGTAATCTCTGAAGCAATTTCTTCGTCATTTTCAAAAAGAGGATTTACATAAACCTTACTAGAACCTTCTTCATACAAGAGATTGTCAAAAGCTTGATAAGCTTGAGAATTTGAATGCTTTGGTCTCTTAGGACAGCATTCCAAATCATATGTTTCTTGTATGAGATCAAACTCATCAAGAATTTCTTGAAGCTCCTCTGCTCTTCTTCTATTTTCTTGCTCCCATGAATATTGAACAGCAGAAATCTGATTCTCTGCTTCAATTAGAGTCTCATGCACTTCTTGCAACTTTGTTTTGGTAAGCTCATGCCACTCCAATGCCTTGTCAGCAATATTGGCCACTAAGTCTTTGTCACGAATGATGTGCAAAAGACTAGATTTAATTTCCTCCAAGGCAAATTTAATGGACTTCATGTCATCAATAGAAATGCAACATACAACTTCTCCCCTAGGCACATCATAAATCATCTGTTCTACATGTCTATGAATTCTATCAAGATTTGACAAAATTTGAATTCCATTATCAGCAATGTGTGAACTTGAGCTGCAATCATTATATACTGGCTGAGATGATGTAGAACAACTTTGATGGATAAAGATTTCAAAAATGGTTTGAGTTGTACTCCTCAACTTGTCTCGCATGTGATGAACACTCTTCATCATTCCATCCATAGTGCCTTCCAATTCCTTAGCTTTTTGCCTTAGCTTGATTTCCGGTGAAGAAAAATCTGCCTTATAACTACTAGAAACTTCACCTTCCATGTTGTCTCCTACACATGATTCAAAAGAATTGATCAAATCAACTTTGAAGTGGGAAGAGACTTCATCTTCCTCTTTCTTCTTCTCCTCCTTGACTTGACTTTCAAACCAACATTCTCTAGAATTGTGAAGAAGAAAATTGCTGATTGAACACATATCTTCTACTAATCGAACTTCTCTTTCATTTGGATCTACACTTATGGCCTCTTCATGTATCTTTGTTTCAAATTTTGTTTCCAAAAGTTTTTTCTTTGAATCTTCAACATGAGGCTTCTTAACACAAGTCAACTCACTGTTCTCCTCTGTAGAAAACAAGAGTACCTCACTAGTCTTCAAGGCTTCCACTGACACATTACATTCTTTTATAGAATGCTTGGATAAGTGAAAATCCGTAGATACCCCTTGAAATTTTGCAATGTCTTCAAAGGGATTCCAACTTTCATCCTCCTCTTCAACTTCGGAAATCTCCTTTTTGTTCACAACATTCTTCTTCAAAAATGGTTTCAACTTATCTTCACATTGACTGAAAATTTCTTTAACTAACAAATCAGCAGTGGGAGAAATCTACTCTTCACGTTTATAAGCATCCAAGAGAAGAGTTTGGACACTTTCAGGAAGACTATCAACTTCTTTAATTGTAGAGATTAGAACATTCATGACAGCTGCAAACATACTCTCTTCTTGCTCACTCCAGGTCAAGGTGAAAAGATAATTAAACAAGTGATAAATTTGATTCTCCATCTCAAATTCTATCAATAAGATGCAAGCACCAACTTCAGAAAATGTTTTTAAAATAGAAGCTCTTCTTGGAAACAAGCTACTACCAGTTTCATCCAAATCTTGAAAACATTCCACTATCATCTTTAATATGATCTTCATAGTTTCATCATCATAGGGCAACTGGGGAATTACAATTCTCATTATCTCCAAAAAACAAGAAGAAATCAGCAACTTGGTCTCTTCATCAAGATGCCCCAACCAATAGGGCTGATTCAAAAAATTCATTGCAGGAGCTAGTGCCAACTCCATTATCTCTGAAGGTGATGGCCTCACTTGTCTCAAACATTGTTCTAACAAATGAAGAATGTTCTCTTCATTTTCCTTTGATTGAAATTCTTTACCAAGTCTCTTCCCAACCATAAAGAGAGTCTCTTCCAACTTCATCTCTTCTTCATTAGCCATGCCTAACTGCCAACCTCTAGATACCACAAGAAACTGATCTAGAATCTGCACTGACTTTCGGTGTAGTACCGAAGATCTCTATCATTCATCTACCTAAGCATGAAGCACTGATCAACAGGATGGCAGGATCTTATGCTCTGATACCACTAAGGCCCAACCGCTACACCAAAAGACCGGCCTATTAGTAAGGGCAACTACCTAGGGTGTTAAGGGCGACAACTAGGGAGGAATCTTTAACTGAAGCCACCACCGGAGAATCTGGGGTCTTACACAAGCCCGTCAGACACATGGCCGCCGGGATGCACCCAACCACGCACAGGGGACATTACATTCTTGAAGGGATTATTCTTTGTTTCGTATATTTGGGCCACTTCCGTTTTTAGATTGATGATCTCCAAACCTTGGCCAACAGTAGCCATCTCCTTGCACCATTCGACGATCAATGACTCTTCCTCCTTAGTTAGGACTATTGGGGGCCCCTTCCTTTTTGTAGTGGTCATACCACCTAGCCAATTGGACAATGTTGAGGTAGGAATACCCCACTTTTTTGCTGCACCTCTAGTTGACCAGTCGTAGTCTTCGACATCTTCAAGGGCATGGTCCATGTCAGCCTGGGTCCATTAACAGCTCGGTGCAACCTTTTTGGTTGATACAGCTGGGTTAGCTTGCACTATAGATTCAGTTGGTTGTTCCAAAATAATTTCTTCCTCCTCCTCACTACTCGGTTCTTCAGTTCGCTGGTGAACACGAATGACAACATCCTCCTCATCGCTATGTGGCAGATGCACACCTCTCTTGTGTGCGGGCATAGTTGTTCGGCTTCACTTTTGTGGAGGCTTCCTCCTTGAAGATCACCTGATATTTGTTTGCACATTTATCTTCCTTTGTATTGAACCAACATAGTGATTAGTAAATAGCATACACTTAATATTGAAAATAATGATACCGATTGAAACAACGAATCCATACATTTACTATTGAATGTAATTGAAGAACAAGCTAACCATGCATATAATTGACACAACATTATGATACACATATATGAACTTGTAACAGCAGCATGATACAAAAATTTATATCTTCTAACAGCTTTGCAAGACAGTAAAGGGTTTCAAATATTTCTATCATACTGCTATTTCAAGTTGTGTTAATGTTTCATAATGCTGTTGAGATATTCTTCGCATACTGTCAGTACAATTGAAGAATAGACAAAGCATACATCTAATTAAGTCGAATGTAACCGATGGTGGGTAGGGTAACTTTGAGCGAGGGGTCCACGTCATCAGCTTCCGAGTCGACTAATTTTTTTTTGCCACGTGCCTTCACTATCGAGTTGGCATTATGCAACTTTTATATATGTATGTATATATCTATCTGAGTTCTAACTACATGCACTGCAGGGCAAGAGTGTTCTGATGTGGTGTAAATATCGACCCCTCTCCCTTACAGCTAACTTTGATGATGGTTGAGTCCTACTTATGTTAGTACCATTTCTCAAACAACATAGTAACATAAGTAGGAGTTAGCCATTATGACAGTGGACTGTAAGGGATAGGGGCCAATATTTACAGTCACTTTACTTGAACAAATAAAGCATACATCTAATTAGGTTCAATGTAAATGAGGACATACATACAGTCACTTTGCAGAGATAGATAGATACTTAATTTGAATGTGAATGAACAAGGTATAAATTGAATGTACATACCTATAATTGGTGATGAACCGTACAGTAATATATAAATTTGACTATGCAATATATATATATGCAGAGATAGATAGATACCTAATTTGAATGTAAATGAACAAGGTATAAATTGAATGTAGATACCTATATTTGTTGATCAACTGTTCAGTAATATATTAATTTCAATTTGCAAAATAGAAATATACATACCTTGTTAATTTACATTCAAATTAGGTTATCTATCTATCTCTCTGCAAATATATATATTTTCCATAGCCCTATCCATTGTCATGAATACCTATATTTGGTGATGAACCGTATAGTAATATATAAATTTGACTATGCAATATATATATATATATATGCAGAGATAGATATATACCTAATTTGAATGTAAATGAACAGGGTATAAATTGAATGTAGATACCTATATTTGTTGATCAACTATTCAGTAATATATTAATTTCAATTTGCAAAATAGAAATATACATTCCTTGTTAATTTACATTCAAATTAGGTTATCTATCTATCTCTCTATATATATATGTGTATGTATTTCCCATAGCCCTATCCATTTTCATGAAACTTACACATTTATCTATATCTACAGTATATATGGCCCTATTCATTTTAACGAGACTTACGCATATCTCTCTCCCTATATATATATATGCAAAGATAGATAGATAGCTAATTTGAAATTAATAAATTACTGAATAGTTCATCAACAAATATAGGTATGTACATTCAATTTATACCTTGTTAATTTACATTCAAATTACGTATCTATCTATCTCTGCAAATATTATATATATATATAGGGGGAGAGAAATGCGTAAGTTTCATTAAAATGAACATGGATATATATAATATATATATTGCAGATATAGATAAATGTGTAAGTTTCATGAAAATGGATATGGCTGTGGGAAACATACGTGGATATGTATCATTTTGTGCAGCATATATTTCTACCATGACAAAGCTTAAAGGGAGACTAGCCGGTGACAACATAAAGGATGGTTATGGAAATGACTTACTGAAAGAGTTGAAGGAGGAGAGCACATCGATCTGGAGGAGGTCATCGTCGCTCAGGAGCATGCAGCAGAAAGTGAGAAATTTGAAAATTTTGAATAAACTGTAATGTGTAACTTGCATCGCACAAATGAGGATTGCTTGCATAAATAGGTTTGTTGAATTTGAATTGGTAGCAAGTGGATTAATTTGAATTATGGGAGGGAATTCGATTTGTATTCATTTGAATTATGGGAGGGAATTTGATTTGCATTCAATGTATTAATGGTAGAAGGGATAGCTTAATGGGTACGTAGGATTTGTGGTTGGTGATTTGAAGTGATATTAAGTTTGTTTTTGAATTGTAACCAGTTTTACATTTTTTTATGATTATTGTTTTTTAGTGGATTTGTAAATAATAGAGTGATAATTAAGTGTTATATTGAAATTTTGCAATGCATAGTGAGCCTGAGAGTTCGTGTTTTTCAATTTTGCAAGCAAATTCAAAAAAAGTTTGGTTATTATGGACATCCAGGAACTAGTTGGTAGTAAAAAGAATATGAGAAATGGGACATGTTGAAATGTATTTTGTTCAAATATATTTGGAATTAAATCACTTGGCAATGTCTTATGTACATGTCAACTCACTTTTAATGCAAGAAGACTTATATTTTGGTTAATAAAATATCCCTTCACAACAACCTTTATTGGGAAGGTGGCAAAAATTATTTATATTGTGGAAATTAGATTATCATTATGCATTCACTTGATATTGTGAAATAGGAAAATAAATGTCCACTTGCATTCACCCACTATTGAGAAGGTGGCAACAAAAAAGTCAACCTATGATAGGACATACTGTGAATTTAATATGAATCTATCATATCATATTTGAAAGGAAATTTGAAATTTTTATTGGTATAAAAATTACCCACCGATGGGCCCCAGGCTGTCCATAGCTATAACAGCTATGGGACCCTTTCCCACGATCGACTCCTCTCCCTTATTCAATTTGACAATGATGGTTTTTTTTTTTCCTTTTAAATCAAAATGTTTAAAATATTAATATTAATAATTTTAATGGGTTATAGTTTTCAATTAGAATAAAATTTTGTTAGATAAAAATATTCATAGTCAATTCTTTAATTATACAGAAGATAATTAAAAAATATATAATTTATTAAATTGAAGGATGAAAATTATTATAGTAATTTTTTTTTATGAAGTGTATATATTACTAATTAAAAGATATTTGTACATGCATTGACAAAAAAGACGGGTGAAAATAATCACACTAGAAATTCAAATAGCTACAACTATTATAATATTTTTTATTGCAAAAAAGTAAAATAATCTTTTGCATTCATTTTAGACAATAATTTACTAAATAATTCACAAAAGTTATAAAATCGAGAAAACTTCCTTCTAATTTCATAGGTAAAGGTGATATAAATTTACAATCATTTCAAATTGAGATAATAATAATTGGGTATTTAGAGATTATCTATATATGTTTTTTCAAGATGGTCATGTATTTGCTTATGTAGGATTCACTACATATTTGTTTCCATGCATCCATGCCTTGTAATAAGAAAATAAGTGGATATTCATAGATTTGGCAATAATCTATGGTCCCAATGTTTATTGTTGTTTATATATAGTTAGACCCCATGCTTTATGGATTCTCAGTGTTTAAGTTATTTTAGGGGACTTTTCATTAGCCACCATGTGAGACTAGAGTAATTAGAACCACTTTTATTTTTTATTTGTTCCATGCATGTCCAACGTAATGTTGAAAGTTCATGACAACAAAGAGAGCTAGATCAAGTGTTTTGCCTTCATTTTGTAGATGATAGTCATCATTTTTCCAAGTGTGTCATTAATCCATAAATTCATATTTAGAGTAACTACTTGTTTGATGTGTACAATGATACCTTTGCCTCTAGTTGTTCATCGTTTGAAATTGAATTTTCATATATTTTGATGTTCCCTAAAAGCTTGATGTATAAATATATTTGATTTTCTACAATGCATCAATTTATATGCTACTATGGAGACATATATGAGATAATTGTAGCATGATTTTGAATTCATGTTTATGAGATGATTTATGCATTATGCGATGTATGTTTATTTATATGATAGATGCATGTTATGTGATTTTATGTTATGATGATATGCATGTTATCTTTAATCAAAAGAAAACTATCTCCTTTATTGTGATAAATAAACCCACTTCAACTATGTTAGTCATAGTTACATTTATAATGAATCAAACTCAAAGTCAACTCTAACAACTATAATATTCTTAAACATAGTGAAATCAAGGTACATTCAACTTGCAATAATTTGTTGATCTTAAACTCTTATGTAGCCTACTTTTAAATTGTTGTCATAACTCATCCATCAACTACACAACAAATACTTGTATTACAATCATATAAAAATAGATACTTGCCACTATGTGGCTACAATACATAATAGATACCTGCCACTCTGTAGCTACAATACATATGAGTTGTTGAAATCTATTATTTCAAACTATTATCTGAATTGCTCTAAATTGAATTGTTTAAAAAATAACAACATATCAAGAGAAAAGCAAAACCTTACGAATCAACTAATTCCAACAATAGATCAAATCCAAAGATCTGATAGAATGTTTAAAACAAATAAAAACATTTGACGAACAAAATATATAGAGCAAAAGTCACTTGTGTCCGTCTACCAAACAAACTGAACAAGAAAAAGAACACTTGCCCCCGTATACTATCAATTAATTAATATTAATTAGGTATACTCCATTATATGTCTCTCGGTGCAGCAAAATCCCTTCTAAACTTTCTGGTTCCAACTCTCATTTGCTATGAAGTTGAACGGGGGAGAGCTTGATCTCCTCTCTGGGGATTAAAGTTGATTTTGACTGTATTGTTGCCACCAAATCATGAAGCTACTCTGCTCCAAAAATACCTCTACAGAAATACTCTTATTTGTGATCATACTCCCAACGTATTACTCAAGACACTCTTTCAGAGAGGCATTTATCTCTTGCTGCTGTTGGAGACTTATCAAGGCTTTACTAGCCTCTTCTAAACGAGCCCAAAAACATGAGTCCTGAGTTAAGGATGCAAAATTTGTGCGACCCCTTCTTTCTCTACCAGTGAGTTAAGCATAGACAGAGCACACAAACTGTTTGACAAAATGCCTCAAAAAAATGTGGTTTCATGGAATGCCATGATTGTAGGATATGCTCAAAATGGATCTGTTGACAAGACTTTACAAAAGCCCCCATTTGACCCCACCGTAGCCTTCAACACTTACTCCCTGCTCTACACTCCCCAGTAAATTATGTAAGTAATGTTAATATTACCCCTGCAACTTCAAATCAACCTATGAATATCCTCTTTGGCTTGGTCTTGTAGCTTTAACATCATCATTGTAGTTGTAATATGTGTTTATGGCACTGTGCAGGTTTTTTATGAATGGAATTCCGGTGGCAATCTTTAAAGAACAGTAAGAATTCAAGAATGGCATATTCTAGGAATCGAGCAATGAGATCATATTCAAGCCTGTGGAATGTAGATTATTGGGAAAAGAGAGTTGGTGCAGTGAAGATTGACTAGAGCAAGTCTCCTTTTGTTGCTTCGTACAAAAATTTCAAAGTAGAGGCATGCTCTGCCTTCTTTTTATGCTCTGTGAATTCATGGTACAATGTAGAGCCATTGCAATCGAGTGAGCAACAAAAACTTCAATATGTGCACAACAACTACATGATTTACGATTACTGTGCTTAAATACTAAAAACACTTGTTGTGTTTTCATTTTTGGCAAGATAGAGAGCTCCATAAAAGAATGAATCTAAATTGATTTATGATTCTAAATTTCATTGATTTGTGTATTTTTCTAAATTAACTTGTGTGTTTGACTAGAGTATTCATTACAATGGATCCCAAGGTGAAACCATTAGAAGATGCCTTCAAAGAGGAAATTTCTCTTGTTTAAAATCCTATTCCTCAATGATGTAATTATGCTTGTTCCCCCATGAATTTTAATTTAAACATAGGTCTTATTCTGATTTTTTGACTCCTCTAGTTTATCAAAATTTTAATTTGAATCATATATATTTTGGTTAGCTTGTATATTAACTATGCACAGATCTATAGTTCATAAATTCACTAGTGCTTCTCATTTTTTATGTGTATCTAATGTATATATTTTGGCCATGACCTCCCTAAGTTATATGAGTTTCTAGTGAACCATCATATGTAATAGATTTAAAATTAGATGATGACAAGAATGAGAAGGTTTTAGTCTCCTTACAACCTATTATGATTAGTTAAATGAGTGGACTAGGTATTCTAGGTGACTATTGTGTTATTTCATGCCTATATTCCCTCATGACATGCAATCTTTAGGTTCTATTATAGATATATGTGAAATGTTTGATGTTTCATCATATGTGATTGACTTGGATGATGTTAGGGAAGTTGAGATCTCAATTCTCTTGTTTCTCATCAAAACAAATTAATCCCTCATGCTAAACATTTCTCATCAAATTGGCATGAGTTCATTTTGTCACCAAGCTAATCAAGATTTTAAGTTGTTTCATGACACTAATAATTTTAGTCTATGCAATCCTTTTTCTATATTGTGTATTGATTCACATGATGACATAGAAGGAATCATTTCAAAAGGACCACCCAATGGGGATATTCTAGAAGAATTATATTTTCTAGTTTTTATTTTGATTTTGTTAAGAATATATAATAACATAAACTATTTTTCTTTTGTCACAAGTAATGGTACCCATAATTTTCTTATATTCAAGTAATGAAGTGGATGATTCCTTTATTTTCAACAGCATCGATGATATTACTTACGATAATCATATTGTTATTTCTATCTCTAATGAAGAGATCTAGTGAAATTAATTGTTAACTAATAATTCTAGGTAAACCCTTGATAGAATCTAAGATCAATGTAGAATATAAGACATTGATTTAACAAAGAGACATCATTTTCTAGGTACACACTAGTATAAGTCCATAATTTATGTTGTTAGCCCATACTTCTTGATAACAGATTTAAGTGTTGCCCTCCATATTTATGTTCCTTATTTAGATACAAAATATAATAATATTAGTCCTAGCTATACTTATTTAATCTAAGCTGATTTGTGCTTATTTTCTTGCACTTACTTAATTAGCTTAGGTTAACACATATGCAAAGCTTATTTTCCTTCATAATTTTGGTGAACCCAATGGGTCTTACATGAAACAATCTTCTCTCTAAGGTTTTTAAATATATAATAAGCATCTTTAGATCTACACCTTTTTTATATTTATATTTTATTTTCCTTTTTGAAACTCCTTAAATATTTTTAGATCAATGATTACTTTTACATTGTTATATATTTTAGATTAGGGGTTTTTATCTATATTTTACTTTAACAATGTAGTCCTAAGTTTATGCACCAAGAAAATAAGGAACCTTGTTTTGACCATATTCTATGCCTACATTGTATAGTGTAATTGAGAAAGAAAAGGAAAGATAAGATGAGTTCAAAGGAATATACTTAATATAGTGAGTAAAATAGTAATGTGGAAGGACAAGGAGTGAATGTCTTAACATGAATGTTTTAGGAAATTAGTCATTACTTAGTTTGGGATTTTGAGAGTGGGGGGAAAGATAAGTATATATAGAATTAGGAAATGGAGAAATGAAGGGAAATTTCAAAAAATTGATCCAATCTTGGGCCATGTAGACTAATAGAAAGGGATAGAAGGTACTCTAGATCAAGAGTTCGAAACTAGAGTGACCTATAGGGAAGATCGCTAGAAAGGGAAAAGGAGTAGGAAATCTTAATCAAGTAGAGTGAATATGATTTTTTGATGGATTTATTTTCTTTAATTTTCTTTTGGTTTGATGGATGAGAGAAATATATTTCAACTTACATGATTTATCTAAGAAATTTTTTACTTTTCTTTTTGATAGTGACATGTCAACCCCATGCAACTAGGAAGATGCATGGGCTCATCACTAAAGTTTAGACTAAGAGAGTATCGAGATCATGAATGTGGAATAATGGTACACAATATGTTTTTCATTTAAAATGCAACATTTGATGAGGAAATAAATAATTGATTTTCTTATAAGTATCTATGAGTCACTAATGATATAAAATTTTATGAAATTTATTTATGGTATTTGAAAGGAAACTTTAAATGAATAAACTTCACAAATAATTTTCTTAACAACCAAGGTTGACTATCAAATTTGGGCCCTAATATTATGACTATCAAATGTAGGCCCTAAAATATAATAAAAAGGTGTGTTATTTCAATGGATATGAATAGATAGTTTGGTTTTTATTGGGTATTATTGGATTTTTATTATCTACAATCTTCTACAGTGTTGCAATAATTGTTGGATGTAGTAATCAAATTAAATTAATACTTTACTTCTATCGCATTGCTAGGTAACCTTATTGCAATCATGAGGGGCCATGGGTCATAGTTGCCATAGAGTATATGAGACTCTGTAAATATACTAATAAACATGTAAGAGTATTATATCATGCATGGGTTTGAGAGTCTTATCAAATTGAAATCACAAGATTAGTATGCATCTATATAGTAGGTAAATTACTCTTTTAGCAATGTTTGTATTTAGTATTGTGTTATGGGTTCAATATGCTTGTATTAGGTTTTGTGTTTGATATTGACATACTAGTAGCTACAACTATCAATAGATTGGATTCATTTTTGGGTTCCATAAATGGAAAATAAGATGTATGGACATGATCATGGAAAAATAATATATCATGGGGTAGTGAATAGAAGGATAACAATAAGTGCAAAGATCTTAATAGAATGTGATGGATAAAAGTATCAATACTAACATGACTAATTCATATGTATGACCTATAATATGATAATCATTTATATAAATACAAACCCAAAATTCATTAAAATTAAAACCTTAAATTTATTTATATAAAATTTATTTAAAAAATTCATTACATATTAAACACAAACCCTAAACCCTACAAATTGAGAAAAATATATTCAAAATTTGATGAAACCTATTTGGAGATTATGGAAATGACACTGTGGAGGGAGGTAAAAATAGGTGGTGGGTGGGGCTCATAAACTTGGGTACTCATTTTCAGGCACCATCCAAAACACATTGTTGCCACATGGATAGGAAAAAAGAGCACATAGAGCTTTTAAAAATAAATAAGTAGCTTTACAAAATCTATACTCATTATGAAACAATTACACGTTATAATAGGTACCCATTTAGGCACATGACCCCAAAGCATAGTGGGTACCTATTCATGGAAGATATGTGTTTAGGCTTGGGGACTCATTCCTAAATGTTTACCAATTTTTTATGAAATGAGTACTCATTCTTGTCAAGTTTCTTTTTCAAGCATGACACTTCCACTAAAAGTGGACCCATTAACTTGCACTTAACTTAAAGGTGGTAATATATGTATCCAAACTAACACCTCTCCATTGGTACTCTTAATCCAAATCATCATGTATTCCCTAATTCTAGACAACATTGACCATTTTTGAACTACTACAATCTTGTTTTCTATGACAAATTCCAAGGGGTTAATAAGGTCTTTTTATGATTCATTTTAGATTGGTCAGTGATTATTCCAAAGCGACTAAGTAGTTTGTGTTGGAAGTTTAGTTGCAAGAAGGAAATGACTTCTATTGAAGTGTTATAAGAGAATATTGAAAGTTTCATGTCTCTAATATTGTAGGTATACTTTTAGGGGAATTTTTGAATGTAATAGAGATTTCCTCTTAGCACAATTATTGTTATGAGAGTAAATGTGATTTGATATATGTGTCAACATTTTTTAAAACTATTACAATCTTTGTAATGATCATTGTGTATTTACAAATGGATTTTTGCAACTTAGTAATGGATTACTAAGTATGTTTTTCTATGATACTCAAACCTTGATTATATTTTCATGCTTTGATCAATTATTTTGCTCTTAACTTCTTTGAAATTACTCCTTGTAAACTATGACTTTGTCCATTGAAAGGCACTGATATGGGAATGTGTTGACTCATTGAAATGATTAAAAATAATAAATCATTACACTAGGAATTCTAGTTTAGTCACAACTCTTAAGTATCCCATGGTTCTACAATAAACAAGGTACAAACTCATATAAATTATGTTTGTCACTTTACCTTGTGGTCTAAGTAGATTGCCTCCACTTTGCACTCATTGTAGTAGTGATGAAAATAGCTATATAGAGGCATTCTGATAGCTAGTTTTTCTTGGCTCAATGACAATCTTTGGAGTCAATTCAATAGGTTGGGTTTATCTATCACCATTTTTGTTGTCCATTTTATTTATAAAATCTCTAGGAACACCCTCTCGAGTCTAAGTTGATCTCAAAGAGTAGGAGAGAAAACCCACTCTTGTAAATTTGGCCTTCAAACCCTCCATGGTTTATGGATGAGCAAGTTTTACTTTCATGATGACAACCCTGGCCTTGAAAGTGAAAACATGTTATAGGAAGTGGAGTAGTGGTTTTGGGACCCAACACACTCTTGGCTATGTTTCTACCAAATAGTTTTTAGAAATACTTAATATAACAAAAAATAGGGGGAAAACACTAAACACTATGTTATATTTCATCTCCTTAACCTTATCCATTTTTAAACATATTTAGTATTTTAAAAATTAGATTTAGAGTAGTACAATTATTATTCTTATTATATCTTTAAATTTTGAGTGTACACATCTTGAATTTCTCATCGAAGTTCAAGTTTAGTTGATTCCAAGAAAAAAATGATCACTTTTAATCCCCTTTTGGTCCCCCATTTTTAGGAACTTACCCTACCCATTCTCGGGTTAGAAGATAACACTTTGTACCATATAGCTAAGTTATTCAAGCATGATGTTAAGGTTTATTTTTATATTCTATTGTTAAAGCTGAACTTTTGATCATGATGTGTTAGCTTAACCTTTTCTCTCTTCTCTTCTACATAGAGGAGCTTCTATGTATATTTTTAAAGGACATATATCTGTGTAATGGTTAATTGATCAATGAACTTAATAGTAAGCAAGATATTATCTTAAATATTCTTAGTCTTATCTTTGTTCATATTTAGCTATTATGTTGACATGTTTTTGTTGATTATTGTGTCATGAGCCTTTGCTATTCTTAAATTGATTTTTGTAATCTCTCTCCCTTTTCACCCCTACACACCAACTTCACTCTTAACTTAAAGGATAGATATAGATCTAGCTCTCAAATCCTAGAGATTGTTTTATAGGGTCCACTCATATTATTTTTTATATTGATAAAATTAGGATTAAATTAGGGCTTGACCCTTTTACATAGTAGCAACCAAGATGTAAGAGTAACTAGTGTCATGGGATATGAAATAGACAAAAATAAAAATGAAAGCTCACCAATTCATCATAACACATCCAAAAAACACACAACATAAGAATAAGAATAGGACACAAAAGCTAACCACTACCAACCAAATTTTACAAGATGTTAGTTACCTACCACTCCTTAGATAAGAAATAGATCTTGTCTTCAAAAGTGATCTCCTTGAGTTCTCCAATTTGAGTTCTTGGGTCTCAAACATTTGTCATTGTTTTAACTCTAGTTCTTTTGGTAGGGTCCTCATGAGAAGTATCTCCTTTTATTTTGTGACCTTTATCTTGTAGTACACAAATTAGGTGGAAATTTTTTTATTGTCTACCTGTATTGTTTCTTGCATGCCTTTCTATATTCTTAGTCCTACATGGTGCATTGAATCTTGAAAAGAGACTATAAATCAAGCCAATAGGTGTATTACACATGGAGATGTGTTTCACTCATTCTTCCATGTATTGTATTATCTTATTCATTTTTATCTTCTTATACTTATATCTTCCCAAGGTCTCTCTAGAAATGGTAAGGATTGATACAAACCAATATTTTGACTCCCCCCTTTATTTAACTTGATAAGTCTCGCAACCTTGAATAAATTTTCTCATTTCCTTTATATTTATGACCAAAAATAGTTGTCACTCACTAATTCCATAGACTTATCTACTCTAAAATGACATGCTAATATATAATTATGCTTCTCCTTGATCAATTATCCCTCATTGAGCTTCTAAGAATTCACAAATAATTTCCCTTAAAGAACATCTCATTTTGAATAAAATAATCAAGTCACTTCTATCTATATTTACTAGTTCATTACATTCTTTCCATGCTTCCATATATTTAGGACTAGCTTCATACAAATGTTTCAACTCTTCAAATCCAACTACCTTTATTATCATCTCTATCAACAAATTTTATCTCCTACTTATTACATCAACTACCTTATTTGAATTTCCATTTTTATGTTGTAGTGAAAAAGTATAACAAAGCCTATCATGCATTTTCTATGTACTATTGTTATGGTGATGTTTTAGTTTTAACAATATGTTGATTGTGTTTTATTGAGTTTTTTCCATGGTAATTTTTTGGGTAGTATAACAATTAAAAAAGTGCATTCATTTCATTTCGTATGTAACCCTCTAGATGGGTTGAGTGGATGAATAAGGGAAAGAGTAATCAAATTATCATTCAATAGGGTTTGAAGCACATAATCTAGAGTTTCACTCAATTTTGTAAATTTCCTAGTTGTTTGATGCTTAAAAGAAACAACATTAAAAGTAGAATGCATATGATTACTGTTAGTTTAGATTCTTTCTTATGATTACCCTTTTCAACTTGGAAGGGTAAGACGGTATAGAATATATACATGTGAGGACCCATATTTCAAATGGTTAGAAATAAGTAATTTGAGTTTGAAATCTGACATAAGCACAAAAATCTATGAAAGAAGCATAATTGTACAAAAAAGCACTATCGCCTATAGTGGGTAATAAACCCTTATAAAAAATCCCTTGCAACTTGTAATTAGGAAGTTGATGTTTCATTTTAGCACAAAGTAATTTAAATAAAAAATACACAATCTTTTGGAAATGGCTAAGCAATGTTGTAGCTAATTGATCAAAATAATGAATGGATCCAAGAGGAAATGAGTAGAACCACTGAATAACATAGACATGAAGAGTGAGAAAATAACTTAGCCAAAAATAACTTCTACACTAGTATTCTACACTAGTGCATTTAAGTTGAGGTGGGGATGGTGATAGTAGTAGTAGCATGGGTAACAATGGAAGGATCATGAAGACAATGAGAAACAAGAGGAAATGATACAACATAGACGGATGATAAGCAACACTTTAAGGTGAGGAAGGTGAAACATTAACACAATTAGAGGAGGGGATAACACTAGTAGTAGAACACTAGTAGCAACACAAGAAGGAATGGAACTAGTGGGATAAGAGATAAGCGGTTCACTTATAGACAAAGAGGTGGAAATGGTACTAGAGGAACATAAGAGGTGGGGGTCACACTGGAAGTGACAACAAGAGATGTAGGCATTATGAGAGGATCTGCCTCAAGGTGAAAGGATGAAGGGAAAATGAAAGAGCAAGATTGAGTGGGTTACAAAGAGAAAATGCACCTTGCAAAAAAGAAGAGGTAATCATACTACCAATGTCATGAAGAATCTATGTATGTAAAGGAGCTTTGAGCAACCAATTATAAATAGATGTAGATAATTATGGTGAAGTGACATTAACAAGCTCTTTAACAAGTAATTGTCTACTAAAAAAAGATTTTACTTATCCACATGTATATCATGATTATAGTTAGATAACTCATTATAATTAACCTTAATGAAAATCTCTTTATCGACAAATGAAAAATGATTTAAAAATTTATATAAACTTAATATATATATATATATATATATATATATATATATATATTTTAAATAAACAACATTTTAAAAATAAAATGAATATAAATCCTTAAATTTAAAAAATTTAAATTGAAATTTTTACAATAAAAGTACTAAATTAAATATATTTAAATAAAATAAAAAAATCAAACTAAATATATTTAAAAACCAATGCAATAAAACTATTCTATTCTCTTTTAAGGGAATGGAATACGTCACTGTTAAGGGAAAAAGTTGGCGTTCAACACAAATTTTTTCACTCTAACATCACGTGCTATTTCTTTCGTACGGAGGTAGATTCTCCATCGATTTATTTATCGCCGTCATATTTTGAATGTGAATTGGCGGGGGAAAGGATGAAGTGCTCGATGCATTGCTGATGAATGTAAAACGCGTTTGCTTTAAGACTTAGCCATGACAGTTATAACATCATGCGAGAAAACGGAAAAGAAACTAAATGGAAACGGAAACGGATATTTGACCGAAAGTCAGAGCTTAGAGTGTGCTGTTTAAGCCCGGCCTCTCAACGATCTTATCCCAGAATTTTCCCAACCTTCCTCTAGCCAAATTTACATGAAAATCTTGCTTTTCAGTTTGCTGTTTGAAAGCATCATAATTGCACGTGTTCTTGTCCTTACAACGCATTTTGTACCATTCCACCTCTGCCAAATAACTTTGGTTCGTGCTCAACTCCACATTGAGTTTCTTAATGTTCATATCTTGCTCATTTTTCACCTCTCCAGCCTTTTCGAGCGCAAAAAATGCATGATCGTCCTGCTTAAAAATCAAAACTCGTCAATTTCAGTGTCTAAACAAAGGAAACATCAAGAGGAAAGAATACAGAGAACTAGGAACCTACCACATTGGTAAAATGGAACAACTAATAAATGCATTCCAATAGATCTTGATAGGTGTTGAGGTGTGTTGTTGATTTGTTTCTTGCTTTCTTTGTTTCACTGTATTGAAATAGTCAAGGATTGTCATGTTGTGTGTCCTCGTTATATCTCTGGTTTGGGGTTTTTAAACCCTTTTTTACAAAATGCAGTAATTGTATTTACAAGCTGTTGATTCATGTGGAATATACCCACAGTTTTGATTTTGTGTTTGGTGATATATTGGGATTAAACACAACCCACACTTATTTAGTGCTAACATTCAAAGCATGGATTGGAGCCGGATGGAAAGCTATTAGACCTTATTACAAGAATGAAGAATCAAGTGGTTTAAGTTGAAGAGTATACCAAATCGCTGAGGAATGACCCCTGGGATAAAATGTCTGTAGAATCACCTTTGAGGCTTTAGGGAAGGTAGGCTCTGTTCCTTCCTGTTCTTGGCACGTCATCTCCTCTCCCCAGCTGCTTTAATCTAAATCTTACAATGCAGGGACCTAATAGTAGAATATTCATTTTTCTTTTTTCATATTTTATATATTATTTGTCTATTTTATTTGACTAAAAAATCAAATTTTATATGTTCATTTTGGCAAAATCTCACTAGCTAAATGAGCTTACAAAGACTAGGCTAAACTCTGGCATGAAAAACTAAATTTGGGGAAAAAAAATTACTTATAATTAAATATATATAAGAAAAAAAAACAATTTTTGCATATTGTATCTATGATTTTCAGAGAAAAATTCATGCAAGTATGATACATACAAAAGTTAAAGCAAAATCAATGAGATTACCTGATCTCTAACACCGATTGCTTCCAATTCCAAAGCTATTCCCATCTCAAAGGAGGAGTTTGAGACGAAGTTTGCAAACTATCTTGCATTTAGGAAGGCTTCATTGATACCTTTCATATGGCCATAATCCGTGTGCTCTGAAACACAGATGCCTACAATTTGATCGAATGGTATTCCTTCTTGGCTTTGCATACTAAAATGCAGCAACTTGAGAATAGCTTCAGAGTCCTCAAAACAAGCTGCACTATGGGTTGAACAAAACATAAAAGTACCGATGGGTACATACGAGCTTCTATGACCAGATTCTCCAGGGTAATTGTTTCCTATTGTAGATGTGCACATCAGGACATTGTTAAGAAGAGTCATGGCAGCTTCTGAGATAGAAAGATGTTAGGGATGTATGTTTAGTTTGGTTAATTCATTAAGTTTGTAATGCAGCCATGATACCCTAAAGGATATTGTTGGAACTTATGTACATGTTAGATGCATTATATGTTAGTGTCGTATGATTTACATTCCTTGTCAGTTTCCTTTAAAATAAAAAAATTGTTGCATAATTGTTGGTTGTTATGTTGTCCTTTGGAGTTTCATGGCGGGGCGTTACACTGGCACCTAAACTATGCTATGCATAGGATCCATCAAAATAAAGCTCTCAAGATGTGGATTCACTAATGGTAAAAATGTATTCATATTAAATATTATGATCTATGAATGGTTTTTCAACTAACTAATTTTCAACAACCTATCCTTTGATAGAATTTATATCTGCATACTCTATTTCAAACTCATTGAGGAGAATGATCGACGTAGCCATTTGTCATGTGATAGAGGCCTTGGATAAGAGATACTTAAGATTATTGATCTTTGAGATGAGCTTGGTTTGATGATTAAGAATTTAATGTTGTAGATTTGGAGAGTTAAAGACAACTAATGGACATACTCATTCTATAGGAGTATAACTAAGCTCATATCCAACAAGTGTGTGATTGATATGGGTAAGTGCACCAAGATGGTTCCCAAAAAGGGGGCTTAAGTGGCCACTTTTTTTCTTTTTTTTTTCTGAAATAAGGAAATATTGACCTTGGACGTGAAATTGAGGATAGTTACACTCAAAATTTTGAGATGGAACAAAAACAAGGATCAAATCACTCCGAGTCTACTTTCTAAACTACTAATTTATTTTGAAAATGGTTGAGATTAAGGGGTTCAAAAGAGGGACATTGATAGGGAGGGGGTTGGAGGAATCAATCACTGATTCCTGCTCTAGGTCTTGCTTGCAAGACCTCCTTGGTGTTTTACTTAACCACCTTGACCTATAGGCCCCTTCTCAAGTTTAGGTACCCCTAGTTCTCTTGGCCAACCCCACTACCATCACCATCCAACCAACCAAGACAATCTTGGTGTAATGTCTCCAACTCTTCCTTAGCCCTTAATCTACCCTAAAGGCTAACCTAACCTCAACACTCAATTAGAACTTTGCAGGGGTGTAGAGGTGTCTCCAATAGCTTCAAACCATCCTTCTAGGGTTCTTGAAGGTTCACCATACTCCAGCTTTCCATCGCTTTCATCAAACCATCATTTAGGGTTGGAAAAGGCTACTAGCCCTAGAGCCCCAATTAGGCCTCTTTCTCCGAGAAGATGGGATTAATCTCAATTATTTATAAAGAACACCCCAATATTTCCTTGGGGTTCCTAGTTCATTTTCCCACCTCTCAAATTTTTTTAAGGTCTTAGCCCTTCATTGTCTGTACAATGCCTCCACTTGAAAATGGACAAAACTAGGGTTTTTAGGCCTTTTTTTCTGGTTGCTTCCAAACTGTCAGGCATTTCTCACACCAAATGGATTGATGGAGCTTTCTCCTAACCACCAGGTCTTGGAAAGACTCACATCTACCTTCTCCAGAAGGAATTTTATCAAAAACTTATCACCCCTGCAAGTTATGTACTCTGCACTCCTTGTCTTCCCTAGCTGGACTCTCCCTGGCTCACCTAGGGCAAGAATTTGCTAACATCTCCTGTACTCACACAAACCCTAAAACATACCATATGTACACACATGGAGTCTAGTCACTATTCCCAAAGTTCCGTACAATTTGTACGGTGGGAAAGTGAACTAAATCTCCATTTTCTCCAAACTACCTGGTTCAGACCAGCAACAGAGTGGAATCAAACTTATTTACAAACAGTGCTTGAAAAATGAACAAGGAAACTAATTAATGACACAAAATATTGTATCCTAACAACACTACATCCTACGTACAAAACAATAACACCTTCAATCCATTAAAGCTCTACTTTGAAGCAAAAATCAGAAAATAACTCTCAAACATTGTTTTTCCTTCAATTTCACAAAATTTCACTACAATGTCAATGCTTCTAACCCTACTCTTAGGTCAAGGTACATCTTAAATAGGTTTTAAAAAATATTTAAGCTCCCTTGGTCGGACATGTAAGTTCTTAAATGGCAAAGTTGTAAAACGCATTGTGTTTTTCAACTTTTGCCAAATTTTAAAAAACTAAGTAAAAATGAGTTTTTAAACTCATTCTCCCTCTCCACTCGTTAACCTACTGACCATTACTGAGCACAACCTACTTTCAAACCTCTAAATCTATCTAAATGGTCAACATGACCTTCATGGTAACATTGCAAAAACAAAACTTCATTCTAGACTTCCTAACTGATTAGTGTTTCCTAGGTGCTCCTGCACCAGACGTACACAAATTGGTGTTATTTTTGTCAGAAAAACATAACATAGCAACTCTTGTATGACTCGAGCATGGTGAACTCTTTTGTAGTATTTTTAAAATCGCTACGATCAAAAGTTAGCTAATAGTATCTAGTTGATGCACGATTTTTTTGGATAATTTTTTAATGAATATTTGATTTTTTCCTAATTTTCTAAGTGGGCACTTCCTAAAAAGCAGAATTTTGGCCGTGCTCCCCTAAAATTTTTGAAGGTAATTGATTTTTTTAAATTTTTTTTTTAAAAATTTGTAGAATGGAGTCTAGTTTCTAAAAATGTAATTTATTATAAATTTTGATGAACAGTTAATTTATAACGAAAAAAAAACCAAACACTTTTTTTCGGCGAAAAAGAGACATACAAACAAAAGAAATTATGGATGAAAGGCTTAACATTGTTAAAAAGTGAAAAATTACATCATTGGATAGCTAAGAGAGAACCTAACATTACCCATGTGTTTGATTGTGTCGATATTGAACCAGATGCAATCCTGACGGTGAGCATGAACCCAACTATGTGAAAAAATTGTAGAATTTGCAAAAACACGTCTCTAGTTGTTGGGAATGCCCTCCAAGCCTTTGGGATGGTATTCCAAGGAAAATACCAATGCTAAGGCTCATGGATTCCCAAAGAAAAATTACAGCGAGCTCGTGTTATGTCCTAGTTTTGACATTTTTGCTTGTCCGGGATACATGGTAAGTAAGACATAACGTGTGCACGTTAGAACACACTCACATTATGTCTTCGTTAATGTTAATGCATATATATATATCCTTGTATGTATGTATGCCTATATGTATTAGTGCATGTATATTGTATCACTAATACATTTGACTACAAAATCCGATGAAACTATCCGACGAAATATGTAAAATTCGATGTTCGTCGGGCGCTTGTAAAATTTGATGTGTAATTTCCAATTTTTGAAAGTTTATCCCCGATGTTCGTCGAAATTTCGATGAACCTGGGGTTTTCCGAAATTCCGATGAACCTAGGGTTCGTCGAAATGTCGGCTATCATTTTCATTGAATTTTCGACAAACATGAAAAATAGAAAAAAAAACAAATTGTGGCCAACATAAAGAAAAGTGAGTTCGCACCTGATTTATTGCGACAATGTTTTGCTCTACTTGAGATAGTTTGTGGAGAACTAAGGATGATTTTCTTGGGAAAATCAGAAAAAATTCAAGAAGATATCGCTAGGTTGAGGGTAGTCATTGTCTTTTTGCAGAATTCAGTTGTGAAGTTAGATTTGTAGTTCCAGGTTTGAAAATCATATTTTAAAGCAACATCTCATCAGATTTCATTTTTAGAGGTTAAGGGTTTTGAGAATTTCATGTCCAAATTTTGTTGTGTGGAATCACCATAAGATCACAACCAAAGAAATTCTTGTGACTGTAATTATGTGATCCATAACTCTATTGGTCATGTTAATAGCTTTGTGCTATAACAAATACATGATGCATTCATGTGTGACCCAAGATTAATGTGGCTATGTTGTGATATAAATGGAGGCACTCATATAATGTAATTAAGTTGTATAATGTAGGTGTCAATCATCATTGGGTGCATTCAATTGTCTCAAGTTTAACAGGTTAGGATGTAATTATAGCATGATTGAAGAGTGATTACCTCTTGCTACAATAAAGAGCCTATAACTCGGAGTTGATATGTAGAGTGGTTGTGTTATATCAATTATCTGTACAGGCATTTATTATTTAATGGCTATTACAGAAGTGATCAAGATTTTCTAACCTTATGAATGTTACTTGACATATATTTGCATCTCAAACTGCTGAGGCTTTTGAAGTATCAATGTATCCTATATAGGGTTTAGAATGATTTCTTTTAATTAAAAAAATAAATAAATGATGTATTTCCCTGTAATTAGATAATGTGGAGATCTGATCCTAAATCTACCCCAATACACTATCCTCTTTGGCATTGTATTCATTACTTTAGCTACTAGGGTTTTGCATGTGACATCTTTTAAATAGATCTCAGTCTTTGCTTTAATCATTTTCATGATAACCCTTGAGTTCCATAATCCACTTTCAATCTCTTCTAAGAACGATGTCTTAAGCTAGACTGCATAGTATGCATATGAAACAAGTCCTTCATACCTACCATTGTTCCAAACCACCACTCATTGCCTTGCTTAAAATGTTGCCTCCATAAGCACAATAGTATGTTTTAAAATCATGGTTGCCAGTGATTGACCATTAAGGTCACCACTTTCATCATGAAGATACCATGAGATTGCCTTTGCTTTTAAATAGATCTCAGCCTTTGTTTTAATCCTTTTCATGATAACCCTTGAGTTCCATAATCCACCTTCAATCTCTTCTAAGAACGATGTCTTAAGCTAGACTACATAGTATGCATATGAAAAAAGTCCTTCATACCTGCCATTGTTCCAAACCACCACTCATTGCCTTGCTTAAAATGTTGCCTCCATAAGCACAATAGCATGTTTTAAAATCATGGTTGCCAGTGATTGACCATTAAGGTAACCACTTTCATCATGAAGATACAATGAAATTTTTGTCTTCAAACTCAAGGCATTATGGAAGATAACATTGTGAATTATTTGTTGTGTACGATTCGATTTTCTTGCACATTTACTGCTTTGCTAACTTCCTTTAAGACTAGGTATTGCACCCTCAAGCTGCAATCTTAAGCAG
>VDFB02193867.1:525319828-525376734 GCA_007258455.2 Sequoia sempervirens
CTTCATAAGTGTGATCTATCATAGCATATTGCATTCCTCTTAGCGGCTTGATGCGATACACTGCATCCCCTAAGTTGTGAATATTTTATTCTTTGACCAATCCTCTCTTGGAGACATTAGACATAATGTTCTCTAAGTGACAGACCTTGCATGAACTTAACAAGACTCCTTTGAACATCCTTTTACATTTTACATGTTACATTTTTGTATTTTAAATTTTTTCCACCTTACATAATGCAACTTTCATGCTTGTGATACCTTGCTTTTTGTTCATGGGTTCTAAGCATATGCAACTTTTCTTTTCTCATGAAGTAGGGATCAACATTTTCCTTTGTGGTGCCTTGTTAAATTTATCAGGAGGCATAACTTTGATATGGCTGAGCAGGAAGCCCATTTAGCGGCATGAATTTTTCCATAGCCACCTATGTGTTTGTGAGTACATACCAACTAGCGTATGCATCTTACCCTTTTGGGTCTTCTCACCTAGCGGACCACCATGAGTTATGTTGCCCTAGAGTGAGTATGCATTCTTTTTTTATCGCAAACAACCTAGATCTAATCCATAGTTGGAAAAATGATTGAAGCTCAATCCGATTCTCCCTTTTCTTCTCTTTCCTCTCACTTACATTCCGTTGTTCTTATGTTTAGTCTGCCATGGGATCTTCATCCTGGGGGATTGATCATCCCTCTTGATTTTTGTCATTCCATCTTGCTAACATAAGTGCATTTGGACTTCTCACTTGATACACATGGCTACCTTAGTGTGAGTTTGAAGCAAGCTCATCCTCTCACTAAAGTGGAGGCTAAATGTGCCATAAAAAATGGCCCTCTGCAATTTTCATGGTCTTTTAGGTCTTTTTTCATGATGCTTGGTCCATTTTTCTTTGATTTAATGTTGTAATGTGACTTGAACATTCACATTAGGTCCTTAAAATTCAAATTATGACATCTTGTGAAGGTGTTGAGAAGTGTTGTAAAACATTTCTACAATTTTCTAGACACTATTCATTAAAATTCACATAAAAATCACCTTTTCATCACTTATCAAGCCCTATTTTGAAGTGTTGTAAAGTCTTGTAACAAGATTTCATGCTTTTCTAGGTTTAATTTCACTATTTACACCTTTATGCACTCATAAGGCTTAATTAAGTTTGTTTTTGAATGTAAACTCGACAAAAACTAAATGCAAGATAATTCCTGAAACCCACTTTTAAGTCATAGGTGGGACCCATTCGCCATGGGTGGTGAATGAGTCCCTCTTGGCTCAATATTGAAAATATTTCAAAATTTATTTTTGGTTTTTTTTCAAAATCACCTTATGCTAGCTTGTGATGAGGTATCATTTGGTTACTAAGGCACAAGTGTGTATAAATATGTGTTTTTCTCTCAATTTTACATCTAATTTATTCAAGTAATCTTTTCATTCACTAAGCATTCAATTAGCATTTGAACACTTTGCATCATTCAATCAAGCATCAATCAAGTATCTTGGAGCAACAATTGATATATCTTCAGATTTCTTCAACAAGGTTGGCGAGTTTAGGACATTTGCATGTTGTTTATTCATCATTCCTTGTTCATTTCATTGCATTTCTTCTTTAATGGTTTGATTACCAAAGTGGGATTTAAACAAGGAAAATCCCTATAACCTAACCCTTAACCATTTTTCCCCTTTTACATGTGTGTTTGAAGACTTGTGTATGAAGATTTATCAAGTATTTAGGTGTTGAAAGGTAGTCAACAAGTCAACAAAGTGTTTCAAGTAAAATCAAACCCTATTTCAAGCTTGTGGACAACCTACAATCTATTTTCTGGAGATTTGACTCCATCAACTCGACAAGAAGACAAGCTCAGATCTGGTGCTATATAATTGGTCCCTGATTTCATAGAATTGTGGGAGAGGAAAAATTTTCCACCAATGGAAAATGAGTCCCACGTTAAGGCTGGAAAGTTAGATTTTGTCAGATTCTAGATCCCAACACTCAGAAACTTGTTTTTAGAAGTTTTCATCAGTAATTGGACTGATTCGCCATGAATAGTGAATGAGTCCCACTGGTGATTTTTCAATGATTTTTATTAGCATTCACGATACTCCAAATTCTTCATTATTTACCCAAGTGCACTCTAATTCTTCCTTCTTCACTTATGTTTTTCATTTTTTCATGTCTTAGTTCATGCTTTCATATCACATTGTGTTTTCAAACATTGCATATTTCTTAGGTTTTGAATTCATAATCAGTCAATTTCATAGATTAGTTGTATTTAGATCATCTCATTTAGTCTTAATAACATCATACACATCTTAATTTGAGTGAAGCACATTGATCTTTTGCAAGGTTTCTATATCTCCTTTTAGGTGAATCATCCTAAGAGTGCAAAAGTAGCCTATAAACCTCATGCCCAAAAATCTATGCTTCAGTTTGATGTTAGGGCATGGGGGTTTTCCTTGGTCAAACCCCTTTAAGGTAATTAAATCCAAATGATGAAAGAATGTAATAAAGCATACAATAATGGAGTTATTACCTTACCATGATGTTTGATCTTGAATTTCTACAATAAAACATGAATAATCTGCCCTTGAATGTCTTTGGAAGCTAACTTAATGACTTTAAATGATGAAACCCTAACTTGCTTGGCTTGATGGAGAAGATAGATGATGAATGAATTTTGAAGAATGAGTTAATGGATGTAAATTAGGGTTTAGATACATATATTTATATGTAATCAACCTTATTTTCCCATTAATTGGATCCCCAAGGACGACATGAAAAGAAAAACTTAAATTCCAAAATTTCCCACTCAAAAGTCAAAAATGGCCCAAATGGGACTCATTCACCACCTTGGGTGAATCAGTCCCACTTGGTAGGAACTCATTCACCACAGGTAGAGAATTATTCCTAGTGGGGCCCATTTGCTAGCTGGGTTCTCAGGAGATAAGAAAAAAAGGTTTATATGATGTCTATGCCAGTTATCTCATCAAATATTTCCTTGAGATGCACAATATGGGGTAATAGGGGTCTATTGGTGATGATGTAAAGGTAAATTAGGGCTTGGGACACAAAATTCAATGTGAAAGTGCAATTAAATACACTTTACAAAACTAAAATGAGGTTCACACAACCTAGAAAGGCATAAGAACCAATGTGAATGTGTAAAACACATTACAACACTAGAATAACATTAAGATTATTTTACAAGCCTTCTATATTGATGTGAAGATGTAGTTAAATACATTTTATGATGTTGAATGGGTTCATTAAATCTAGAAAGCATGAAAGTCCTTTTCAAATCTTTACAAGACATTGTTAAATGCATTTGAAAGGGTCCAAGGCCTAGTGTGGATCTAGAAAACAGCTCACAACACCAAATCAAGGCCTCATTAAGTTTGATTTATCATCAATTATTCCCCAAATCAAGAAAGTTTCCTTTTCCCCCACTTAGTGTACGACAAGGGTGAGCCTGGGATGGATGATGGTATGCTGCCCCTTGCGATGGATGCAAAACATGAAATAGTGAGTATGTTATAATCCTACAAAGTTTTTACATTCCAAGGAGCAGCAACTAATGTCATTTATTTTGATAAGTAAACAAAGTTTTGGCTTGATTGGATTTGATAGTATATACTTTGTTATATATGTGAACAATCTCATTGTAACTTCATTGATATGAAATGTTAATCTTAGGTGGGTAAAGGATGAGTTCGGGTTGGTTTTGAGGTTGTTTCTTGTGTGATGGAGGGTAAAGAATTAGAGGATTTTTTGGATGTCCCACAGGGTATGCATGCAGTTCATTGATCGAAGGGGATATAATGGAAACTTGCACATGCATAAACTCGGTGGTCTTGGTTTGATTTATCCCTATGGAAGACATATCATTTGACTACACCATAATGGTCTCTCTAGGAGGAGAGTTGTTAGGAGGACTACAATCCAAATGTTCATGATAGTCAAGGATTGGTTCTTCCAAAATGTCATCATGGTAAGTAAGGGAGCTATCCATGGTTGAATTGTCTTGTTCAATGATGTTTTCCCACATAAAATTCTCATGATTCTCAACGATTGGATCTTGTAACATCATAATATCATGTTCAATAGGAGGGATCCTAGGAGAGGGGGAAATTTGATTGTTTTCCATAATCTCATTGTCTTGTTCCATAACATCTACCCTAGTAGGAGAGCTTTGAGGAAAGTGAGAATCAAGAGGTGCACGACATGTCATGATCAGATGTTGTAAAGAAGATTCATCACAAAGAGGAGAGACATGAAGGGGAGGACAACTAGGATTTTCATGTGTGTTAATGATTAGATCTTCTTGTTCGAATAGAGCCTTCTAATTGTTATGAATATTAGCAAGGAGAGAAATAATGCTATAACTCTCAATCATTGGGTTTCTTGATACCAACAGATCCTCCTCACAAATGTGTTTTTCATGAACATTCTTGAAAGAATTGTTACAAATAGGGGAGGTGTTGGGAGATGAATGGAGACTATGTAAGGTGGTGGCAATGCATTCATCTTGTATTGTTAGACTATCTTCCCAGGGGGAATGAGGAGAAGGACAAACATCACCTTCATGATTCTTGATCGTTGTACCTTCTTTTGCCAAGATATCTTAGTCACTAAAAGGAGAGGTATCAGGATAAGTACAACTATGATCATCATGGTTATCTATGTTTGTATTCCCTTCTAACACATCATTTTCACAAATAGGAGGGATAGAAGGGAGTATAATTTTAAGACAAGTGCTAACATTTTCATTCTCTTCTGCTAAGAGACTATCATAACTAGGGAATACATTGAATGAAGGACTAGAATGCTTATTAATTAGATTGTTCTTTACAAATTATGAGATGATTGAAACTAATATTTTTGAAATAACAATCTATGCTAACTCAAAATGTAATGTAAAAGGCTAAAAGGAAATGCAATTTTCATATGATAATTGACTAATTATGCTATGTAATAATATGAGAATGCAAATGTGAAATTTAAACCATGCATGAAATGAGCTAATTTAAGCTAAATCTAATGAAAAGCATGTTATAGAAATGCAGCCAACTGATACAGCTAGGAAATGGCACCAAACAGAAGCCTAAAAATAGGGTTTTTAGCTCTATAAAAGGCAGTTTCAAGGGTGAAAAGGGATTGATTCGGCCAAGGTGGCGAATGAGTCCTAGTATGGATTTTTTTTAGAATTTTAAGATATTTTTGATGGATTTTGATGTTTTATGTGTTGTATAATGCAGAGCTAAGATGCAATTATAGAATGCAAAATTTGAAACCTAGCATGCAAATTAACTAATGCAAACCCTAATGAAAAGTCAATGCAAGGCTAGATCTATGATGGAGGACTCCAAAATCAGACAAGAAAGTGTTCAAAAATTAGGTTTACAAAAATTAACCATAGAATTTAGGGTGTGAAATGCTATGACTCTTTGTTGCCTAATTAGGGTCTTTCACCTAATGGAAATAGATGGATCCCACACCAAAAATCTAGGTGGTTCACTCAAATAAAGGAATGCAAGATGGAATCAAGACTAAATGAAATAATCTAAATGTCACTAAGTGTTGAAATTGATTGATTATTAATGAAAACCCAATGAAATATGCAATGTTTCAAAATGCAGTCAGGTATGCAAAAATAATTAGAAATCAGTAGAAAATTGTAACAAAAATGAGTAAAATTGAATGTTTGCACCTAAGATATCAACAAAGAATGGAATTGACTTATAAAATGATATTGATCCTAATTTTTAGGCCTGGTGGGACTCATTCACCATTTTGGGTGAATCAGTCCCAGTTCTGTGAAACTGTTCTAGAGCTCGTTTCGAAAAAATGCGTGTCTAAAAATGTAGAAAACCAAAAATAGGATTTTAAGTGGGACTCATTTTCCACCCATGGTGAATGAGTCCAAGTTTGAATTTCTAAAGATTCAAAGGTGAAAACAGGAGTCTTCAGTACGCACTTTCTGCTTCTCCAAGTATCCATCTCTGAAATTGTCAAATTTAGGTTTGAAAGTGCCTTTTTGTTGATATTTTTCCTTATCTAATGAAGAGATGACTTGAAAAACTTTGCAATGCAATCTTTGATGATTTCTAAGTCTCCAAAATTCCTAAATCTGCAAACACTCAAGAGATGAAAGAGAAATGTTTTTGTACCATAGAAAAATGTTCCTTTGACATTTTCATGGTCTTTTAGGTCTTTCTTCATTATTTTTTGTCCATTTTTCTTTGATTTAATGTTTTAATGTGACTTGAACATTCACCTTAGCTCCTTAAAATTCAAATTATGACATCTTTTGAAGGTGTTGAGAAGTGTTGTAAAACATTTCTACACTTTTCTAGACTCTATTCAATACAATTCACACATAAATCACCTTGTCATCACTTATCAAGTCCTATTTTGAACTTTTGTAAAGTCTTGTAACATGATTTCACACTTTTCTAGGCTTAATTCACTATATTACACCTTTCTTATGCTTTATTTGACCACTTTATGCACTCATAAGGCTTAATTAAGTGTGTTTTTGAATGTAAACCCGACAAACAACATCAAATGTAAGATAATTTCTAACACCCACTTTCAAGTCCATGGTGGAACCCATTCACCATGGGTGGTGAATGAGTCCCTCTTGGCTCAAAATTCAAAATATTTCAAATTTTCTTTTGAGTTTCTATTCAAAATAACCTTATGTCACCCTCTGATGAGGTATCATCAAGTTACTAAGGCACAAGTGTGTATAAATATGTGTTTTCTTCCTCATTTTACATCTCCTAATTCATTGAAGCAATCTTTTCATTCAGTAAGCATTCAGTTAGCATTTGAGCACTTTACATCATTCAATCAAGCATCAATCAAGTATCTTGGAGCAACCATTGATATATCTTCAGATTTCTTCAACAAGGTTGGTGAGTTTAGGACATTTTTATTTTTTCTATTCATCATTCCTTGTTCAATTCATTCCATTTCTTCATTAAGGGTTTGATTACCAAAGTGGGTTTTGACAAATAAAAATCCCTATAACCTAACCCTCAACTATTTTCCTCCTTTTTGCATGTGTGTTTGTAGACTTATGTACGCAGATTTATCAAGTATTTAGGTGTTGAAAGTTGTTCAACAAGTCAACAAAGGGTTTCAATTCAAATCAAACCCTATTTCAAGCTTGGAGACAACCTACAGTGTGTTTTCTACAGATTTGAGTCTGTCAACCCAACAAGAACACAAGCTCAGATTTGGTGCTATAGACTTGGTCCTTGATTTCATAGAATTTTAGGAGAGGAATAATTCACCATTAGTGGTGAATGTGTCCCACCTTAAGGATGGAAAGTTAGATTTTGTCAGATTCCAGATCCCAACACTCATAAAACTATTTTTAGAAGTTTTTATCAGTAGTTGGATTGATTCAACATTAGTGGTGAATGAGTCCCACTGGTGATTTTCAGTGAATTTTTTCAGCATTCAGGACACTACAGATTCTTCATTCTTTTCCCAGCTACGTTTTGATTTAGCCTTCTTCACTTATGTTTTTCATTTCATCTCTTAGTTCATACTTGCATATCACATTATGTTTTTAAACATTGCATATTTCTTAGGTTTTACATTCATAATCAGTCAATTTCATAGCTTAGTTACATTTGGATCATCTCATTTAGTCTAAATAACATCATACACATCTTAATTTGAGTGAACTACATTGATCTTTCATGAGGTTTATCTCTCTCCTTTTAGGTGAATCATACTAAGAGTGCAAGATTAGCCTATAAACCTCATGCCCAAAAATCTATTTTTCATTTAGGTGAACCTACATATTGAACATCATATCATTCTGACTTGCATTTATATTTGCATCCTAGGACTTAATTGCCTTGTTTTTGCATCCTAGGATTTCTTAAAATTGCATTAGTGAAGGACTCAATTAGACTTCAGTTTTGCATATCATATCATTCAAAAACTAAAAATATGCATTTTCATCCTTAGCTTGCATCTAAAAAGCATTAAAATCACTTTAATTTTTTTGAAAAACACAAAAAAATCTCATAGTTGGACTCATTCACCATTCTGGGCGAATCAGTCCATCTGCACATTTTAAACAACATTTTTAGGCATTTTTCTAGGTATTTCCTACATTTTAGTTTTCTATAGTTACTTTTTATTATACTTTTCAAATTATCTGATTTCTTCTATTTATTTCATCTTAGTTTACTTTCATTCATTGTCACCAATAAATTTTCTTTTAATATGTTTTGGAATTCATTAAAATCCTTGGTAGACATGTCTAATTGTGCCTTTGGCTGTGACCCTAATACATTGAGCTTCCTCATGATCCTTCAACTCGTCATGATTTTCCTCCTCGTGATGTAGACATCATTGGAGAAGAAGATGATAGCATAAACAAGTTCTTAAATGAATTTCTCGATAACCTTAAAGCCAATGCAACCTTTTACCCATCCCTAAAACCACCAAATCTTCCTACTGTTGCACCTCGTGATCACTTTGGATACCTACATCCTGAAACACAAGTAGTACCTAATATCCCTCCATCAAGTGGACCTAGTTCATCTGAACAAACACATCCTCAACCATTTTATGATCACAAAGTCACAAACACTCCCATTAACCTTGAAGAAACATATGGAAAAGGCTTTACTATCCTAAGTAAACAAGGCTGTGACACAACACATGGGCATAACATTCACCAACTTCTTGAAAAAAATGAATAGAAGAAAACACAACAAGATTAGGATATCAAGATCCTCCTCATATACTGATAAACCTCCTTTTGAATATTGGAGACTTTGAGATGATGGTATAGTGATCCTTAAATCTCCTCCTTACTTAAAAATTCTCCTTCCATGTGAACAACCATTACCTTATTCTAATGAAAAGGAGGCTAGGATCCCCAAGGGTCCTCTTCCTCCTTCCATTCAAGAAAAAGGAGAATCTAGCGACCAAAAATGACCTTACAAATTGAAAAAGCTCAAGTTTCCTAGTCATCCTCCACCTGAATGTGAAAGAAGACTTCAACTTATTTTAAACAAAGGCCTTATACTCTTACCACCTATGAATATGTTGGTCATCCATTTGAAAGATTCTAACATACAATATTGCAAATATCATCATGTTCTTGGACATGGAACTGAAGAATGTCGGACATTGAATGACATATTGAACAAGTATCACTTCACTGATATTGATTACTTTCCTATCATCCCTTAAAATAATCCTTTTATCATGCCATAGTTGTAGAATTTTTCATTCTCACTATTGCATGATCCCTCCCATCATCTTTCTTGGTTCATTCTTTCCTCACATCTGGTGGGGGGCAAGAAGCTATTAGCCTTCTCCTAGTAATGCATTTGTTCTTGTCTCTTAGGTGTATTATTCACCTTCCACTTATACTACTTAAGATTAAGAAGCTAATAACTCTGTTAATGGTTGACTTGCATTCACCTTACTATAATTTTATATTCATTTTCCTTTTTCATTTTTTTTGGTGTGATTTTATGTGCATATTGTGTCCCCCTGTAATGTGTGTTTCATGTTCTATCTCTTTGTACACTTCCTCTATTTGTTCCTTTATTCTTCTATATGTCATGTATTTCCTTTTTTTCTTTTTTTTTTGTTATCCTTTTGAGCATGATGCAAAGCATTGATACACCCAATTTATCTTCCATGTTGACCCAAAAGGTCCCTTTTCCTTTCCATTTTTGTTTACTTTGTCATTTTCTTGTGTTCTTCCTTTTGGGGATGATGAATGCCATTGAGACCGAAATGTCTCCTTCATGTTGACCCAAAAGCTTTTCCTTTTTTTTTTCTTTTCACTTGTCTTTTCCTTTTGGGGACAGTAAAGCATTGAGACTACAATGTATCTTATGTTGACCCAAAACATATTTTTTTTTTCTTTTGTTTTCACTCTCTTTGTGTCATTCTTCCAGTTCTATGTGCTTTGGGGAATGATGACAGTTCAAGCTCTTTCATAAAAACATTGCAGCAAAAACATACTGAACCCCAAATCCATAGATCCCTTATGTATTTGGTGTGTTCCTTTTTAGGGGGCAACTCCCTTTTCTTTTCTTGTGCATTTACATGAAGCAGGACTTACTTGGAAACATATCACTTGGCATAGGGGCTTTCCAAATTGGATCTCATGTCTTGTTTTCTTTTTGCATTTTTCCTTTGCTACTTTAAAGTAATTTCTCAAAAACGGTGTGTCGCAATTCCTTTAAATTGGGGGGCATACATTGGCATCATTTCATTTGCACTTTTGGTTCTTAGTGTAGCCTTGTCACTTCATACGATGCATTTGTCACTTTGTGGATGACATTGGGTTTGATTCCCATTCATAGTGTGATCTATCTTAGCATATTACATTCCTCTTGGTGGCCTGATGTGACACACTACATCCCCTAAGTTGTGAATATTTTATTCTTTGATTGTTCCTCTCTTGGAGACATTAGATATATTATTCCCTAGGTGACAAACTTTGCATGAACTTAACAAGACTCCTTTTAACATCCTTTTTACATTTTCCACCTTACATTCGCTTGCATGCATGTTGTACCTGCTCTTTGTTCATGGATTCTAAGCATATGAAGCTTTGCTTGTCTCATGAAGCAGATAGAAGTATTTTCCTTTGTGGCTCCCTACTAAGGTTATCGGAGGTATAACTTTAATATGGTTGAGCAGGAAGCCCATTTAGCGGCACAACTTTCCCTAGAGCCACCTATGTGTTTATGAGTGCATACCAATTAGTGTATGTATCTTACCTTTTTGGGTCTTCTCACCCAGTGGACCACCATGAGTTCTATCGCCGCAGAGTAAGTATGCATTCTCTTTTTCTTGCAAATTGCCTAGATATAATCCACAACTAGTTGGATAGATGATCGGAGCTCAATCCAATTCTCCCTTTTCTTCTCTTTCTTCTCACTTACATTCCTTTGTTCTTATGTTTATTCTACCATGGGATCTTCATCATGGGGGCTTGATCATCCCTCTTGATCATTATCATTCCATCTTGCTAACATAAGTGCATTTGGAACTTTCTCTCGATATGCATGACTACTTTAGTGTGAGTTTGAAGAAAATTCATCCTCTCACTAAAGTGGGGGATAAATGTGCCATATAAAATTGGCCCTTTCACATTTTCATGGTCTTTTAGGTCTTTCTTAATGATGCTTCATTTATTTTTCTTTGATTTAATGTTGTAATGTGAATTGAACATTCACATTAGGTCCTTAAAATTCAAATTATGACGTCTTGTGAAGGTGTTGAGAAGTGTTGTAAAACATTTCTACACTTTTCTAGACTCTATTCATTACAATTCACCTAAAAATAAACTTTTCATCACTTATCAAGTCCTATTTTGAAGTGTTGTAAAGTCTTGTAACAAGATTACACCCTTCTCTAGGCTTAATTTCACTATTTACACCTTTCTTGTGCTTTATTTGAACCCTTTATGCACTCATAAGGCTTAATTAAGTGTGTTTTTTAGTGTAAAACTAACAAACAACATTAAATGCAAGATAATTCCTAAAACCCACTTTTAAGTCCAAGGTGGGACCCATTCACCATGTGTGGCAAATGAGTCCCTCTTGGCTCAAAATTCAAAATATTTCAAATTTTCTTTCAGGTTTTTATTCAAAATCACCTTATGTCGGCCTATGATGAGGTATCATTGGGTTACTAAGGAACACGTGTTTATAAATATATTTTTTTCTCCCCATTTTACATCTCTTAATTAATTCAAGCAATCTTTTCATTCAGTAATCATTCAATTAGCATTTGAGCACTTTCCATCATTCAATCAATCATCAATGAAGTATCTTGGAGCAACCATTGATATATCTTTAGATTTATTCAACAAGTTTGGTGAGTTTAGGACATTTTCATGTTGTTTATTCATCATTCTTTGTTCATTTCATTCCATTTCTTCATTAATGGTTTTATTACCAAAGTGGGATTTGACCAATGCAAATCCCTATAACCTAACCCTTAACCATTTTCCCCCTTTTACATGTGTATTTGCAGACTTTTGTATGCAGATTTATTAAGTATTTAGGTGTTGAAAGGTGTTCAACAAATCAAAAAAGTGTTTCAAGTCAAATCAAACCCTATTTCAAGCTTGGAGACAACCTACAATCTATTTTTTTTGCAGATTTGACTCCATCAACTCAACAAGAAGACAAGCTTAGATCTGGTGCTACAAATTTTTTCCCTAATTTCATAGAATTGTGTGAGAGGACTGATTCACCACTAGTGGTGAATGAGTCCCACCTTAAGGCTGGAAAGTTAGATTTTGTCAGATTCCAGATCCCGACACTCAGAAACCTATTTTTAGAAGTTTTCATCATTAGTTGGACTGATTTTCCATTAGTGGTGAATGAGTCCCACTGGTGGTTTTCAGTGATTTCTGTCAGCATTTAGGACACTCCAAATTCTTCATTCTTTTCCTAGGTGCACTCTGATTCAGCCTTCACTTCTATTTTGCATTTGTTCATCTCTTAGTTCATGCTTGCATATCACATTGTGTTTTCAAGCATTGCATATTTCTTAGTTTTTTCATTCATAATCAATCAATTTCATAGGTTAGTTGTATTTAAATAATCTCACTTAGTCTTAATAACATCATACACATCTTAATTGGAGTGAATCACATTGATCTTTCATGAGGTTTATCTCTCTCCTTTTAGGTGAATCATCCTAAGAGTGCAAGAGTAACCTATAAACCTCATGCTAAAAAATCTATGGTTTAGTTTGATGTTAGGGCATTGGGGGTTTTCCTTGGTCAAACCCCTTTAAGGTAATTAAACCAAAATGACAAAATAATGTACTGAAGCATACAATAATGGAGTTATTACCTTACCATGATGTTTGATCTTGAATTTCTACAACAAAACATGAATAATCTTCCCTTGAATATCTTTGGAAGCTAAATTATTGACTTGCAATGATGAAGCCTTAACTTGCTTGGCTTGATGGAGAAGATAAATGATGAATGAATTATGAAAAATGAGTGAATAGATGTAAATTAGGGTTTAGAGACTTATATTTATAGGAAATCCACCTTATGTTGCTGTTAATTGGATCCCCAAGGCCAACATGAAAAAAAAAACTTAAATTCTAAAATTTCCCACTCAAAAGTAAAAAAATGGCCGAAATGGGACTTATTCTCAACCTTGGATGTCCAACGGGGTATGAGGTCCACACTAAAATGAGGTCCACACAGCCTAGAAAGGCACAAGAACTAATGTGAATGTGTAAAACACATTACAACACTAGAATAACATTAAGTTTAGTTTGCAAGACTTCTAGATTGATGTGAAGATGCAGTTAAATACATTTTATGATGTTGAATGGGTTCATTAAGTCTAGAAAAGTATGAAATTCCTTTACAACTCTTTACAATACATTGTTAAATAGATTTGAAAGGGTCCAAGACCTAGTGTGGATGTGGAAAACACCTCACAACACCAAATCAAGACCTCATTAAGTTTTATTTATCATCAATTATTTGCCAAATCAAGCAACTTTCCTTTTTTCTAAGGTACAAGTAGATATATCTTCTTCTTCCCTACTACTATAAAAAATAGCAGATTCATATCCCATGTTGTCATACTAGAAATCATCATTGAACTTATCATTACTACTCTCTTCCAATTGAAAGTCACCACACAAAATTTCACAACCATCTGACATAGAGAGAAATCTCTCTTTCTCCATTGTTTCATCATCAACAAGAATCACATCTGCACAAAATTCTTCTATGGATTGATCAAGAGCAGAATCTTCACCACAAGATTCATCATTGTTCCTGTCTATACCAGCCAAACACCCAGAATAAGTACCATCACATAGTCTAGATAGGAAGTAGTCTCCACACCTCTCTATAATCTTATCCATCATTGAAATCCAACCGTCAGTTTCTCCAACTCCTGAAGGCTTCCACCATTGTGTCATTGTACTCATACCCAACTCAAGTCTTTCACTAAATAAATCAACACATGTTGATTCATTCGACCTTTTTGATTTTGGTATAGCAAGCCAACATTCCATGAGATTTTCATGAAAATTAGATGGGGACTCATCCCCATATCTCTCTATATTCCATAATACATCTAGAGGTGAGAAATTTTCAACCTCATACTCATATTCTTCTTCATTTTCCTAACTGTGTAGGGAACAACCATCAGATAGATGACTATTATTCACCTCACCAAACTGATCTATGAATATCTCTTTACACTGATGCCATAAAAAAATAGAATGCAAAGGAAGATTAAAAAACCATTCCTTAGAATCATCTTCTAATGTTCTTAAAAATAACTTCATGACAACATCCTATTCTTCTATTTGATAAAACACTAACAAAATAGTGAAATCTTTCCAATCTTTTGATGTTGATTCTTCTAGACTACCTCTAAACTTAGGAAAATATTTCTTTTTTTCCCATGGAATAGAGTGTGGATAACCATGGATTTTACTTCAATCCATAGGGTTATATATCTCCAAATAAAAAGGTTTTCTTTGAGTATATGACTGTGGTTCACACATGAAAAAATAGCTAGTAGAGGGGGAATCCATTTGATGATACATTTTACATCTTAACCCTCTACAACTAGTTACAAAATATCTAGCTTCTGTTTTACCTTTTGAACTAGTGCCTTAAAGCACTGAATAAGGGACAATATTTACAAGAACTTATAGACGTTCATAAAAAAATGTTGCAAAAAATACCTGAGAACTGATGCAACAAACTCTTCTAATGATATGGAATGTTTTGCAGAGTTTCCACCTCTTTGAAAGAGGAAAAGATCTTCAAGTAGCAGAGATCTCCTTCCAATATTAATATATTTTTGAGTTCTCTCCACCAACAAAGCACTAGACTTCAAGAACACACTAGAAATGTTACAACAACCTCCTTCTTCAAGTATGCAGGTCCCTTTGTAAAATTTGTATCTTCCTTAATAAGGTAGATAATATTTGTAGTTGCTCACCCAAATATTTACACAATTATCTTTATCTTCCTCATAGGACATGGTTCAAAATGAGGAAAAGCATATATTCAGTTGCTCACCCAAATATTTCTTCATTTTCCTTCCCTAGCATCGCCAATCTGTTCACCCGAATGACTCTTTTGATAAGACTATCTGCAACCAATATTCTGAGTTCATCCCCAGTAGAGTCACCAATCTGTTGGTGTTTCCAATCGATGATCTAGCATCTCTGAAAATGTGTCTACTCCTTATACTCAAAGAACCTATGTCAGTGGCCAACGAATAGGAGATGACTGATTGGAAAGCCTCTTCTCTACACTTTAGCCTTTTCAAGACCAAGGTGGGTATCCCTATACATTAATGCAAATCATCATACTACAATGGTGGAAGGCCTTCAATAGGATAAATCATCTACACAAATCTCCCTATTAGCAATGACTTGTGGTAGTGTGGAAAGGGAAACATGAAAGCAAATCTAAACTAAGAAAGCAGGAAATATTCTTAAATTGAAAGTTTTGATTATACCCTAGCCTCATACTTTGTGAATCTCCTTAACTAGTGCCTAGTCAACACAAAGCTAGGAATGAAATAAACTCCTACAATAGACCAAGCATGGCTTCTCATAACCCTACTACCTTGCAGCAAGAAATCAACAAAAGAACAATCAACATGTTAGTTATTCACACTGCACTACATTACCTTCATTTCCTTTATGCAAGCAATTACACCATTCATTGAATGATAATCAAACATAAACATTCAAACAACAAATGTGTTTGAAGTATCAAGACAACCCTTGATTATATTGATTCAAAAGATAATGCAAACAATATTTGGAGAACATATAGATTGAAATATATAATGAAGCAAAATAAAAATGTTATATGGTGGTCATATGTTGTTATTACAAAGCATAGCTCATTACATTCCTTAGCTATGTCCAAAGGACTTACCCTATTCAACTTGACTCAAAGAAAATGATTATAGAAAGCATAGAAAATAGAATCTAGGAGGGAAACAGTACACCAGACCACTCAGGTTGGAGAGTAGAAGTCCAAACCTAAAAAAAAACAACAAAAATTTCCTTTATAGTGTTAGAATAACTTAGAATTCAAATTCAAACCCTAACCATAACTGAATTAGAGTTACAAAAAAGGATTAAATCTGATCAGATTACAAACACTGATAATTCCCCCCAAAAAAGAAGCAAAACTAGCCATAAAGGCCTCTGACACCTCGAGCACACTCCATCATTGATGGCATTCTAAAAATAGGCATGGAACTCGAGGGAAATCCATGATGTCAGTCAAGAAGAATATACCCTGACATCGATTTCACTCTCTGCAACACATCAAGACATCAATGGTGTTGCTCAACAATCACTTCAGCCTTGGAAGAAGTGCAAGAATTCATTCTACAGTCATTTGGAATTGATTTGGTAGTTGAGAAGTAGATGCACTATAACTGCATAGTTAACACCCACAAACAGGGGTAGCTAACTGTTGGGGAAAACACATTTTGAATTGTGGCCTTCGATCAACCTTAATCATGCCAAGATCCAACAGTTATCGTTTACTACCCATCAGTTTAAAGCATGACCATCAGATTAACGATCATTCAAATCTCCATTGTCAATCTATCATATCGCCCTATCGCAAGGACACCTATTACAGTCTCACCGATGGACCAAATTCACACCGATGAGAAAGCCATCGAACCATCGCCATGACACCAACTTCACTCTTGTCGATAGGGCATTGTCCCACTGACACCATTTGCTGCGACCTTTGATAGGTCCCACCAGATACATGTGTCACCAAAATAACTCATAACAATGATGTGAGTCATCCAATCACGTAATTGGGAAGTGTCACCTATTGGCTTACATCATCATCCTCATTTGCTAACTATACCATCAATTCATGTCAACCTTACTAGGTTTTGCAGTCAACATTTCCTTCACATCACCATGTCAGAGAGACATGAACAAAGGTATCACCAATTACATACATTCTCATAAACAAACACTTCCATACTCGTTGTCACTCCATTAACGAGACTTCTCCTAGATTCTCGTCGATACATCAATGTATCACCGATAAGATAGCTATCGATTTGTTGAAGAGACATGGACAGAGCTCTTCCTAGCACCATATTGTATCATCAATAAATCTCCAAATTTCCATCACTGCTATGTCAAAGAGACATAGCTCATTCTCTCGTTGACCACACACTGTCATACTGACAAAGTTTTCCTTACTCCTTATCGCTCCATCGACAAGTCGCCAAAAGTCCAAACATAAGAACTTCTAGTCAAAGGTTGTGAAATTTTGAGAACTAGCAATATGTTGACCGAGGGCCCACCACTACCAGGCCATCGGGTCCCACTTTTCTTTTCACTTCATCACGTCGTCGAAGGGACTAGCTCCATAGTCCTAGTAGTATCACTTTTTCCACCCAATGAAGGTTATTATCACTGCATCAAAGGGGCTGCATTGAAACTACCACCTATACAGTCTAGTCTCGTCGATGACACATAGATTTCCAAGTTGCCAAAAACCTGAACTTTAGAACCACATGTTGGAGGTTTTGAAGTTAGGAAAATGCACGACTTGCCGATAACAAAGAGATCACCATGTCAAGAGGTAATGAAACTCTAGAACCCCATGACATAGGTTAGAAAAACATGAAATCCTATGACTTGAGAAAAAGACAAAGCATTTCAAGGGGTCATAGCTTAGTGCATGCCAATGGTTTTATGATATAATGGTTTTAAGCCTTTTATGTAGTTTTTTGAACCCTAATAAGACAAAATGGAGGAAACTCAATGGCTCAAAAGGAAATTTTTATTGAAATGGCCATAGATTTTACAAGTAGCATGAGCTGGTACACAATGGATTGGCTTAGGCAACAGGGTTTCCTCCATCCATCCAATATCTAGAATTGATAGTGGAGTGCTCAAAGCACTATGATGTAGATAGGAGAGTGATTGTTGGTCCCCAAGGTAGATTAATTAACGACTTGACTGAGGAATCCTTGGCCGAGGCCTTTGGTAGTGTTTCTCACAACAAGTTGATGAAGTTCAAGATTGACATAGTGAAGATGTCTTACAAAAATAATCGTAATAAGGCCTTGAATATGATCAATGCTTCATGAATTGATAAGGCTAGGTTACATTATTCCAAACTTCCCAAATTGCTGCATAGAAGTGACTCTAGGGTGGAGTATAATGATATGATCACTCTCCTCAATAGAGTGATGGGATTGGAGAAGGCATCAATTTTTGGGGATTGGATGTTTTATGTGATTACACAAATAGAGAAAGGTACCAATTACCAATGGAAGGGGTTGATTAGTGATAACTTGGATAGATAATTAAGAGTAGTACATGATACAAGGAAGTTCATAATGACTTCATATATTGTTTACATGCTGGAAAGCCACTTGAAATACTATATTGAGATGCAAAGGATTTATTGGAGAAAATAAGGTATATAAGATCTATCCCTTGTTACATATATCCAACACCTCATATTAAAGAAGGGTGAATGATGCATTCACCATGTACATAACAAGGACATTGTAGGAGTCACTACATGCGAGGATTTCAGCTTAGGCCATGGATCTTGTGAGGAAGTATGAATATTGGTACTTGCAATTCCTAAAATTTACATATATCAAAATTCAAGGTTGTCCCTTGGTACCATACAAGATCCCATGGTACCCTACTTATAAAGTTGTGCTACTGGAAGAGACAAGGCAATTAGTTGCCTTTGATAATATTTTGAAAAATATGCATAAAACAAGAATTGGAGGGGAATTCCCCTTAGAAATTAATGGATGGGAGGCCTATCCAATATTTCAAAGTGCTCAACATTTAGAGACTAAGATGGTATATCTCAATCTGCCTAAACACACTTTTAGATCCTACTTTGATCCTCATGGAACTACTCACAAGGTATCCTCCAGAGACTATAGACACAAGGTTGATATAGAGGATTGTTGGGCCAAATATAGAGATGAGTTTGAACTGTTCAAAATAAAATACTCCAGACATTCCTTGAAAATGATAAGGCTATACAGAGTTGTGCAGGTCTTGGATGTAATTGAAGATGATGGGGAAGTAATTCAATACCATGATTTTATGGAGTTAAGTGATTGCTCCAGTCCTTATGTATTATAAGTAGTGGGAAAAGCATAAGATGTTGGAAATAGAAGAAAATGGTATCAATCCCACATATGAGTTAATGGGAGATTTAGAATCCCAATCTTCTTCAGAGGATGAATTAGAGAAGGAACAAGAAAAGGTTGTAGTTTCTCAAGAGGAAGAATTAGAAGAAGAAGAGCCACTGGTTATCAAGAGGAGAATTAGGGGTAAGCAAAAGGCTAAGGACAAAGAAGAATATCCCGAAGAAAAGAAAGCCTACAAATTTCATCACTGAGGATACTGAGGAAGCATCCCCTAAGCCTCAATCTCCCAAAAGAAGAAAAATAATCAAAGGGTAGGGTAAAGGTTCTTCAAGTGATTCTCCTTCAAAGAAGAAAAAAAATGGTAAGGATGGTGAAGAGAACCACATGATATAGAGGGGGGAACCTAGGAAGGAGCGATCAATGCGAAGAGTTTTGTGGAGAAAAATTAGGTGTTTATAGAGAAGCTTCTCCTTGATCAGGGATTCCATTCACCAACCTAGAAAACCTAGATAGGGTAGTTGAAGAGTTGGAAAAAGCTACACAAACATCCTAATCAGATAAATAAAAAGTTGTAGAAGAAGTGACTACAAAGAACATTCCTCCAGATCCACCTCAAGAGAAAGTTCCATCTAATATAGAAGAGGAAAAATAAGTGGAAAATAAAGCATTTGAAGAAGTTTCCAAGGATCAAGAATCATATGAAGAACTAGAGACTCCTAAGGATGGGGATGTCAACAATTTTGGAATTTTTTTTGAGGAAATAGGGAGAGAAAAAGAAAAAGAAAGAGAAGAAGGAATTAATGTTGAATCTATTGTAGATCATGAAGAAGAAAAGGATGAAACAAATAAAGAATAAGAACAACCTCAAAAGGATGAAGAAATAAATAAAGGAGAATAACTCCAAGGATAAAATAATGTTGACCTTGAAACTGATGTTGAAATTTCAACTACTCCTGATTGGCTTAAGGAGAGCCTCAAACCAAAGGAAAGAAAGAAGGACAAGGTAATCTCCAGAATTACAAGAGATGATGTTAATAATAAGGTGTTTCATTTTGCTACCCCTACAGTTGAGAAAAATAAAGAGGAGGCCACTCTTACTGATTACAATGAACATACAATCAACTTGGGCCCATCCACCAAGAAGAAAGAAGCATAAGATCTGAAGAGATCGGTGGATGCTATTTTAAAGAGGTTAGAAAAAGAGGTTAAAGAAAAAGAAAAGTTGCAAAAATAGGTAGAGGAGATGCAAAAATATATACAACATTTGGTAAAGGCCTTGCAAGCCCAAGCCAAAGATGGAACATCTGGACAACCTAGCATTTTGTCCAAGGATGCAATTAATAAGTTGGATAAAATGAGGACATCAGTCCAAGTATGTCAAGATTATGTGGCAAGAGTGTACCAAAAGGGTATTGCATTGATTGAAGAGATCTTGTAGCTATATGACAAAACTATTTCTTTGTAGGATACAATGCAACAAATGATAGCACAGTGTAAATTAGTTGATGAAAAATCCATGGTCAAGCTTGTGAAGGTGCTCGAGGTTCTTGGGGATGTGCTAATAAACAAATATATTCTTACTTCTGAAGAGTTAGGTACACCTAAAGAATGGATTGAGCTCTCGAGCAGGTACCAAAAATGAAGAGTGATCTAAGTGACATTACCCATGGCTACACTTTTTTCTTGGAAGTGATGATAGGGAGAAATCTCAGTAAGATTATATGAAGATTGATGTGTTAAAGTCATGGTGGAATGAAACCTATTTTCTTGTAAAAGATGGAGTTGTTAAAAAAAATCACTTGGAAGATGTCGCCATGTATGTCACAATAATGCACAAATATCAAGAGTCTAAGATTGATTTGGATAAGATATTTAAAAGGTATGAGAATGAATTAGAATCTATTTCTCTAAGATTGAGGTTTATCACAACTCCCTACCAAGGTGACCTAAACATGATATTAAATAAATTTCAAGAGTTCTCTAGGAGAAAAAGAAGGGGAAAAGAGGATGACTAAAGGGCCTATTTACATTGAGTTTTGTGTCATGCTTCATCTACAAGTTAAGGAACATGTTGACTATCTTGAGAATAGTGCTAGGAAGTATTGAAGGTGTTTGATGAATCTGTTGCCAATACTATTTGGGTCTTGCTGATTGTAAGTCACTTTGCATAGTTATCTTGGGCCATATCTTGTTGATTTAGTTCAATTGTGAATGTTTATGCACATTATTTAGATTTGGGAATTTGTTGAATGTTTCACAATTTGAAAATATTTATATTCCTTTGAAGATTGCACTATTTTTATGATATTGTGGATGCTATCTTAGTTAAACAGGAGCTAGTTATTGGGGATTTGTTGACCTTGAATGCTGAATTGTTTACATGATTGTACTTAGGATTTAGATTTAGATATCTCTCCAACCCTTATATCTTTTGTTGTTTATTTGAATTATGTGTTAGATTACAATCGAAAGCATCACTAAATTGTTGTATTGTATGAAAGCATTGTTTTCAAATATTAAATTTGGAAAGTGTAGTTAGGATTCATTTTTATTCTTAGATCCTGGTGGAATGTTAAAATTTTGCAAATTTGAAGTTCCCATATTAATTTTTTTCCTTTGCACACTCAAAAATGCCCCTGAAAAATCTACCCATGTGACCTACATTGGAGGTTCATAAATCAGAGCTAGTTTATTTTCATGCCAAACCCCTTAGTGAAAATATTCATTTGACATATTTGAATATGCATGTCAATTTTCAGCTTCCTGTGATGAGTTTTGATAGGATTTTGGAAAGCAAAGCTGAAGGGTTCTGGGATTGTTTTGCTATTTGCAAACTCCTTGTCCTTCAAAGTGACCTCCTGTTCAAGCTTGTATTTCATAGTTGGAAGATTTCCATGACAAACAGATTGGTGTCCTTCATTCTCCACACATTCATATGCTCCTTGGTCCAATTTCAGAGCCTCATGATCTAATTTGATATTTTTTCGAGATGAAAAGAAAATGCAATTTATTATGCTTTTACATCTACATTTCTGATATGTTTCGAGGTGGTCAGCTTTGACCCTTGATATCTTGTTAAGAATGATGATTGAAGCAAATCCATCTTGCACACATACTTAGTGGACCTAAATGAGCTTGTGTTTCCATTGGAATCTTCCCAAGATATGGTTTGGTATTTTTTCAAGATGGTAACTTGGTGAGCCTTAATTGGTTTGTACAAGTGTAGTTGCAAGAAAAGTGTAACTGAGTAACTTCGACATTGATTATCTTGCACCTAGAAATATTTTTTCTTGAGCCATTTTTTGCATAGAATTCTTTCCTCAAATGTGTGCATGCTTGTGCATTTTCATTTCTCTAGGAGGTTGTTAGACTAGTTTTCCAGAGAAATCCTAAGGGCTACTAAGCTAGTTTTGAGCACTATTCAAATATGCTTGTGTGATAGGTCGAATGTGAGCGTTAGAAAGAAAGCAACAAGCTAAAAGAGTGCAAATAAACAACTAAAAAAACCTACACCTCAAGATTAGCCTAAGTTGGAAACAACACAAAGCAAAAGCAATGAAATGGAACCTTATACCTTGCGTTGAGTCGATCCTTTGGTTGGCCCTTCAATCTTTAACATGTATGCTCCTTGGATGGCACAAGATGTGAGATGTGAGATGCAAATGATGCTTGGAAACATGAAAATAGCTAAGTATTGGTTGAGAAATAAAACTGCAAGAGTTTGGCTAGCCCAAAATGATCTCCCCAAAATGGGAGAAAAGAGGGGGTATTTATAGGATTTTTGGGAAATCCTAGGGGAAATGGACGGTCAAGATTGAGCCACCAAATATCAAGATGTAGGGCCAAGGTGAGTTGAGAACTCACAAACCCTCGCATCTTGACATGTGGCATGTGAGATAGCCCTAAAAGGTGAAGTGGACATGAGGTGGAAGGAGAAGGACATGACATGGAGGGGGGTACAAAGTACCTTGGGATTGGACAAGATCTCATAAAGGAGGTCCTTGTCCCCATGTGGGTGAGAGGACATGTGAGGAATTAAAAATTCCTCAAATATTCTCATGGGGATGAGAGAAAGAATAAAGAATGAATAGGAGGACATGTGGGAAGAAGTGAAGGAATTAAAAATTCCTTTTGGGTGCCTTGGGGGATTAAAAGGTGAATTAAAATTTCACATGGGGAAGTGGAGTGCCTTGTCCAAAAAGGAGAAAACCTTTAATAAGGTTGACTCAAGGACATATGCCATAAATAAGATGAGGATTAGGTTAAGCTAATCAAATAATTAAGGTTGTGCAAGTACTCAGTTAGATGGACTAGTGACTCATTAGAAGCAAGTGGAAAATTATGGAGGATGTGACCTTAATGATGATTAAGGGTGTGCACATGCTAACCCTAGTTAATTAGAAGAAGATGAAGTAATTAAGATGGATTAGAGACCAACTTGCAAAAGTTGGAGGATGTGACTATGAGAGAGAAAAGAGGAATTAAAAATGAATTTTAAATCAAAAAGGGGAATATGACTAAATTAAATAAAAGGGTATATTTATTTAATTTAGAGGAAGAAGAGGGGTAAAGTATTAAATTAAATACTTTAGGACCCTTGTGGAAGATGCAGGGAATTAATTAAACAACTGGCTTAATTAATATTGACAGAGAGGATGAGCAACCGGATGAATAAGGGGACGTGTTTGATCATATGGAAGTGATCAAATTGGACGTCTACATTTTTCCCCTCTTCAAAAGACTATTAGAATAATAGGGTTTTGAAGAAAAACATAATGTAGATGACTCTGTAGAGGAAGAGACCAGAAAAAGAGATGCCCCAGCATGGGGGAATGCGCGTGAGCTACCTTGAACGGAGGGAAAGCAGAGAGGATGCCCCAGTCAAGAAAAGGTAGTGTTAGAGTGATGGATTAGGAGGAAATGGTAGGGTATGCCCCCTCGAGAAGGGGGACGGGGGAGGAAAAGGGAGCCCCAGTCAACTTCTTGAAAGTATGGAGTGGTACATGTTGGAAAGAGCGCAAAAAAATGAGAAGAACGACGCTTGAACGGAGTCAATCGGATAAACGGTGTGCAACTAGCGGCCCTGGGAAGAAAGAGCTTGGATGAATTAATCGAAGGAATTTTGGTTAAAAAAAAGGAAAAAAAGGACCATGAGGTGAAAATGGAGGGAAAAAGGTGAAAAGGGATAAAAGGTAATTGTGGACTTACCTTGGGCCCATTGTGACAGTTGGCAAGTGGAGAAGGAGGAGAGGAAGAAAAAGGCAGCGAGCGAGAGGAGACACGATGCCGGAGTACGACAGTGACGTCATTCACCGGGCGGACGAGAGGCGTATATTTTTCACCCACTGCGCCGTACCCCACCAGGTTAGCTCAAAACTATACTTTGTATTTTTTAATCATTGATGCACGTATTTTTGAAAAACAAAAACATGGGTTTCGTTCGGGGCGTCGAAAGGGAAAATGGGTAGAAATTTTTTTTTTAATGCTGCCTCGGTTTGCATGCTAGAGGGGGAGCAAGGGGGTGAGCGGCCGCGGCCCGGTCCGCCGCCGGCAGCGGACAGGTCCGTCGTCGTGGTGGACGAGTCCGCCGCCAGTGGTGGACGGGTCCGCCACCACAGCGACGGACGGGTCCGCCACCACAGCGGACGGGTCCGCCGCTGGCGATCTCGTCACCGGGCCGGGTCCGCCGGCCACACACCACCCACCACCGCCGGGCGTCACCGCTGACCGGGCTGACGCGTCCGGCCACGGCGAAGGACAAAATCCACGCATCCCAGGGAGGAGGGGAGGGAGGGGGATGTAGGGAAAAATAGGATGGGTGGGGAGAAAGGGAGGGAAAAAAAGGATGGGGAAAATAGATCTGGAAAATGGGGGATGGGAGGGATGGGGTAGGGGAAAATAGGTGGGTGGGGGAGAAAGGGAGGGGAAAATAGGATGGGTGGGAGAAAGGAGAGGAGATGGGGAGCGGTAGGGGGGGATGGTGAGGGGAGGGGTAGGTAGGAAAAATAGGATGGGGGGAGGGAAAATGGGGGGATGGGGAGGGGTGGCGGAAAATAGGAAGATGGGCAGGGTGGGGGAGCGTAGGATGGGTGGGGAGAAAGGGAGGGGAGATGGGGAGGCTTTTAGGGATGGTGGGGAAAGTGGAGGATGGAAAATAGGGATGGGGGAGGGAAATGGGGGATGGAGGATGGGAAGGATGGGGAAAGTGGAGAGGGAATGGAGGAGGGAAAAGAATGGAAATGGACAGATGTGGAAAGAAAAGGACGGAGGACAAGGAAATGGAGAGTGGAGGACAGGGAAGGAAAATGGATGACATATAAAATATGGAGTCTTAATGGAGCCCAGTGGTGGAGGAATGGAGGAAGGAGATGGAATGGAAGGGAAGGACAGTGGAGGACAAAATGGATATGAAAAGGGATGAATGGAGGGAGTTCAGACGTGGAAGGAAAATGGAAGCACAGTGGATGGATGGAAAGGGACAAGAAGAAATGGACAGGGAAGATAAATGGAGGAAAGGAAAGATGGATGGGGAATGGAAGGACAAATGGATGGAGAGAGGGGAGAGGTGGATGGAGTTTGATTATGTGATGGCCTTTATTGACATTATGCAGGATGTTTCCTTTATGCAGTTATATTAGATGATTCATGATGTGATTCCGCATGTATATATATATACACATGTTTATATGGATGATTTATGTTTTATGCTTTATGTTTTTATGGATGGATGATCTATGAATGATGCAGATGTTTCTATGACGTATGGATGCACATGTTTATATGATTTATGATGTATGATTGATGGATGCACCTGTGGATGGATGATTTATGCATGTTTATATGATGTATGATGTATGATTCATGGATGCACATGTGGATGGACGATTTATGCATGTTTATATGATTTATGATGTATGTGTGGATGGATGATTTGTGCATATTTATATGATTTATGATGTATGATTTATGGATGCACATGTTTATATGATTCTTGATGCAATTACATGTCAATAATGACCGTTATGAGGATGCGGGTAGGCGATAGGCGGATGGAAGATTGCATTTTCCAAAAACAACCATTAATATCCTGAGAGGAAGAGGACTGACAAGAGGAACAAAGAACGAAAGTACTTGCACAACCAAAATCATAAGCGGTGGTTATGATGGAAATGAAGGGTGCATGCAAAGTGGTGGAAATGCAGTGAAAATGAGATCTTGCCATCTTTGGAGCATTGATTTTTACTATAGCGTAGGGTACCAAGCACCTTGATATAGAAGACCAAGGCGAGCGAGTACTCTACGCATGAAACAAACACAACAGACAATAAGGTTATCCCAACACCCCGAGGTTGTGATGACCTCGGTCGGGCCTGGTATTGTAATAACCACAAACACACAAAGTTGTCCCAGTGTAACACGAGATCCTAGAGATCTTGGTGGGTCTTACGAGGGATAACTCGAGAAGACAACAGACAAAACAAAAGATCAAGGTATGCCCCCATGTCAGCAGGTCAAAGCACACCATGGTATGGCAGACCAAGGCGACCTCGACAAGTGATGGGAAGGAACCTAAAATGATAAACAAAATTCGAAAACATCAAAAGATCATAATCAAGACAACAGGTCCTTTGCCATAGGATCACGGTGATGGATGTGATTGATGAGGTCTACTAGGAAGGATTCATCCTGTTGAGACCAAGGATGGATGCGAAAGTAGGATGATCTAGGTGACGCGGGATGCTATCAAGGGATAAGATCTTGTAACACAAGGGAATTTCATTTGTTAAGAACCGGTAGATGTGGGCATAACTTGATAATGAAGCTCAAAAGACCGACATAACCTACAGACCTAGGGGCTCGGGGGTCGATCATAGATTAGCCTTGCCTACGTGAAAGCACAGAGCCCTCGTAGTTCTAGAAAAGACCATGGATAAAGCAGAAAGGAGACAAATGGTAACCGGTGGTGATGGAAAAATGCCCCGGGGGCGGATCAAGTGATCGACCTTGCCTACATGACAGCGCAGGGGCAACGTAGTTTGACTGACGGACATGACGTGATGGGGTCCAGGTGAGGACCGACGCGATGGATGACCCTACTTGATGACACAAATGTGAATGACGTAAGCTCAGAGTGGGATACTGAAAAGCTCAGGAATGGGGGATAGACTAGGTGGGTCATCCAATGCTCAAGCAATGTTTACCAGATAGCCTGGGATGAGATGGGTGAGGGCAATAATGCGGAAGGGGGGATACTGTGCGGAAGTCGGCATAAAATAACTAGGATGTCGGGTAGATAATGATTAAGCCCTCTATGGATGATGCCTGTTGCCAGGTTTTCACCACCCATACTTGTCCAAGGCGCCACAAAAAGGTGGTTTTCACCATAGGATGGATTTATTTCTCGTGACTATTTTCACTTTCTTTTTTTGGATTTTCTAATTTTTTTGTATTTTTTGGATTTTTGACCGTGGGGTAACCGAGCGGACTTAGGCATAGAAATTTTTCAAATGCATGACATTGATAGGCTCGTCAAGGGGTTCTCCTTCGAGAGTAGTCAACCTCTATGCCCCAGATCCATATTTAGCAGCTATGATATAGGGCCCCAACCAATTTGCCTCAAATTTTCCTTTCTTGTCTCGGTCTTGCTGAGTACGTTGGTTCTCTTTAAGGACAAGCTCGCCCACCTGGAATTGGTGAGGACGAACCTTCTTGTTGTAACTACGCTTGAGGCGATTCTGATATGCTTGCAGATGATCGTAGGCCTTTATTCTGCATTCGTCCAGTAACTCTAGCTGTGCAAGCCGTGCAACACGAGCATCCTCTTCGCTTATAAGGTTCTTAAGATAGATTCTCAATGATGGAAGTTCAACCTCGATTAGCAAGACGGCTTCGGCACCAAACACCAGAGAGTAGGGGGTGGCGCCTGTTGGGGTGCGGATGGATGTGCGATATGCCCAGAGGGCAGGATGAATGTGGAGGTGCCAATCTCGTCTAGTGTGATTGACCACCTTTTTGAGAATACGAATGAGGGTTTTGTTGGTCGCTTCCGCCTGACCATTACCCTGGGGGTAATACGGCGTTGACCAACGGTGTTGAATATGGAAGGTATCGCATAGGTGTTTAATGGCTTGGTTCTTGAATGGTTTACCGTTGTCGGAAATGATGGTGGATGGGATACCATACCTGCAGAGAATATGGTACAGGATGAACTTGGAGATCTGAATGCCGGTGATTTGTGAGAGGGGAATTGCCTCCACCCACTTGGTGAAATACTCAGTGGTGGTGATGATGAATGTATGGCCGTCAGAGGATGGTGGGTGAATCTTGCCAATCAAGTCGAAACCCCACTGAGAAAATGGCCATGGTGCTAGGAGGGGCTGAAGATCTTGTGCTGGAGCATGGATTAAATCTGCATGTTGCTGGCACGGAAGACACTTTTTCACAAACTCGCAAGCATCGTGTTCCAACGTAGGCCAATAATATCCAGCCCGTAGGATCCTTTTGGCTAGAGCCATACCATTTGAATGGGCTCCACAAACACCGCCATGTACCTCCGTTAATGTAGTATGGGCTTCAGTCTCATTTAGACATCTAAGGAGGATTCCATCATACCCGTGACGATAAAGTGTATCACCGATGATGACGTATTGAGAAGAGCGATAGATGAAGGATTTGCGTTGGTTACGTGAAAGGTTTGGGGGTATAATGTTTTCACGGAGGTAGGTATAGATGTCTTGGTACCATGGGGAGGTGGGACCCACAATCTCGTACAACATTTCAGTCTCAGGGATATCGTATGCTGGGATTAACAGTTGTTCTACAAGGAACTCACACTCTGTTCGATCCTTGGGCATTTCCAGGAGGGAGCCGATAGTGGCCGTTGCATCAGCTACTTTGTTTCGTACCCTGGGAATCTGTTCAAATTGTATGGAGGTGAAGTATTTCTTGAAATCATCCACCATGCGCTTGTAGGGTAACAACTTATCATCCTTGGTCAGAAACTCATCATTAACTTGCCTAATGACTAGCAAGGAATCACCGAAGACTTTCAACTGAGTTATGTGCCACTGTTTGGCAATTTTGAGGCCGGTGAGGAGAGCTTCGTATTCGGCCATGTTGTTGGTACATGGGAACGCTATCCTGAATGACTTGGGAATGTAGTCACCTTGAGGGGTAACTAATAAAATTCCTGCCCCCGATCCATTATGTGTATATGATCCATCAAAATATAGTGTCCACATGGGGGTTTCCTCAACTGAAAAGACTTCCTCATCAGGGAATTCTGTGATCAATGGGTGAGTGTCAACTAGAGGAGCTTCCGCCAACTGATCTACAATTATCTGCCCTTTGATAGCCTTGCGATCCACATATTCTATGTCAAATTCACTGAGGAGCATGACCCACTTAGCCATGCGGCCAGTCAGAGTAGTTCTAGATAACAGGTATTTCAATGGGTCGATCTTGGCGATTAACTTGACTGGGTGACTGAGCATGTAATGGCGGAGCTTCTGTGTACTGAAGACTAGTGCGAGGCACGCTTTTTCCATGGGAGAGTAGTTTAGCTCGTATCCAACCAGTGTCTGACTGATATAGTAGACTGCCCTTTCTTTTGACAACTCATCATGTTGCGCCAACAATGCCCCCAGTGCGACTGAAGTGGCGGAGATGTAGAGCAAGAGGGGCTTGCCGGGAATAGGTGGCATCAATATTGGTGGATGGGCCAAATATTCCTTAATCTTGTCAAATCCCATCTGACACTGCGGGTTCCATCGGAAGGTGGAATCCTTTTTCGTAAGATCTCGCGGAATGGTCGACACTTGTCTCACCGGCAATGGAACCTACTGATGGATCTACATTTTCCCCTAAGGCTTCTTAACCGCTTGAGATTGCTGTGAGGTGGCATGTCCGTGATAGTCTTCACCTTAGCGATCAACCTCAATGCCCCGCGAGACTATAAAGCTCAACAACTTCCCTGGCGACCCTAAAATAATCTCTTTTTGATTTAGCCGCGAACTTATAGTGCGCTCTTAACCGGGCCAACATCTTCTTCTGTGATGGCAGATGTTCGGGCTTCATGTTCGATTTCCTAATAGGTCATCAACATAGTCTTCATGATGATATGGATGAGGTCATGGAAGATGACCGTCATTTCCCTCTGATATGTCGCCCCCGCATTTTTGAGACCGAAGGGCATAACATTGTAGCAGAAAGTGCCCCAAGGAGTGGTGAAGGTGGTTTTTTGTTGGTCTTCTGGTGCAATTCGAATCTGGTTATACCCGGAGAAGCCATCCATAAGGGACAACATCTCATGTCTTGCTATTAGGTCGACCAACATGTCAATATTGGGTAGGGGGAAGTCATCTTTGGGGCAAGCTTTGTTGAGATCCCTGAAGTCCGTACATATCCGAATGTCACCATTTGGTTTAGCAACTGGAACTATGTTGGAGATCCATTCAGAGTAGTCAATTGGCCTGATAAATCTTACCTCCAGTAACTTCTCTAATTCCTTCTTGACTAACAATGCAACTTGCGGATGCATCTTGCGGAGTTTTTGCTTGACAGGTTTAGTGTCTGGGCGGATGTCCAGGTGATGAACCACCAAGGCGGGATCTAAGCCTGGCATGTCTGAGTATGACCAAGAAAAGTTAACAATTCCCTCCTGGAGTAGCTGTGCAAAGATCGGAAACTCTTGTTTGGAGAGTGACTTGGCTACATAGGTGATCTTAGGATTTTCAGCAGTTCCCAAATTAATCTCTTGCATCTCTTCAATCAAAACAGATGATCGGGCAGATAGCTGAGTTCCCATAAGGGGAAGATGAACATCTCCATCTTCCAGCGCCTCTTCGAGGTTTTCGCTATCAGATGCGTCCTTTATTTTTACTTTTTCAAGGTCATAAAGTGGCTCAGGGAGGTTTTCACTAGATGACCGTTTGTTATTTTTCTTATTCTTACTTTTGCGACTGGAGTGTTCATCCTCCCCCAATCCCATGAGGTTAACATAGGTATCCGCAGACATACTGACAGGTGTGCTAGTTCGTAGGTCCCAATCAATGAGCTCAGGATGGCGAAGGGATAGGCTAATAGTGCAGACGGATAGGCATTCGAACATGGAGGATAGGTCGGCATGATCGACGTCATCGTACGCACGTATGATGGATTCTTCCTCGGGTATATCTTCTAATGAGCCATTGTCCACAGCTACACTATTGGAAGCATTAGACAATGTTTCAGGGCCTTTCTGCTTTCTGTCATACCCAATGCCCACACTTCTTGGTAGCGGAAATGTATCAATGGGTTGTAACCGCCCTTGTTCTTGCTTTCCTAGGCCTCTGCCTTGATAGTTATGCTTTTCCACAAACTTTGTCGGCCAGGGGTACTTTTCTTGGAAGTATTCTTTGAGAGGAGTTTCCGGCTGGGGCTCTTCTCGGTAAACCCACTGGCTTATATCTTCTTCAGGCGCATCTGTCTTGATACTTGGGGATACAAAAGTGGTAGTAGGGATGTTTTTGCCACGGAAGGTGACAGTCTTGTCCGCTTTTGGGGTAGCATGGGAAGGTTGACCATATTCGTGTGGCGATGGTGGCATGGTTGCTATATTGAGAGCAGTGTGCATTTCGTACTCACCACACCCTTTGTCAATGATCTAGACTTTTGTGACTGTAGGATCGGTGGAAGATGGAGCGGCTATTATGGTGGATGGTGGATTAATGGGTGATGACTGAGATGCCCCCATTTCGACCCCAGGACAATAATGTAAATGGGGAAATGATGCCTCTAGAGCGCGGCAATATTCGAATGGTTGGGGGTCGGCATAGATGGTGACCTCTTGTCCGTTGACTGGGAATTTAAGGCACTGATGGTAGGTGGAAGGCACGGCTTGCATAGCATGGAGCCATGGACGGCCGAGGAGGAGATTATATGGTAAGTCCAGATCAAGGACATGGCAGGTGATGTACTGAACTACCGGCCCCACTTGGACAGGAAGATTGATGATCCCTTCTGAATTTCTTTCTGCATTGTCATAAGCCTTGATTGTAATAATTTGGTTGCTTAAGTCCGCTTGGGTATACCCCACCTGTTTTATGAATCTTAGCATGCACAAGTTGAGGGTGGATCCATTATCTACCAAGGCTCTTTTTATTTTATGCCAGGCAACCACGACTTCAATATGTAACAGGCGATTGTGATTGGCATCAATGTTGGGCATATCATCGTGGCTGAAGTGTAGTTGGTGAGATGAAGCTAGGTGTCCTACCAAGGCTTGGAACTGTGTAGGATCCATATTATTAGGCACATGGGTTTCCTGTAGGGCTCTGTTGAGGATTTCTTGATACACGGGGGAAGACTTGAGTAAATCCAAGATGGAGATATGTGCAGGGGTCTTTCCCAAGTGATCAAGGATATTGTACTGGGAAGTTACAGGAGTTGGTTGAGCAGGTGCAGAGGCTGTAGGAACGGTGATGCGGGCTCGTCGTGTGGTAACAGCACATTGAGGGTCTTTAGCTTTGACATGTATCATGGATACACGAGGTTCTACCTGCTCAATGTAATGAATAATACCCTCGTAATTGAGGGGTACATTCTTGTAACTCACGTTATTTGTGCTGTTGTTTTGAGGATTACTGTTGGAAGTGCTCGGGCCTTGGTTATGGTTTGGGAAGGCATTTTGATAGATCTGTAACTGAGCATTGGACGACGGAGCTTGATTAGGATCAACTTTGATGTCACCTCGATCTATGAGATCCTGGACGTAGTTTTTCAGACCTTGACACTTATTCAAAGAGTGTCCTTTGATTTTGTGGAACTCACAATATTCATTTTCCCTAAACCATGCAGGTTTAGGTTTGGATTCGTCGAGTGGCTTGGTGACAGGATATGTGATTGGATAGCTGATCTGCAATAGTTTGTTGAAGACGACACTCAAGGGTTCTCCTAGTTGAGCATACTGGCGCTTAGTGTTCCCTTGGTTATTTTGATTGGACTGTTGGGGAGGACGGGGTGTGCCTTGCAGTACTGATATGGCATTGGGTATGGATTGTTGTTGTTTCTAGGACGTGTTGGCCATGTGGACATGTTTAGTGTCAGTGACACCATCATTTACTGCATTCTTGTTCTTGTTCCAAAAACACGGCTTGTCGTTGAATGTCCTTTCCCTATCTTGGTTATATATTTTGATGTACCCCTTGGCAACAAGGGCACGCTCAAGGATGGGTCCTTTCTCCACTACTTCCGCAAAAGTGGTGACACAATGTAATCGGAAGTTGTGGGCCATGTCAGGATGAGAATTCTCCACAAAAAGGGTGACCATGTCCTTCTCTTTCAAAGGGGTTTTCATTCGGCTTGCTAGGGCATGCCACCTTTGGAGGTAGCTAGTAAAGGTTTCCCCTTCACGTTGTTTCTCTTTGAGGAGATCCAAGGTATCAGTATCTTTCTCCAAGTTGAAGGAGAAGTAGGAGACAAACCTTTCTGACAAGTCTACAAAATATTTTATAGATCCTTTTTCGAGGGTCATGAACCACCCTAGTGCATCGCTTCCCAGACTTCGGGGGAACAGACGCAAGAGATAGTTGTCATTGTGGATCACTTCTTGACACTGGGAGTAAAACTCCAGTAGGTGGGCCTTAGGATCTTTGTTCCCCTTATATTTGTCAAATTTTGGCATCTCAAAATGTTTGGGGAAGGGAATCAATGAGATGGAGGGATCATACGGATATGGGCATATATCTTCGAACTTGAACGATTGTTTGCTAGTCCCTGCCTGGAGATCCTTTAGTGCGGTTTTGATTTCCAGGATGTCCGCATTGGCTGGTGTGTTGGACGGGTATTGATGGTAGGACGATTGTGGATTCTGAGAGGATGTTTGGAGATGGGCGTATGGATGAGGGGGTGGCAGCCCTTGTTGATACACCAATGGAGCTTGCTGATAAAGAGGTTGCTGTTGTGAGGCGGAATATGGATGGGTCTGGTAGTTATGGGTGGCGTACTATTGGGAAGTATGGAGAAGGTGTTGTTGATTAGCTTGCGGATATTGTGGGTGCTGATATGACTGTTGCGATGCCCCATAGGGGGGTTGTTGATATTGGGGCTGGTTGTAATAGTTGTAATGGTGGGGTGGTTGTTGATATTGTTGTTGATGCATAGTTGGTGGCTATGATGGGAGAGATGGGATGTTCTGTGGTGGTTGCGCTTGCGGGCATAAAATGGATGCAAGGAATGGAGATATGGTCGAGGCTGAAGGCTGAGGTTGATTTCCTTGCAGTGGATGTTGTGATGGTTGTGCTGAGAATAGGGGATTGACCAATGGTTGTTGTTGAGGTGGAGGTGCGATTGAGATGTTGTGCGAGGGAGGTTGTTGAGCACTAGTGGGAGCGTAGGATTGGGGAGGTTGTTGGGATACAAATGATGATGATGGAGGAATGTTGGATTGGGGCAGCTGTTGAGGTACGAACGACGATGGTGGAGGAATGTTGAATTGGGGCGGCTGTTGAGGTACGAACGATGATGGTGGAGGAATGTTGGATTGGGGCAGCTATTGAGGAATGAATGATGATGGAGGAGGGATGTTGGATTGGGATGATGGTGGAGGGTTGAATGACGATGGAGGAGGAATGTTGGATTGAGGTGGTTGTTGAGGAATGAATGACGATGGTGGCGGATTGTTTGTCCCAGGAGGTGGGAGTAATGTGGCGAAGGGGTTGCCCCCAGTGTTGACAGGAAGCGGGTTCGAGGGGGGTGGTGCTGGTAGCATTAATGGTTGCGGTTGCGGTACATTTTGTGGCATGCCATAGGAAAAAGGATCATTGGGATCAATAGTTTGGGGGGCTCCCGTGACTGAGATGGTGGGATGTGTGGGATTGCCAACGGGATATAAGACAGCGTTGCAAACTTTAGGTTGATTCCAGCTTCCTATGGAAGGAACGTTGGGGACATACGAGCTATTGGGGATGTCATGTGCACCTTGGGGTACATTAGATGTGGAGGTGTCATACTTGGATAATTCAACACCTGACGGTAACTTGACACCTTTGTCAATCAAGTGAGCCAAGATTTGGTCACCATGTCTTTCGAGGAGGCACTCCGTCATTTGTGCATTAACTGGGTTACTAAAGTGCTCCTCGAATGTGAGCTCGGGTTGATCAGCCATGTTTTCCTCCCCAGGTGGTGATGTGTTTTGACCATCCACATTGGATTGTGATGAGGTGTCGTTGTGGGGATCGTGAGGGATATTAGCACCATAGTTCGGATCTGACGAGATGTTGACTGTGTTGGTGGGATTTTGTGGGTTGTTCGATTGGGCATTCAGGGCTTGTTGGTCGGCCATTTTCTTTGCTTGCGATCGAGTCTGAACAGGCATGCCAGATGATGAGGTAGATCAAGATATTAGAAAAACCTCGATGATGAAAGATTGATTTGATTTTGATGGGGGATTAGTTGATGATGATCGATGAGACCGATGTGGGTTGGTTTGATGGAATTGGATTGGATTGATTGGTAGATGCTGGATTAACCTAGATTTTGGGTTTTGATCCGAATAGGTTTGATGATGTGGGGATCAGATCGATTTGATGATTAGGATTGATGTGATGATAGATATGATGAAGACCGAGATCCACAACCGAGTTTCAGAAGGATCCTTGGTAACACTAGGTATTGATTGAAAGGTGGATGTATGATAACGACACCAAATCCAACTTGAGATAGAAGCAGATTGATTGGGTCGAAAAGGATAACTGACCTAAGACGGATAGCGATCCTAAGCCAGTTATGATGATTGTGATTAGGGATAAATACCTAGGTCGACTTGGATGACAACTCCAATGGGGTTTATATGGAATAATGAAGATCGGAGATGAAAGGTGTTTAGGATGGAGGGGAGTGTCTTAGGGTAGACGAATGGCTCTCGAAGCAAGCAAAAGAGTGTTAAGAATGAATGACCTTTAGAATGAAGGGATGGAGGCTTGGAATGGACGTTCAGATGTTTGTTTTGGATGCTAAATGATCATTTTGGTGTTCAAAACAGAGGGACAATGAATGCCAAATGATGGTATGGGCTGGTCAAAGGGACAGGTCCGCCACTGCAGAAGGACATGTCTGCCACTGCACTGGGACAGGTCCGCCACTGCACTGGGACAGGTCCGCCACTGAAAAGGGACAGATCTGCCACTTCAAAAGGACAGATCCACCACTGCACAGGGACAGGTCCGCCACTGCACTAGGACAGGTCCACCACTGCACAGGGACAGGTCCGCCACTGCAAAGGGACAAATCCGCCACTGAACCAGGACAGATCCGCCACAGCACAAGGACAGGTTTTCCAAAGGATAAGTTTAGGCTTGATGTTTTGGTGGATGGGTAAGGCAAAGGACCCAAAATATAGCAATCATAAAAGACTTGGCCAAACTGATAATCACTGGTTCTTGCACAAGAAAGATAATGCAAACAGCACAACCCTAAGATTAGTAAAATGGGTATGGTCGACAAAGTCTTCTACTCTAGGATGCACATGGTTTCTAAGGAGTCCTCGATATACACCCGGTATGTGAGGCCCAAACCGTGAACACCAACCCGTTACAAGTGTGAGTCGGGAACCTTAGCGAGATACTAGAGGCTCGGACCAACTCTTCACGTCATCCCGACGCTTTGCCAATTACAACGTGGTTGGATTGGGGTACAGCTTTCGCTCTCCCCTCTTTATATACCCCACCAGTACACGTGGTTGGAATCGTCCCTTGGGGTGATGAAATCCCCAAGCAGGTCCCACTAAGAAAGTGAAAAAGGGTGACTCAAAAGGACTTAGAAAGCTATGATTTCTCGTCACCCAAGATCGCCAAATGGCGCAAGGGGATTGGATACGTCAAATAGCCTTCCCAAACACGCCAAGAAAGGTTTATTGACACCCCTTTAATTAGACTATGTTCCTATTTTACCAAAAGACTATTCGGGAAAACTTAAAATTTTTACCTTCTGGAGGACAGGTCTGCCACTCTGTTAGGACAGGTCCGCCACTCTGTCAAGACCAGTCAGCCACTGAATTAGGACAGGTCCGCCACTGCACAGGGATAGGTCCGCCACTGCACTGGGACAGGTCCGCCACTCCAGGACCAGTCCGCCACTGCACTGGGACAGGTCTGCCACTGCACTACAGGACAGGTTCGCCACTCTGTCAGGACCATTCTGCCACCCCTGGACAGGTCCGCCACTCCAGGACCAGTCTGCCACCGCAGGAGGACAGATCCGCCACTTTGTAACCTGGACCTGCAAAAATGCAAAAAATAGCAAACATCAAAGAAAGAGACCCGTTTGTGGGTCCCACCGGGCATGCCAGAAATGTGATAGGTCGAATGTGAGCATTAGAAAGCAAGAAACAAGTGAAATAGTGCAAATAAACAACTAAAACAACCTACACCTCAAGATTAGCCTAAGTTGGAAACAATGCAAAGTAAAAGCAACAAAATGGAACTTTATACCTTGCGTTGAGTTGATCCTTTGGTTGGCCCTTCGATCTTTGATGTGTATGCTCCTTGGATGGCAAGATGCAAGCTAGATGAGGATGTGAAGATGGATGCAAGTGGATGAAAATAAGAAAATGGCTAAGTGTGGGTTGAGAAACAAAACTGCAAGAGTTTGGCTAGCACAAAATGATCTCCCCAAAATGAGAGAAAAGAGGGGGTATTTATAGGATTTTTGGGAAATCTTAGGGGAAATAGATGGTTGAGATTGATCCACCAAATATCAAGATGTAGGGCTAAGGTGAGTTGAGAACTCACAAGCCCTCACATCTTGACATGTGGCATGTGAGATAGCCCTAAAAGGTGAAGTGGACATGAGGTGGAAGGATAGGACATGACATGGATAGGGGTACAAGTACCTGGGATTGGACAAGATCTCCTCATAAAGGAGGTCCTTGTCCCCATGTGGTGAGAGGACATGTGAGGAATTAAAAATTCCTCAAATATTCTCATGGGGATGAGAGAAAGAATAAAGAATGAATAGAGGACATGTGGGGAGAAGTGAAGGAATTAAAAATTCCTTTTAGGTGCCTTGGGGGATTAAAAGGTGAATTAAAAATTCACATGGGGAAGGGGGATGCCTTGTCCAAAAGGAGAAAGCCTTTAATAAGGTTGACCCAAGGACATATGCCATAAATAGGATGAGGATTAGGTTAGGCTAATCAACTGATTAAGGTTGTGCAAGTACTCAGTTAGATGGACTAATGACTCATTAGAAGCAAGTGGGAAATTATGGAGGATGTGACCTTAATGATGATTAAGGGTGTGCACATGCTAACCCTTGTTAATTAGAAGAAGATAAAGTAATTAAAATGGATTAGGGACCAACTTGCAAAAGTTGGAGGATGTGACTATGAGAGAGAAAAGATGAATTAAAAATGAATTTTAATTCAAAAGGGGAATATGACTAGATTAAATAAAAGGGTATATTTATTTAATTTAGAGTAGGAAGAGGGGAAAAGTATTAAATTAAATACTTTAGGACCTTTGTGCAAGATGCAGGGTATTAATTAAACACCTGGTTTAATTAATATTGACAAAGGGGATGAGCAACCAGATGAATAGGGAGATGCGTTTGATCATGTGGAAATGATCAAAATTGGACGTCTCCAAGAAGCTTTCATGAAAGGAAAGAATGGCAGAACGTTCACAGAAGGTGACACAGGAGGAGGTAACGTGAAAGTTGTTTAAAGCTATGCGGGCCACACAAGCCGTCAATGTCTTCGATGAAATTTCTTATGCTACACCTGGTATGCTAGACAAGCCAAAGTGGGAAAACACACAAGAGCTTGAAAAACCCAAAAACCATAGAAACCAAGCCATAATCAAAGAGGACTAGGATAATATTCATGATCCTGATCTTGCAAAGAACCCTAAGTCTTTGAGGGAGGGGGCCTGCCAAAGGATGAAAGTATCCAAACACTCATCGTCAATGGTAGAGAAGATATGGCTCAGTGGGATCCCATAATATATGGTCCCATTTTTTCACCATTTCCAAGAATTAGTTGATGTGGCCATCAAACATTTTGACCCGAGCACCAACACCATCAAGAGTTGGAATCTAAAGGTTAATATTAGCCTGGGAGCTATTTGGAATATGTTGTGCATCCCCGACCAAAGCTACAAAAAGGAAAAAATAGAGACATTCACTCCTAAAAAAGGGGAAAAAATATGGAAGGGAATGAAAAAGGGCCCGAAGTTTTTAAACAAAGAAATCAACAGGAAGGAGGCAGACCACCAGAAGCCACCAAAGATCTCAGTGTAGCACAGTGCTTTCAAAATAGACTTGCAAGAGTCCTTCTCAATGTTGGCATTTATTTGTGGTGTGGACACCGACAAGGAAGTGCACACATTTCAATTGGGTTCGATTCCAGTTTCGCAAGCAACACTCTGTCTTTCAGTATGATTTTGTAGAATACCTCATAGAGGAGGTGATAAGGAAAATAAAGGATTACTATACTAGATGAAATTTTAGGTTTCCTTCTTTTCTTTCCCATATGTTTTTGCATTAGAACCCTAATCTCTTTGATAAGTGTGTGAAGTTGTCCATTTTTGACAAAAATGGTAGAAGGAAGCCAGTTTTTGTATGGACACCTCTCCTCTCTTCTACTTATGAATATTATGCATTTTTTGAATTATTTCTTAGCTCTGATTTTGAAAGATTTGCAAGGAGAAGATGGTATTAGTTCCGGCTCACTAAGGAGTAGACAAGACATATGCAGACCTTCACTTCTAGATGTGGCTAGTTTTTTGGGGCATATTTCACATTTATTTTGATGTGAGGTTTCACCGAAGAGCCATTCTAGCTTCTGAAAAACATTAAAAATTGAGTGCTAGCCCTTCAGATGTTTCTGTAGGAATGTATTATTAATGTTACCTTGAGTGGTGAAAAGCCTAAAAGAAATGGATTTTTCTCTTGTCCGATAAGCTTCAAAATAGTGGGACTCATGAAGAAGAAGTAGGTGCGCCCACTTTTATAGGACAAGCTGGTTCATCTTGGGTTGGTAATGATCTACAACAAGTGGTAGTACAACCCTTTCAATGATCTACCATATGAGCACATCAAAGTAACTCACAGTCCTCAGCCTTAGTAGGAAAAGAGGTGCAACCCGCTAGTGGATCAGGATGAATCATTGGTTGACCTGATTCAAAATCCCATAGACGATAGTAGATCACCATGGAATAAGTTCTAATTTGTCACAATAGATTATGATGAGAAGATCAAGATAGGAACAACCCTACTAAATAAGTTAATAAAAGAGGAAGAATGGATGTGGAAATAATTAGATCCTTTTGGGTGTATCGCCAAAAGACAAAACACCTTGATGCCCCTTATGGAAGCATGAAGGAGGATGAACAGTTTGATAAGCTATGGGATGATGAGCATCTAGCTTTCGACCCAAGTGCTAGTGGAGGAAATGACTTCAATGAGGAATTCGAAGAATAGGCATAGGAGGAAGTCGAGACATCAATGTCCTTCACTCAGCTAAAGAGAAATTACATAGGGTAGCCTATTTGTGTCACTTCAAATGTGTGATTGAATATGTCAAGAGCCTCGCAAACAAACACTTGGGCCTCAAAAATAACAAGAGTGTCCCAACAACAACAAATGGAGACTGTAGAAGTGGAGACCGCCCCACCTGCTAAATGAAAGCGCACAAAAACCATTGTTGGAGAAGGTTCACAAGAACCCGGTGCAAGCCAAGTGCTCATAGTGAGCTAGGAGCCCAAAGTAAATAAGGAGACGACAACAAGCCAAGAATCGCCATCGTCCAATCAACAGGTAATGTTTTTCTCCTTCTTTTCTTACTTCTCAATCTTTAGTATCCTCTGCTATCTCCACAACACCCTTCACAAGTGTCGGCCCTACCTTTCCCACCTCTGCCACAATGGTAGCAGAGGGTTTCTCCCAATTTTCCTAGATAGTGCCATTGGTCTTCATGCCTCTATGAACCCTTACACTAATCGCCACTTCCCAATCTCTTCTCGCCTCTCTTTTTGAAGGCTCAACTGCCATTGGCACCCATATTGCTACTACTGCCTTGGATTTGATCCATTTTTTCCAACAAACAGACTCTACAATGACTACCCCAATACCCCAACAACCGATGAGCCCTTTCGTCGGCTTGCAAACTAAGCTTTTGCATGTTCCTTATTTCTCCCCATAAAATATTACTCTCCAGAAAAGGAAAATTTCTAGGCCCACTACTTACGTTTCCTTTTTCCCTATGTCCTGGTGCACCTTTCGTAGGCAGGCTAGTTCAGTCACTAGCCCAATTCGTTGCACAGAGTGATGCAACAAAGGAAGCACAAGCCATCAAAATCTAGAAGTGAAAGGCTAAGGATGATCTGAAGTTGATGGAGCCAAAGGTACACACTATCTACAATGAAGCTCAGGGCATGCTAAATTTTGCCACCATGTACTCGAACGCCATCAAACCATAAGGGGAGATGCAATCGGATGATTACAACATGTATGCCATGGGACTTGATGTAAAAGAAGTTCAACCACAAGACAAGGTGGAACTCCTAGAAGAGACACAGTGGGTGGTGATGACTAACTTCATCAAATATGACCACCAACTAAAGAAAAGGGAGTAGTTGAAATTTGTGAAGGAAAGGGTCAGTTTCCTAGAAACGAGAGAGAAATTGGTGGAAGTAAAAGTTGTACGCTTATCAGAGAAAGCACTGGTAGCAGAGGCAGAGTGGAGAAAACTTCAAGAGGAACTTGCAAGGTCCCAATCCGTTGATCCCATCTTAATCAACGAGTTGCATATGAAGAACCAAGAATGTCATAGCCAATTAGCCCCAGTGGAGCAAAATATGCAACTAATGAGTGAGGAATTTGAATGTCGGCACATTCAATAAGAGTAGGAGATGAGGCAAAAGGATGAAGAGCTTGAGCATCATCAAGTTAACTATGAGAAAAAAAATTTAGGAAAAGGAGATAGACTTTGAGGGCCAGAAGGCCCAAATGGAAATAGAGATTCAAGAGACAAGGTCTTCTTTTGACAGAGTTGGAAAACCACAATCGGGCCGAAGAGAACTAGTCTAAAGAATCGGGTAATGTTAAAAAACAACTGGCATCCAAAAATAAGAGGATTTTGGAACTAACACAAGATGTTGTCTCAAAGGATGTAGAGATCACCCTTTTAAAGAGTGCTCCCCAAGCTCTTGTCACCCCACCAGACCTCATTCTAGTAGCTCAACAACTATACTCTAATTCATGTCATAGGCAACAAGCTTGAGATGGGATGTCCATGAAACTATTGAGGAATTCCCATAGTTTATCATAGAAAGAGTTCTGAAGGAAAAATAGATGCTAAGAAAATTATGTACATGGAATCAGATGAGGACTTAGCAAAGGCAGTAGTTGAGGATTGAAAGGCTACTGCCACAATGGTGAAAAAATTTATCCAAGCTGCTAGGTAGTCCTCCTTTGTGCTTGTGCATTCACAACCACTTTGGGTTGAACTATGTATAGCGTGCGAGAAGGTTTCTCCTAACTAAATCACTTCAGCCTACCTTCCCCATTCCTTGAGGATCAATTGGTGGCTTCAATTGAGAAAATAGTGATAAATATTGAAGAGAAGCAATAGGACACAACTATTTTTCAGAGCTTCAGCCAACCTCCCATCTCAACAAATATTAAGGGAATCACTGATCTGGTTGCGTGGCTACTCTTCCAATTTTATTTTGGGGCTGGTTTACCTGCATCATTGCTTTATAAATAAATGTTTGATCTTAGTGGAGCGCAAGAGAATTTGTGCGATATATCAAGACCATCTGAGGCTGACCGGTTGGCTCTACAGGCTACTCTTTCTAATATCTAATGTCATCACCCAATGGATGGGGGCTCTGGTTTGCAAGCAAGAGAACTTTTGGTTTCCTTGTTCCTCAAGAAAAACACCCCTGATAGTTGCCAAAAGATGTGAATGTAGAATTCATCAACCTCCCTACGGGTTTTGTTTTTTTTCCACGTACCAGCCCGTGCCTAAATTGTTAAGGCATCATCAACCCTTTTTGATAAAAAAATGTTAGCCTCCACCACGTGCTCACTCAATTATCTTTGAAAGGATTCTCCCTTTCACTCTTTAATAGACCCCTGGCCATGTTTTCACATGTCATCGATGTGCATGCTTAGAGGCCTCTCCCCTTCACTTTTCAGTGAAGCCCCAACCATGTGCCATGTAGCCTTCATCCGCATATGCTTTGGCAGACCACACAGCTGGTGCTAATGAAAAATTACACTTCCACATGTCGCCCTAGTAAAATATTTCAATGATGAGGAGGAATGAACCATAGGCTATGAAATATCACCATACGTCTCTTTAGCAAATACTTCTTCAAAGTAAGGGATGAAGTGAGCTATGGGCTACGATATGTTGCCACGTGTTCTAACTACCTCATTGGGTGGCGACACTTGTTTGCACGAGACTAATGGAACCACTGTCATCATTTGCAGGGGATGCACCTGGATGGGGAGCGACCATATGCTTTGGCCCGAATCTTTTATGTTACAACAACCGAAGGGAATAATTGTTGCTACATCATTGCCTAGGATACCGAATCTTTTCTATTTCTACTCACTAGGCGGTGGGAATGCCCACTATATATACTACTCTTTACTTCTGGAGAGGGGTTCGAGGATTGCAAAATATAGAGATTTTAGAAAGACATTCGACATTTTTATTGTTATTTGATTATTGCAGAAAGGCTCATAGACTATGCCATTGTTTGGCCTCTCTATTTATCTTCAGCTATTTGATTAACTTTATACTGTGCCATTATTGTTTGAATAGTTCATTTGTAGAACTTCTATAATTTTAATGCAACTTTGTTGGTTTAGATCATGCCTTTCGACTCTTCTTTTCAGTAAATGAGGGTGAAGATTATTTTATGTCATGGAAAGTATTATTCATGCTTCAATTTTTTATTTATGTCATTCTAGGACACAACAAATTGTTGAATGGGCCCTTAGATTATATCCAAAAGATAGATTTATCGTGCCTTCTATCTAAATCTTGGCATATCGCCTTAGTTAGATCTTTCATTTTTTATATATTTGTTTCATTTTCCCTTTCCAAACCCCAATTACAGAAGAAGCCAACTTCTTAAAAAACCTAGAGGTCACTTAGTTTAGCATAGTTGGTCCCCCATAAACAGAGTTTCCCACAAAGGGTTGTTACCTTGCCAATTTTTGGCATCAACATAGACTAAAGATTACTTGAACATTTTCAATAAAAGAAATATTGAAGTTTAATACAATGACTTAATTTTTTAAATAGTGTGTGTTCCTATTTATAATTGTATTTCTCAATAGTGGATATATCCCAATTTACAAATATAATGTTGTTTTTATGAATAATAAATGTATCTCCTTCATAAAAAATAATATACATTAAAAAGGAATCAATACTAATAGATGTAAATTATAAATTATAATGTATATCTTGACTCATTTTTTAAAAATATTTGATAAATTATTAAATATTTAAATAAATTAAATAATTATGTTCAACTATTATACTAGTCCCAATTTAATTATTGATACCTATGTCAATTTAAAACATAATATAAAAAGAATATTAAAATTCATTACATCATACTTTATTTTATAATTTATATTTAACTATGATATGTGAATAATTATTAGACCTACCACACATTTGTAGATAATTATTAAAATTACCACTATACTTACATTTTATAATATATACATGATAGAATAATACAATAAAATAATAAATAATTTAGAATTAATCTCGCTTTTATAGAAAATAATCTAAAAACTCAAATTATGTCACTTCTTAACGCTATCTAAACTAATATTTGAAAAGTATTCAAAGAAATCTATTATTTGCAATGAACCAAATTCTCACGTATAGATCTTTAAAGTAGTCTATGGCTCCATTGTCTTATTCATACAATAACTTAAATTATAGGTTTAAAACTTTTAAATCACTTTTTAAATAATTTTGAAAATAAATGGATGATATTTTCAATTTTTTCAATACAAAATAAATTTGTATATAATATTATATATATATATATATATATATATATATTATGATGTATAAAAAAACATTCTAAATTTAAAAGTATATAACTCTTTAAAACAAAAAGATAAGTTTATATAAAGAATAGTGGAAGAATTAAAAATAAATCATTTAATTTTGTTTGTAAAAATATTTGTAAAAAAAAATTGAAATAGTCATAAATTATATTATACTCCATCATCATACATAAAAATAGTGAAAGGAACTAGAGGTGTAGAATATACTTCTTATAGTGGTTTGGAAGAAAAAATATATGTAAAATTAAACTAATCATTGAGTTGTGAGGAAATTAAAAAATAATGAACCATAACATGGGTGTGTGTAAGAAGTCCACTTTTCAATCAAAAAGTGGAAGTGTTTTCCTAGTTTTTTAGAATCTATCACATTTGACCTAAAAATTTGAAGCACTTAAATATTGAATATTAAAAAGAGTTAGGAATATGAAATGTAGTTTAGAGTCTAATTTCCAAATATGTAATTTATTTTAATATCAGATGATACAAATTGATTTTCAATAAGCATTTCTAAAAATCACTATTTAAAAGTCACTTTGTAAGGACCATACCATGCATGTGTACATCAATCATATTTTGACCTAAATAAAAGTATTTTTAGTTCCTGGGGAACTATAGGCACGCCTCTTCTTTAACAAGCTATTAATAACTTCAATTTAAACCAATGATAATTCATATTTATTTTCTACTTCACAAATATTTGAATAACTCTAAAATAAATATGCAAAATATTTAACAAAACAAATATCTAAAATTAATTTTCTGAAATGTAATTGGCTCAAAACTTTTGAGCGATAAGGGTGATTTTCCCGGCTCCATTATCATAGTTGCGATTTTCCGCTCCATTATCATAGTTTCCAAAATACTTCCTTTTCCTTTTAAGTAAATTTAATTTCACTAGTCTATTTACTTCCCACACTAATTTAGATTACTAAATTGTAAAATGAATTTAACTCAACTATTATGTGAATTAACATGTAAATTAAAGTAGTAAGGTCTTTACTTAAAAGTTATGTTATTTAATATTTTATTATAGTTCATATCTATTTAATAATTACTTTTTTTATTTATCTAAAAGTTATTTTGATTTCCATTCCATCTATTCAATTTTTTTTTTAATTTATATTTTTATTCAATAATCCAATAACAATAATAAATAGCAAGTAAAATATCTTAAAATAGTTTTAAGTAAATAAATGATGTAAATAAAGTAATATATTTTAATAATTCTGAATAATTAAAAATAACTCTTTAATTGAAAATAAATTAAATCATATTTTAATAGCCTTTGAAAAATAAAATCATTAATTTTTAATATAAATATATCTATTTTATTTCTCACTTTAAGAACCATTTTTATTTATTTAAAATTTTATTTATTTATTTAAAATTATGTTTTAATTTCTCACTTTAAGAACTATTTATTTATTTAAATTATGTTAACAATAATTAATTAAACAAAACTAATTATAATAATATATTTATAAAAATAAATATTATCAAATATTTTATTTTATGAGTTATACTAATTGATTTTAAAATAACTAAAACATTAATTTTATAAATATCATTATTAAATTTAACTACTTAATTATTTAATACTCAAAATAACTATACACTTAAATCCAAAAACATTATAATAAACTATGATTCTCTTATCAAGACTATTTTTTATAAAAATACATGTAGAGATCAAAGTACATTTTAAATTTTTTTTCCACATGCATCTAGGCCATCTTTTGGAAGAAGATTAAAAATTATATAGTAAAATATATATTAATAATATATTTTTAAAAATAAAAAATATTTTTAGATTTATAAAGTAATCTTCATAAAATATTGGTTTGATAGATAGAGTTAATTATTAAATGTACGTCTTATTACAACCAAGGCGAAGAATACCTACAAGCTAGAACTTGATTACTAAATTGTAAAATGAATTTAACTCAACTATTATGTGAATTAACATGTAAATTAAAGTAGTAAGGTCTTTACTTAAAAGTTATGTTATTTAATATTTTATTATAGTTCATATCTATTTAATAATTACTTTTTTTATTTATCTAAAAGTTATTTTGATTTCCTTTCCATCTATTCAATTTTTTTTTAATTTATATTTTTATTCAATAATCCAATAACAATAATAAATAGCAAGTAAAATATCTTAAAATAGTTTTAAGTAAATAAATGATGTAAATAAAGTAATATATTTTAATAATTCTGAATAATTAAAAATAACTCTTTAATTGAAATAAATTAAATCATATTTTAATAGCCTTTGAAAAATAAAATCATTAATTTTTAATATAAATATATCTATTTTATTTCTCACTTTAAGAACCATTTTTATTTATTTAAAATATTTATTTATTTATTTAAAATTATGTTTTAATTTCTCACTTTAAGAACTATTTATTTATTTAAATTATGTTAACAATAATTAATTAAACAAAACTAATTATAATAATATATTTATAAAAATAAATATTATCAAATATTTTATTTTATGAATTATACTAATTGATTTTAAAATAACTAAAAAAATAATTTTATAAATATCATTATTAAATTTAACTACTTAATTATTTAATACTCAAAATAACTATACACTTAAATCCAAAAACATTATAATAAACTATGATTCTCTTATCAAGACTATTTTTTATAAAAATACATGTAGAGATCAAAGTACATTTTAAATTTTTTTTCCACATGCATCTAGGCCATCTTTTGGAAGAAGATTAAAAATTATATAGTAAAATATATATTAATAATATATTTTTAAAAATAAAAAATATTTTTAGATTTATAAAGTAATCTTCATAAAATATTGGTTTGATAGATAGAGTTAATTATTAAATGTACGTCTTATTAGAACCAAGGTGAAGAATACCTACAAGCTAGAACTTGAATCTGCCATCATGATCACAAAAAACACCTCCCATGTCAACATTTCTAGCACTATATGTTGAAGCACCATCAACATTAATTTTAACCAAGCCTACAAAAGGGCATTTCCTTTGCATAAGTTGATAATCTTGAGGGTTATTATTAGAAGAGGAAAAATAAGGAGAATATGTAGGAATATTACGTTTCATCAGAACTCTAAATTCCCACCAAACACTCGATTGATAATATATTGAATTCAAACTTATAGGTTTCTTTTAGATTGGTCTTTGCTCTACCCCAAATTTGACTTATATGCCTTGTTGTACCATTGAATAATATCATGCAAATGAGTAAATAATTTTAACTTCAAAGAAGGTTGCAGGTGATACATAAGAGAATTTTGGATAGCCTCAAAATTATTTCATGAGATTTCCTACAAATCACACCATAAATAAAGAAGAAAGGTGGAAAGGGGGCAAGCTAAGAGAATATGTGAAAATGTGTACTAGAATCTTCATCTTGAAGGTAAATAGTACATCTATTCAAGCCAAAAACCTCTCATTTTTTAATCAAAGTACTACCTAGTTTCCTATTTTTACTAGTTTCAATATCTCTCTTACCCACAATCCATAAAAGACTATATTTAATCAGAGTATTGCCTAGTTTCCTATTTTTCCATATTGAGGAACCTTTTTGAAGGGTTGACATCTTAGGGATGTGTTGAGGATGGTTTTAACACTTCCAACTTACTAAGAAATAATAGGTTATTGCTTCTATTGAAAAGTAAACAAAATATTCCAAGGTTCCTTTCTAGTAAGGTCTTGATTGCATGGGACAACACAATAATTGTTGTCAACATATTTTGTAGGGGATCTGGTTATTAGATTTTTTCAAAAATGATAATTAAAACATGAAATTTCAAAATAATGATTCTAACAATTTAATAAACACTTTGCATGTTTAGATATATAGCAGTTTTGTATCAATTCCATGCTCTTTTAATAATTCCAAACATGATTTAAAATAAAGTTCAAAAGATAGATAGGGTAACAAGGAAGTTAAATAAATTTAATTTAACAAACAATGACAGGAATTGTTTAACAAATCAAATCTGAGAAAATAAACAAAATCTTCTCAAACCACCATTAAAGTAAATAACATTTCACACATTTACTATTGACGGTGATGCAATCTTCTAAGGAAATAAAACATATATATAGTTTTAGATTTTATCAAATCAGAACACCATCAAGCAAGCACAAATCTAAGACAAAAACTACTTAATTCCATAATAAAGTTCACAAAATTTTATTAATTCATCAATTTAGATTAAAATGAAACAATCATACCATTACCATGATACCAAATTTAGATGAATGGAAGAATAGGCATAATCCTTTGATTAATCAACAATTTTATATCTTCACAAAGTCAGTAGGAAAATCCATGCTGAGAGTGTATATATTTGCTTACAAACATTACATAAAAAATAGATCCCTATAAATGATCTAGAACCAGAGTTCTATAGAAATACAAGTTCCTATAATTATGGATCTAATAAAAAGCTAACTAGAACTAACTCGAACACACCCTAACTAAAGACAAACTAAAAATGAAACTAAAGCAAAACTGGGCACCTCGGTTTGATTTTTAGTTCAACTAAACTAAACTTAGGAAATAGTGTATGGTTTAAAACAATGAGGTGTTGATTAGAACACAAGGCATCACCAAATATTTCAAAAATTATATGTATTGGATAACATAGTGAATTTGAGCAACTTAGTTTGCTCTATATTCTAAAAGCAATTAAATAGTAGCATTTAGCTTAGAGACCAAAACGTTGTATTATGACTTAAACAAATGTTTTCCTTCAGGTGGGCTTCACACCACATGTAGAGAAGCATGAATTTGTTTTTGATGCAGTCCTAGATGAGCATTCTACAAATGATGATGTGACCTAATATACCCATGCTATTGTTCTCATTTGGAGTAAAATAATTCTATCAAGCTTATAAGTATCCTTGATTAGGTCTATCAATAGATTGCCTAACACATTATTCAAACAATTTGTTTAGGATATTACATGTTATCATCTAAAAAAATTCAAGATTACTATTAAATTGTTATTATATCAACACTGATGCTAAAACATAATAGACACAACAAATAAAAACATGACTTGTCATCATCTGAAAAATTTCAAGATTACTATTAAGTTGTTATAATATCAACAGTGTTGCTAAAACATAATAGACACAACAAATAAACTCATGACTATTCTTGCACATTTTGGCAGGAACTTCGCTGCTCTGCAGCTCTTGTTTCAATTGTTTTTGGAAAATATCTATAAGACATTGAAGATTGCTCACGATATTTTTTTGAATTATTTTTGACTTAATTTTTTATTGGTCATAAGTAATATTTTGAAACCCCCTCGTCACACATAACATGACCTAAACTTATCATTTTTTTACTTTTTTTTTAAATTGAAAATAATTATTTGAAGATTTTTCACATATAATTTTTTTTTCAAAAAAGTATTTTAATAAAAAAAAATTAAAATAATAAGAAAACATGTTATGTTTATGGACCAATTTCATTGAAAATTATTTAAAACATAGAAAAATAATCATATTGTAAGAAAATTACATATTTGAAGTCTAAACAATCTCATCTATAATGGGTTAAATAATTTTGTCAAAAAATTGTGCAAAAAATGTCTACAGACATATGTCTAAAGGCACTCTTTTCTAGTTGTGGCAATGGAGATTTTACTCCCTTATTGGAGATAGTATGATTTCTTGCTTAATTTAGACCTATTTTGGTACCCTTGCATTAAATACCCTTCAAATCATCATTAATAGGCCCCTAAGACCCTTTATTTTAGATCTTGAGGCTTATTTCAACTAAAATATTAACAAAATCAACAAAAGCATTATTTTTTCTAACAACCCATCATTGGCCCACCCTGAAAATCTAGGGTGGGACTCATACAACACCTTGGGCATATGAGTACCCCTAGGTGGGACCTGTACACTATAAGTGTCGTATGAGTCTTGTGTGGCTCATTTTTAGGGTTTGAGTGGGAAATTCAAGTTTTTAATTCAAAATTTTGGTTTGTGTCGGCTTTTAAGATCTAATATACAATAAATTAGTTGTAATACCTATATAAACAAGCTTCTAATCATTATTTTCATCTAGAGAAAGAAATTCAAGATCTAACCAATCACAAGTATTCAAGTATTCTTTCACAAGAGCATTGAAGAGCAAGTAGCAAGCAAAGTTAAAGTCTTGGAGCATCATTACAGTGTTTTTACAGGTCTTCAAACTCACTTTTATTCAAGATCTAACATTGTCAAGGATTGATTATGGTTGCCTATAGTGAATCATGATGGATTCTAGGTTGGGGAGATGCAACTAGCCATCAAGCCAAGCCTAATGACTTGTTTCCTAAGTGATTTCATCCTCCATTATCACTCTATTTTCAGCCTAAGAAAGGTACATGCATTCATTATGGATTATTAGGGTGATTAGACATTTCCCAAAGTGATTCATTTATCTTCATGTTTCATTCATGCATCTCATTCTAGCACAATAGAATAGGGTGCATCACATTTCAAATTTCCTAATTTTAGAGACACTTAAGATTAGGGTTTGTATTCCCATTTTCTTTCATGATCCATTATTTCTATTAAGGTTTGATTAACAAACTAGGGGTTTGACCAAGGTGAACCCCCCATAAGCAAATCAAAACTATATTTTGTTTTGTAGGTTTTTTTATAGGTTTACATCGAGAAATCAAATTAAGAAGAAAGAGCAGAGATTGGAGAGAAAATCTAGAATTTGAATTTCTGAAAAAGTAGGATGAGACTGATATACAACAAGTGGCGTATGAGTCCAAGTACAAGGAATTTTTTTCAAATTTCTGAAGATCTTGAGTCAACATTGTCAAATTCCTGTTTCAACCCAAAAACCCTAGACTGGGATTGATATGCCTAGCCTGGTGAATGAGTTCCAGTGTGCCCTAAAATCATTATTTTTAGGATTTTAGAGCTTGTTCCAAGCATATTCAAGTTTCTAGATGCACCTTTTTTGATTTCCCAATTTTTTGTTTTGTTTTGCATCTATTTCTAGGTCATTTGTTGAAGTTTTACATACCATTAGGTTTTGTCATTACATCTTTACATGTTACTAGTTTTTCTAAACCCTAGCTTGGTGGTGAACCCCCCTTTAGTCATTAACCATACCCTAGGACAACCTTTAGCAAATATCTCTCCTTCATTCCATCCTTCGATTGAGATTTCTAGGGTTTTATTGAGTGAAATAAGAGTGTGAAATAGGAACCCTATCTCCTAAAAGATAGATCAAGCCCCATCCTATTTTTTGTTGTTTCATTTTGGTGAACCTGCATTTAGAACATCTTAATTTTGATTTGAAGTGCATCATCACCCTAGATTTAGCTTGCATGAACTTTGCATTAGGGTTTGCATTAGTTAATTGGCATCTGGGGTTTCTAATTCTTACATTAGTGAAAGTACATATAGGTCACATTTTTTTTCCATCTTGTATCATTGAATATCATCTGAAATCTACATTTACACTCAGTCTAGACATCATTCGAAGCAAAAAGTATAACCTTCACTTATAATTTTCTTAAGTGTTTTTAAAAACCCTAATTGGGACTAATATGCCCCTCTGGGTGATTTAGTCCTAGTACAAGTGGTTTTGACTATTTTTTGGGTATTTTGTGGTGACTCTTATTCAACATTTAAACACTTGAAAAACCCCAATTGGGACTCATACACCCCTCTAGGTGATTTAGTCTCATGTCAGACTTTAGACTGCATTTTACAACATCAAAAACTCTATTTTTGTGCTTTTGTTTGCTATCATTAGTTCTCTATTTCAATTTACTAAGTTTTTGTTCCATCCATTTCATTAGAATTGGTTTAATTTACATTAATTTCAATTGTCAATATAATTAGATTACTGTACTTTTCATTTTCAGCATTAGTTCATAGTTGAATTAGAGTAGATTATATTTGGAATTCATTAGAAAAAAAAACCAAAAACTATAACGTTCCAATGCTTCAGTGCTATAAAAATTTCTAAGTTTACATCATACAAGTAAATAAACATGCTAAAAATTTAGTGCAATAAAAATTATCTTTCTTTTATTGAAAATTTACGAACAATATGCCATGCCATATTACAATAAAGATTCCACTTCATTACAATAACTTCACAAGTACACACAACAAGAATACATACCTTTATAGAAAATAGATCCAATGAGCTTTAGAACAAATAGTTGTAAGATGGTCCAATAATCCATCCTTTCAAATCTTGGTTCTTCAATCGCCTACTATGGAGGAGAAGCATCACTTGGGAACTTTTCCACCAACCATAGAATCTTAGTGCGATTCCCCACACATCTATCATTCAATAGATGGCCCTTCCCTTCGACGAAGAGATTGGTAGAGTAACTGATAATGACAACCAACTCAGCATAGTGTTGTGTCCTACATAACTACAACCTATGCAACTCGACAATTCTTGAACTAGCATGTAATACGAGATCACAGTGAACTGGCAGTGTAGTCTCAAGCATCACACAATCTAAGCGGATGTTATACATTTCACTTCTTTGATCAAAGTGTTTCATTCAAAATGTTCTACTGAGGGTCATTTGTCACATACACTATTCAGGGCTGATTTAACTTAAGGCTATCTTAAGCTAGACATAGGTATATCCTCCAATGGATAGTCCATCATCATAGATAACATATCACCATATAGTCTAGTTGGAATTAACCTACTTAGCTAGTAAGTACATAAGATAGGTATATCCTTCAATGGATATTCCATCATCCCAGATATCCTATCTTCAAAATATTCTACTTACATATAAGTATATTAAACCTCTCCCATACTGGATGACCTATCCTAGGATTAAACACAAGATTTCCTAGTTAAATAAATAACTGAGCAAAGTGCATCATATGTTTTGTTCATGTTCAATCTAACCTAGTATATAGTATTGATGACAAACAACCATATCCTACTATGGATTAAATACAAACACATTACATCCCATGTTCAAAAATTTCTACTATAACTAAGTACCTATGTTGAACCACATGTTACATAATTAAATACTTATGTCAAGCAAGCTCTTCAACATATCTAGTATAATCAACTACTTGTGTCAAGGAATCTCTCCTATCATGGAGTACTTGAAAACATGTCATACAAGTAGCCTACAGACTTCCATTCACTTTTCCAAAGAAACATTAAATACTTCTATAGCTCAAACAAAAAAGACATTCCATGCAGTATAGAAAACACGTAACCACTTACAAATATTAAGAAGGTAAAGACCCCATGCAAGTTATCACTTATTCCAATAGTAATGACAATGCAACCTTCTATTTAGTTCAATTCAACTTCTCAATTCAATTCACACTCCCTCTCTAGTTGAAAGAAATCTCCTCAGAATCAGATAACTCTTCCTCTCAAAGTCCAGTCTTTTCTCACTCATAATTTAACAAAGGATTATGACTGTAAAACTCAGAAATGGTAACAGCTAATGACTTATGCTTTTGGTTTGATACATCCCTCTCTATGGAGGTAGTGGTTACACAAGAATACAAGTTTATTCTAATTGATGGTATTTAAACACTCTAGAAAAGTAAGCATATGAACAATGGAAATAGGCATAAGATAATCAAGGTTCTCCCTCACTATAAGATGGAATAATGCAGATAGAAATCTTAGTGAAAAGCAGATTGCTGCTCCAGAAATAACTCACAAAAGAGAAAGAGAATGTAGCATCCCTAATGAAGAAGTTTGGCTGCTATTTATACAAGCTAGAAACCATAAAGCCTAGAGCCATGGCATGCGAATTGACACCACTACCATTTGAAATCTTCAACTTGGAGGTGGTGCTAAATTAATTCTATACTCAGCAATGACCATGGTGAGTCGACTTCCAAATTTTCTAGCATCAAGAAGAATATTTCAAAAGCACATGGAGAAATTAATAAATCAACACCTACAAAAAAATGGTTTCAGAGGTGGTGCCAACTTTCAGTTTTAGTCCCTATTCTTGTGCCCATGGAAATAGTCGATAATCACAAGGAAACACATAACACTGGTTGTCTTGGTCTGGAATTGATAATTGACACATTATTGAGGGCATAAACCTTTAATTCCTTAGTGTTGTCCTCAGCTGCATACACATCATTCAAATGATTTTTTAATCATCTTTACCAAGTTGTCTAAGTGTCATCTTATTAACTAAGCATCAATTTTTTTGTCTCCTTTGGTAATGCATATCACAATGTGTTGTCAGGTATAGCGCTACATTTTTCATAAATATGAACTTTTCTTAATGTCAAACTTACATAAATTTTACCTGGTCAAAGCCATAAATATTTAGACACATTTCCAAATTTATTTCTATGTTTCTCTTTACCAAGGGATGCATGATTTTCCTTAAAGTCGTGTTGAATGAAAGTATGAATTTCATCATATTAAGTATATCAGCATTTTAGGCCAAAGTTAAAATACGTGAATTGAAGTCTTTATCAAATCAATTCATTTTATTAAATCAACTCTTTTAAGAAATTCAAAAATAATTTGATTTCCAAAGTTGAGAATAATATGGGTATGTGCAGGATCATCATGGAAAAACCAGGCCCTTAAGTGGCAATGAAAATTCAAAACAATCAGAGTTAGGAAACTTGACGTAAAAATTTGAATAAGTTATCTATATTATTTCAAAAATATGTAAGAATAGAATATTTGGAAAATTGAATGTAGTTTCTAAACTACTAGGTTTTTTTTTAAAACTATTTGGTGAAAATTTGAAATTTCAATGGAGTAGTACTTAAATTTCAGGGAAAAAATAAGAAGTAGGTGTTTGTCTGACCACTCTAACCATACTAAAATGATAATATTTTTTATAAGATTTTATATATAAGTATAGGAATCATGTCTAGATGCGATGCATATCTTTTGTAATTGTTTTCCAAGTAAATAATTAATTATGAATTTTTTATTACAACTTTTAAAAAATATAAAAAACTTATATATTTGACCACCTTAACTTGGTCAAAACTTCATGAAATTTATTTATTTATTTTTAATCCTATAGTATGTGAAGCATAGAATGTGACGCATGTTTTGGATTCAAAAAATGTTATACCATTTGAAAGCTATAGATGTTTTTCAATCAACCTATCAATCAGGACTTTAGTTGTAATTCTAATAGAAAATGAATAATAATTATTTATTAGATTCAAAGTAAAGTATAATTTATATTGGTGGAAAGATGAGAAGCTCCTTTACAAACCTTTTTCATTTCATCAATTTTGGGTAAAAAAAGCCATCAACCACATGAGTGAAGTCTACAAAAGCAAGGTAAGTTGTTAAACACATTTTTTGTGTTGACTTCTTAGGATTGGAAGGTTTGAACCAAATTCCAAAGCAAGCCCAAGGCTAATCCCTAGGCATTAAATTTTGTGTCAGACATATCGGATATCCAATTTGAATCTAGTATCCAATATGTTTTAGATATGAGTTTAAAAAATGTTATACAATTTATAATATATTATTTAAAAAATGCAATAAAGTTTATAATTTAATATATAATATACAATATAGTTTATAATGTAATATATAATATACAATTTATGATAATCTCTTACTAAATTATGTATTTAATATATAATATATTATATTATGTATA
>VDFB02193867.1:525376834-525388032 GCA_007258455.2 Sequoia sempervirens
CCATTACAACTATTACAACCAGCCCCAATATCAACAACCCCCCTATGGGGCATCGCAACAGTCATATCAGCACCCACAATATCCGCAAGCTAATCAACAACACCTTCTCCATACTTCCCAATAGTACGCCACCCATAACTACCAGACCCATCCATATTCCGCCTCACAACAGCAACCTCTTTATCAGCAAGCTCCATTGGTGTATCAACAAGGGCTGCCACCCCCTCATCCATACGCCCATCTCCAAACATCCTCTCAGAATCCACAATCGTCCTACCATCAATACCCGTCCAACACACCAGCCAATGCGGACATCCTGGAAATCAAAACCGCACTAAAGGATCTCCAGGCAGGGACTAGCAAACAATCGTTCAAGTTCGAAGATATATGCCCATATCCGTATGATCCCTCCATCTCATTGATTCCCTTCCCCAAACATTTTGAGATGCCAAAATTTGACAAATATAAGGGGAACAAAGATCCTAAGGCCCACCTACTGGAGTTTTACTCCCAGTGTCAAGAAGTGATCCACAATGACAACTATCTCTTGCGTCTGTTCCCCCGAAGTCTGGGAAGCGATGCACTAGGGTGGTTCATGACCCTCGAAAAAGGATCTATAAAATATTTTGTAGACTTGTCAGAAAGGTTTGTCTCCTACTTCTCCTTCAACTTGGAGAAAGATACTGATACCTTGGATCTCCTCAAAGAGAAACAACGTGAAGGGGAAACCTTTACTAGCTACCTCCAAAGGTGGCATGCCCTAGCAAGCCGAATGAAAACCCCTTTGAAAGAGAAGGACATGGTCACCCTTTTTGTGGAGAATTCTCATCCTGACATGGCCCACAACTTCCGATTACATTGTGTCACCACTTTTGCGGAAGTAGTGGAGAAAGGACCCATCCTTGAGCGTGCCCTTGTTGCCAAGGGGTACATCAAAATATATAACCAAGATAGGGAAAGGACATTCAACGACAAGCCGTGTTTTTGGAACAAGAACAAGAATGCAGTAAATGATGGTGTCACTGACACTAAACATGTCCACATGGCCAACACGTCCTAGAAACAACAACAATCCATACCCAATGCCATATCAGTACTGCAAGGCACACCCCGTCCTCCCCAACAGTCCAATCAAAATAACCAAGGGAACACTAAGCGCCAGTATGCTCAACTAGGAGAACCCTTGAGTGTCGTCTTCAACAAACTATTGCAGATCAGCTATCCAATCACATATCCTGTCACCAAGCCACTCGACGAATCCAAACCTAAACCTGCATGGTTTAGGGAAAATGAATATTGTGAGTTCCACAAAATCAAAGGACACTCTTTGAATAAGTGTCAAGGTCTGAAAAACTACGTCCAGGATCTCATAGATCGAGGTGACATCAAAGTTGATCCTAATCAAGCTCCGTCATCCAATGCTCAGTTGCAGATCTATCAAAACGCCTTCCCAAACCATAACCAAGGCCCGAGCACTTCCAACAGTAATCCTCAAAACAACAGCACAAATAACGTGAGTTACAAGAATGTACCCCTCAATTACGAGGGTATTATTCATTACATTGAGCAGGTAGAACCTCGTGTATCCATGATACATGTCAAAGCTAAAGACCCTCAATGTGCTGTTACCACACGACGAGCCCGCATCACCGTTCCTACAGCCTCTGCACCTGCTCAACCAACTCCTGTAACTTCCCAGTACAATATCCTTGATCACTTGGGAAAGACCCCTGCACATATCTCCATCTTGGATTTACTCAAGTCTTCCCCCGTGTATCAAGAAATCCTCAACAGAGCCCTACAGGAAACCCATGTGCCTAATAATATGGATCCTACACAGTTCCAAGCCTTGGTAGGACACCTAGCTTCATCTCACCAACTACACTTCAGCCACGATGATATGCCCAACATTGATGCCAATCACAATCGCCTGTTACATATTGAAGTCGTGGTTGCCTGGCATAAAATAAAAAGAGCCTTGGTAGATAATGGATCCACCCTCAACTTGTGCATGCTAAGATTCATAAAACAGGTGGGGTATACCCAAGCGGACTTAAGCAACCAAATTATTACAATCAAGGCTTATGACAATGCAGAAAGAAATTCAGAAGGGATCATCAATCTTCCTGTCCAAGTGGGGCCGGTAGTTCAGTACATCACCTGCCATGTCCTTGATCTGGACTTACCATATAATCTCCTCCTCGGCCGTCCATGGCTCCATGCTATGCAAGCCGTGCCTTCCACCTACCATCAGTGCCTTAAATTCCCAGTCAACGGACAAGAGGTCACCATCTATGCCGACCCCCAACCATTCGAATATTGCCGCGCTCTAGAGGCATCATTTCCCCATTTACATTATTGTCCTGGGGTCGAAATGGGGGCATCTCAGTCATCACCCATTAATCCACCATCCACCATAATAGCCGCTCCATCTTCCACCGATCCTACAGTCACAAAAGTCTAGATCATTGACAAAGGGTGTGGTGAGTACGAAATGCACACTGCTCTCAATATAGCAACCATGCCACCATCGCCACACGAATATGGTCAACCTTCCCATGCTACCCCAAAAGCGGACAAGACTGTCACCTTCCGTGGCAAAAACATCCCTACTACCACTTTTGTATCCCCAAGTATCAAGACAGATGCGCCTGAAGAAGATATAAGCCAGTGGGTTTACCGAGAAGAGCCCCAGCCGGAAACTCCTCTCAAAGAATACTTCCAAGAAAAGTACCCCTGGCCGACAAAGTTTGTGGAAAAGCATAACTATCAAGGCAGAGGCCTAGGAAAGCAAGAACAAGGGCGGTTACAACCCATTGATACATTTCCGCTACCAAGAAGTGTGGGCATTGGGTATGACAGAAAGCAGAAAGGCCCTGAAACATTGTCTAATGCTTCCAATAGTGTAGCTGTGGACAATGGCTCATTAGAAGATATACCCGAGGAAGAATCCATCATACGTGCGTACGATGACGTCGATCATGCCGACCTATCCTCCATGTTCGAATGCCTATCCGTCTGCACTATTAGCCTATCCCTTCGCCATCCTGAGCTCATTGATTGGGACCTACGAACTAGCACACCTGTCAGTATGTCTGCGGATACCTATGTTAACCTCATGGGATTGGGGGAGGATGAACACTCCAGTCGCAAAAGTAAGAATAAGAAAAATAACAAACGGTCATCTAGTGAAAACCTCCCTGAGCCACTTTATGACCTTGAAAAAGTAAAAATAAAGGACGCATCTGATAGCGAAAACCTCGAAGAGGCGCTGGAAGATGGAGATGTTCATCTTCCCCTTATGGGAACTCAGCTATCTGCCCGATCATCTGTTTTGATTGAAGAGATGCAAGAGATTAATTTGGGAACTGCTGAAAATCCTAAGATCACCTATGTAGCCAAGTCACTCTCCAAACAAGAGTTTCCGATCTTTGCACAGCTACTCCAGGAGGGAATTGTTAACTTTTCTTGGTCATACTCAGACATGCCAGGCTTAGATCCCGCCTTGGTGGTTCATCACCTGGACATCCGCCCAGACACTAAACCTGTCAAGCAAAAACTCCGCAAGATGCATCCGCAAGTTGCATTGTTAGTCAAGAAGGAATTAGAGAAGTTACTGGAGGTAAGATTTATCAGGCCAATTGACTACTCTGAATGGATCTCCAACATAGTTCCAGTTGCTAAACCAAATGGTGACATTCGGATATGTACGGACTTCAGGGATCTCAACAAAGCTTGCCCCAAAGATGACTTCCCCCTACCCAATATTGACATGTTGGTCGACCTAATAGCAAGACATGAGATGTTGTCCCTTATGGATGGCTTCTCCGGGTATAACCAGATTCGAATTGCACCAGAAGACCAACAAAAAACCACCTTCACCACTCCTTGGGGCACTTTCTGCTACAATGTTATGCCCTTCGGTCTCAAAAATGCGGGGGCGACATATCAGAGGGAAATGACGGTCATCTTCCATGACCTCATCCATATCATCATGGAAGACTATGTTGATGACCTATTAGGGAAATCCAGAACATGAGCAGAACATCCTGCCATCCTGAAGAAGATATTTGAGCGATTAGAGCACTATAAGTTGCGGCTAAATCCAAAAAAGTGTGTCTTTGGGGTCACTTCCGGAAAGTTGTTGGGATTTATAGTCTCTCGTAGGGGCATTGAGGTTGATCCTGCTAAGGTGAAAGCTATCTTGGACATGCCCCCTCCGCGCAATCTCAAACAGTTGAGAAGCCTTCAGGGAAAAATGCAGTCCATCCGTCGGTTCATTGCCCAACTGGCAGACAAGTGTCAGCCATTCACACATCTTCTGAAAAAAGATTCCACCTTCCGATGGAACCAACAGTGTCAGATGGGCTTCGACAAGATTAAGGAATATTTAGCCCATCCGCCAATATTGATGCCCCGTATTCCCGGCAAACCCCTCTTGCTCTACATCTCTGCCACTTCAGTCGCACTGGGGGCATTGTTGGCACAGCATGATGAGTCGTCAAAAGAAAGGGCAGTCTACTACATCAGTCGGACATTGGTTGGCTATGAGCTAAACTACTCTCCCATGGAAAAATCCTGCCTTGCACTCGTCTTTAGCACATAGAAGCTTCGGCATTCCATGCTTAGCCATCCCATAAAATTAGTCGCCAAAATTGATCCATTGAAGTACCTGTTATCTAGAACCACCCTGACTGGCCGCATGGCTAAGTGGGTCATGCTCCTCAGTGAATTTGACATAGAATACGTGGACCGCAAGGCGATCAAAGGGTAGAAAATTGCAGATCAGTTGGCAGAAGCTCCTCTAGTTGACAATCACCCATTGATCACGGAATTCCCTGATGAGGAAGTCTTTTCAGTTGAGGAAACCCCCATGTGGACACTATATTTTGATGGATCATATACACATAATGGATCAGGGGCAGGAATTTTATTAGTTACCCCTTAGGGTGACTACATTCCCAAGTCATTCAGGATAGCGTTCCCATGTACCAACAACATGGCCGAATACGAAGCTCTCCTCACCGGCCTCAAAATTGCCAAATAGTGGCACATAACTCAGTTGAAAGTATTCGGTGATTCCTTGCTAGTCATTAGGCAAGTTAATGATGAGTTTCTGACCAAGGATGATAAGTTGTTACCCTACAAACGCATGGTGGATGATTTCAAGAAATACTTCACCTCCATACAATTTGAACAGATTCCCAGGGTACGAAACAAAGTAGTTGATGTGATGGCCACTATCGACTCCCTCCTGGACATGCCCAAGGATCGCACAGAGTGTGAGTTCCTTGTAGAACAACTGTTAATCCCAGCATACAATATCCCTGAGACTGAAATGGTGTGCGAGATTGTGGGTCCCACCTCCCCATAGTACCAAGACATCTATACCTACCTTCGTGAAAACATTATAGCCCCAAACCTTACCCGTAACCAACGCAAATCCTTCATCCATCGCTCTTCTCGATACGTCATCATCGGTGATATGCTTTATCGTCGTGGGTATGATGGAATCCTCCTTAGATGTCTAAATGAGACCGAAGCCCATACTACATTAACGGAGGTACATGGCAGTGTTTGTGGAGCCCATTCAAATGGTATGGCTCTAGTCAAAAGGATCCTACGGGCTGGATATTATTGGCCTACGTTGGAACACGATGCTTGCGAGTTTGTGAAAAAGTGTCTTCCGTGCCAGCAATATGCAGATTTAATCCATGCTCCAGCACAAGATCTTCAGCCCCTCCTGGCACCATTGCCATTTTCTCAATGGGGTTTTGACTTGATTGGCAAGATTCACCCACCATCCTCTGACGGCCATACATTCATCATCACCGCCACTGAGTATTTCACCAAGTGGGTGGAGGCAATGCCCCTCTCACAAATCACCGGCATTCAGATCTCCAAGTTCATCCTGTACCATATTCTCTGCAGGTATGGTATCCCATCCACCATCATTTCCGACAACGGCAAACCCTTCAAGAACCAAGCCATGAAACACCTATGCGATACCTTCCATATCCAACACCGTTGGTCAATGCCGTATTACCCCCAAGGTAATGGTCAAACGGAAGCGACCAACAAAACCCTCATTTGTATTCTCAAAAAGGTGGTCAATCACACTGGACGAGATTGGCACCTCCACATTCATTTTTCCCTCTAGGCATATCGCACATCCATCTGCACCCCAACAGGCGCCACCCCCTACTCTCTGGTGTTTGGTGCCGAAGCCGTCTTGCCAATCGAGGTTGAACTTCCATCATTGAGAATCTCTCTTAAGAACCTTATCAGCGAAGAGGATGCTCGTGTTGCGTGGCTTGCACAGCTAGAGTTACTGGATGAACGTAGAATAAAGGCATACGACCATCTGCAAGCATATCAGAATCACCTCAAGCGTAGTTACAACAAGAAGGTTCGTCCTCGCGAATTCCAGGTGGGCGAGCTTGTCCTTAAAGAGAACCAATGTACTCAGCAAGACCGAGACAAGAAAGGAAAATTTGAGGCAAATTGGTTGGGGCCCTATATCATAGCTGCTAAATATGGATCTGGGACATACAGGTTGACCACTCTCGAAGGAGAACCCCTTGACGAACCTATCAATGTCATGCATTTGAAAAAGTTCTACGCCTAAGTCTGTTCGGTTACCCCACTCGGTCAAAAATCCAAAAAAATAAAAAAAAATCAGAAAAATCTAAAAAATAAAAAAATAATAATAAAAAAAAATCCAACAATAGTCAAGAGAAATAAATCCATCCTATGGTGAAAACCACCTCTTGGTGGCGCCTTGGATAAGTATTGATGGTGAAAACCTGGTAACAGGCATAATCCATAGAGGGCTTAATCATTATCTACCTGACATCCTAGTTATTTTATGCCTTCATCCGCATCATTGTCCTTACCCATCTCATGCTAGGCTGCTTGGTAAATATTGATTGAGCATTGGACGACCCATCTAGCCTATCCCCCATTCCTGAGCTTTTCGATATCCCACTCTGAGCTTACGTCATTCACGTTTGTGTCATCAAGTAAGGTCATCCATCGCGTCGGTCCTCACCTAGGTCCCATCCCGTCATGTCCGTCAGTCGAACTACGTTGCCCCTGCACTGTCACGTAGGCAAGGTTGATCACTTGATCCGCCCCCGGGGCATTTGTCCATCACCACCGGTTACCATTTGTCTCATTTTCGCTTTATCCACGGTCTTTTCTGGAACTACGAGGGCTCTGCACTTTCACGTAGGCAAGGCTAATCTATGATCGGCCCCCGAGCCCCTAGGTCTATAGGTTATGTCAGTCTTTTGAGCTTTGCTATCAAGTTATGCCCACATCTACCGATTCTTAACAAACAAAATTCCCTTGTGTTACAAGATCTTATCCCTCAATGGCCTCCCGCGTCACCTGGATCATCCTACTTTCACATCCATCCTTGGTCTCAATAGGATGAATCCTTCCTAGTAGACCTCATCAATCACCATCCATCACCGTGATCCTATGGCAAAGGACCTATTGTCTTGATTTTGATCTTTTGATGCTTTCGGATTTTTTTTATCATTTTGGGTTCCTTCCTATCACTTGTCAAGGTCGCCTTCGTCCACCATACCAAGGCGTGCTTTGATCTGTCGAAACGGGGGCATACCTTGATCTTTTGTTTTGGTTGCTATCTTTTCGGTTGTCCCTCGTAAGACCCACCGAGATCTCTAAGGTCTTGTGTTACGCTGGGACAACTTTATGTGTTTGCGGTTATTACAACACCAGGCCCGACCAAGGTCATCGTGACCTCGGGGTGTTGGGATAACCTTGTTGTTTGCTGTGTTTGTTTCATGCGTAGAGTACTTGCTTGCCTTGGTCTTCTATATCAAGTTGCTTAGTACCCTACGCTATAGTAAAAATAAATGCTCTAAAGATGGCAAAATCTCACTTTCACTGCATTTCCACCACTTTGCATGCACCCTTCATTTTCATCATACCCTTCGCTTATGATTTCGGTTGTGCAAGTACTCTCGTTCCTTGTTCCTCTTGTCGGTCCTCTTCCTCTCTAGATATTAATGGTTATTTTTGGAAAATGCAATCTTCCATCCGCCTATCACCTATCTGCATTCTCATAACGGTCTTTATTGACATTTAGGTGCATTGTAAGCATTTACCTTTTTTACATCCATAAATCATACATCATAAATCATATAAACATGCATAAATCATCCATCCACATGTGCATCCATAAATCATACATCATAAATCATATAAATATGCATAAATCGTCCATCCACATGTGCATCCATAAATCATACATCATAAATCATATAAGCATGCATAAATCATCCATCCACATGTGCATCCATAAATCATACATCATAAATCATATAAGCATGCATAAATCATCCATCCACAGGTGCATCCATCAATCATACATCATAAATCATATAAACATATACATCATAAATCATCCATCCATAACAACATAAAGCGTAAAACATAAGTCATACATACAAACATGTGTATATATATGCATGTGGAATCACATCATGAATCATCTCATATAGCTGCATAAAGGAAACATCTCGCATAATGTCAATAAAGGCCATCATATCATCAAAATAATAAAATGTCATGATACAATACATCTCCATCATATATCGCCTCATAAGATATAAAATCCAAAGATGTAGAACACCTCTGCCCTCTGGCGACATGCCCACACCGTCCATCCTGTATCTGCCAAAAAAACCAATGTCTTGCATCTGTCTGCTCTACTGTGAGCTGCCCACATCTGACATTTGCGGAGAATCAGGTGTTGACCCCCTATGTCCTGGTGTCCCCTGGTACTCGCGGGTGGGTGTCCCCTGATAGCCGCCATATGGAGACGGAGTCTGCCGGTAATCGCTAAAGCCCCTGGTGCGTGTCCCTAGTGACTAGGATGGCCTTGGTGGCAGTGGAGCCTGACTGATGTAGCATGTTGTGCGCTGCGCTGGATCTGGAACAACCTGCTTGTATACCCCTCTCCAATAGCTAGCCTGCTGCATAAACTCATCTCGCTGTCCTGCTATTAGTCTCGCGGCATTCCGCTCATGCCTATATCAATCTCGATCTGCACTGATAGCCCGCCGCTCCCGTGCCCAGGCCTCCTGAGCTAGTATCAACTGTCGTATCTGCTCAGAGCCTCTATCCCTCTTGGCCTGCATCGCCTGTAACTGATTGTGCAGCTCCTGTACATCTGTCCCTGCACCTCCCCCCTCAACCAGCACCCCCTGCAACTGAGCCCATGTTGCATCCCTCTCACCCTGCAATGTCTGCATCTGCGACTCTGCAACATCCCTCTCCCTCTGTGCAACCTGTCCCCGTGCCGCCGCTGCATCTCTGTCCCTCTGCAGGGCCTGCAATCTCAGCTCAGCCGAATCTCGCTCTCGTCGCAAGCTAGATGCCTTCCCTGTCGCGGTATCTCTCTATCTGCGAAGTGACTGTGCCTCTGCCTCGGCTATCTGCCTCTCGCCCTGTGCTACCTGAACCTGTGCCTGTAACACATCCCTCCCAGCCTCCAACTCCTTCACCTGTGCCTGTGCCACATCTCTATCTGCCTCCACTGTGTGCACCCTATCCCTGAGCTCAGCTAGCTCTATCTGCATACTCTCTGCATCCCCTGTCTCCCTGCTATGCACCTCTGCCCGCAACCTCTCCACCTCGGCCCGTAGGTCCACAGTCTCATCCCGGCTCTCATCCCGCTCACTCACCAACCTCCGCTCTTGCTCCGATGCTAGCCTAACTAGCTCCATGTAGTCTCTCTCCCCCTGAGCAAATCGAGCCCGCCACTCATCCCTCTCTACCTTGACTGCGATCCGCTCTGCCCCTGCGCCTCGCACCCTCTGCTCACTCTGTCGCAACCTCTCCACTATCTCTCTCAACACCACCACTGGATCCTCCCCTACGGGTGGTGCTGCGTCTACCGATGCTATATCGTGCACATCTGAGTCGATCTCCATCTCCTGCAGCTGATATCCCTCACTCTCGGCTGAGTACCCCTCACTCTCCATCTCGTCCAGATCTATCACCCTAGGAGATCCCTACTATGGCTGTGCCTCCTCCTCTCCAGCTGGCTCCTGCCCCCCTGTCCTCCTAAGTCTCTATCCATCCCCTCTCGAGCTCCATATGCCTCCTCCCCTCCAGCTGGCTCATGCCCCCCCTGTCCTCCTACATCTCTATCCATCTCCTCCCAGGCTCCATATGCCTCCTCCCCTCTAGCTGGCTCCTGCCCCCCCTATCCTCCTAAATCTCTATCCATCTCCTCCCCGGCTCCATGTGCCTCCTCCCCTCCGGCTGTCTCCTACCCTCCTAGGTCTCTGTCTGCCTCCTCTCTAGCTCTGTCTACCTCCTGCCTGCTAGTAGTCCTGGCTGTCTCCTGTCCAATCTCCTCCCCTCCGGCCCCACTGGCCTCGCCCTGTGTCCCCTGTGCCTCTCCTCCTCGGGCTCTCGGCCTCCTCTCTTGTCGACTCTGTCCTCGGGCTCTCGGCCTCCTCTCCTGTCAACTCCATCCTCAGGCTCTCGGCCTCCTCTCCACCACCTCCTCGGCCTCATCCTCTGCCACCTCCTCGGCCTCATCCTCTGCAATATCCTCTCCTTTGGCCCCGCTGGCCTCACCCTATGTACCCTGTAATCCTCCTCGGCCTCTCAGCCTCCTCCCTCCCACCTCCTACATTTGACATCTCTCGCACTCTGCATTATATTCCCTCCCCTCCTCGGCCCCTCCCTCGTGTCTTCCGGCTGTGTCGTGTCTCTTGTCTGCCTATCCTGCTCCTGTGCCCCGGCCTCCTCTGTCCCCTCGGTGCTGTGACCCCTGATCCACCGCGCACAAGCCCCTCAGATCCTGCGGCCCAGATCCTGCGTTAGCATCTCAATGGAGCCGTGCGGGGATTGTGATCCGGCTCCGCTGGATGATGCCCGGAACCACTCCTCATGCCGGTCTATCATCCCACCGCATCCTGCGTGGCCCCTCTGCGCTTTGTCCCGGGGGTGGGGCACGGACATAATCTCTCAATGTCACTCCATACACTGTGCAGGTTGAGCCTGTCTCCCCATACTTTCTGCTCCCATACCTGCCGTGCAAACCTCACCTGACCTGCTGGAATATCCTGTCTAACCTCGAACTGTCTCGTCACCCGATCTGGTCGGTGCAGCTCCACTATGTATGGCCTACTCCTAATAATGTAGCATCG
>VDFB02193867.1:525388132-525407357 GCA_007258455.2 Sequoia sempervirens
TACCCATTTGACCTTTTGACACCCTGAAAAAAACCCATGTTTTTGTTTTTCGAAAATACGTGCATAAATGATTAAAAAACACAAAGTTTGGTTTTGAGCTAACCTGGCAGGGTACGGCGCAATGGGTGAAAAATATCCGCCTCTCGTCCACCCGGTGAATGACGTCACTGTCATACTCTGGCATGGTGTTTGCTCTCGCTCGCCACCTTTTTCTTCCTCTCCTCCTTTTCTCCACTTTGGTTATTCTGCTCACAATGGGCCCATATGCAGGTCCACAATTATCTTTATCTCTTTTCACCTTTTTCCCTCCATTTTCACCTCATGGTATTTTTTTCCTTTTTTTTAACCAAAAAATCCCTCCAATTAATTCATCCAAGCTAGTTCTTCCCGGGGCCGCCATTTGCACACTGTTTGTCCGATTGACTCCGTTCAAACGTCATTCTTCTCGTTTTTCCGCGCTCTTTCCAACAACACGTACCACTCCATACTTTCAAGAAGTTGATCGGGGCTCCCTTTTCCTCCCCCGTCCCCCTTCTCGAGGGGGCATACCCTACCATTCCCTCATAACCCGTCGCTCTAAGCCTACCTTTGCTTGACTGGGGCATCCTCTCCGCATTCCCTTCATTCAGGGCAGCTCACGCGCATTCCCCCATGCTGGGGCATCTCCTATTCTGAGTCATCTACATTCTGTTTTTCTTCGAAACCCTATTATTCTAATAGTATTTCGAAGAGGGGCAAAATGTAGATGTCCAATTTTGATCATTTCCACATGATCAAACGCGTCTCCCTATTCATCTGGTTGCTCATCCCCTTTGTCAATATTAATTAAACCAGGTGTTTAATTAATACCCTTCATCTTGCACAAAGGTCCTAAAGTATTTAATTTAATACTTTGCCCCTCTTCCTACTCTAAATTAAATAAATATACCCTTTTATTTAATCTAGTCATATTCCCCTTTTGAATTAAAATTCATTTTTAATTCATCTTTTCTCTCTCATAGTCACATCCTCCACCTTTTGCAAGTTGGTCCCTAATCCATTTTAATTACTTTATCTTCTTCTAATTAACAAGGGTTAGCATGTGCACACCCTTAATCATCATTAAGGTCACATCCTCCATAATTTCCCACTTGCTTCTAATGAGTCATTAGTCCATCTAACTGAGTACTTGCACAACCTTAATCATTTGATTAGCCTAATCTAATCCTCATCCTATTTATGACATATGTCATTGGGTCAACCTTATTAAAGGCTTTCTCCTTTTGGACAAGGCATCCCCCTTCCCCATGTGAATTTTTAATTCACTTTTTAATCCCCCAAGGCACCTAAAAGGAATTTTTAATTCCTTCACTTCTCCCCACATGTCCTCTATTCATTCTTTATTCTTTCTCTCATCCCCATGAGAATATTTGAGGAATTTTTAATTCCTCACATGTCCTCTCACCCACATGGGGACAAGGACCTCTTTTATGAGGAGACCTTGTCCAATCCGAAGGTACTTTGTACCCCTCTCCATGTCATGTCCTATCCTTCCACCTCATGTCCACTTCACCTTTTAGGGCTATCTCACATGCCACATGTCAAGATGTGAGGCTTGTGAGTTCTCAACTCACCTTAGCCCTACATCTTGATATTTGGTGGATAAATCTCAACCGTCCATTTCCCCTAAGATTTCCCAAAAATATTATAAATACCCCCTCTTTTCTCTCATTTTGGGGAGATCATTTTGTGCTAGCCAAACTCTTGCAGTTTTGTTTCTCAACCCACACTTAGCCATTTTCTTGTTTTCATCCACTTGCATCCATCTTCACATCCTCATCTAGCTTGCATCTTGCCATCCAAGGAGCATACACATCAAAGATCGAAGGGCCAACCAAAGGATCGACTCAACGCAAGGTATAAAGTTTCATTTTGTTGCTTTTACTTTGTATTGTTTCCAACTTAGGCTAATCTTGAGGTGTAGGTTGTTTTAGTTGTTTATTTGCACTATTTCACTTGTTGCTTACTTTATAACGCTCACATTCGACCTATCACACTTCTATCTAGCTTGAATTTTCTGCAATTCTACCTTGGCTTTGGTTGTGCTCAAAACTCCCTTCTCTTTGGGTAGTGTATTTGAAAAACCTTTTAAGTGATTAAAATTTTTGCATGCAACACTTAACTTTTTTTCTCAAGGTGGTAGACGAGAGTTGCTTTTTTGCATTTAATTCAGCACGTATCGCCAAACCTTTGGCTTGTGCGAAATGAATTACTTGCTATTTTTAAATGAAAAGAATTCATAATTACAATTTGGTAACTATGTTGTACAACATGCTTTCCTTGGAAATTGAGCCAGTGATTTGCTAGCAGCTTAAGTGTTTGCATGTGTTGGCAATTAATATCCCAAAAGGAATGATTAAGGCAAGGATGCGATCTACATTTGAAAAGATATGGGCTCTACCTTGGAGTTTGGAAAATACTTGGAGAATGACATCTTAGCACTTGGTTGTGCATAACACTACCAATTACTGCTAACAACTTAGGCTAATTAATTAGCTCTTATTAGTTTTGCACGCAACAAGTCATACTTAACAAATGCAACTGGGTGGGAATTTCAAACAAGCCTTGGCACTGCTTTCAAGTTGGTACTTGATTAGCATCATGTTTATGGTAAGAAAATTACCACACATTTCCTCACTTTTTCTATAAATAGGCACTTAGGTAGTAGCAAAATCACACTTAGCATTTGAGCAGAATTTAGTAATAAGTAATTGGCTTAGCATTTAGCTTTAGCAGTTTGTAAAGTACTTCCATAGGCCAGGCTTAGGTAGTTTTCAGAGATAGTCCTAAGGCAGTTGCAGTGTGCCTACCAGCATGAATACCCCAATTAGGTTGGTTTCTCATAAGTCCCAGATGGATTTTTTAGGTGAGATTTCAACTAGGCACCTAAAAAGGATGACAAAGAATAAGCACTCACTAGCTATCATAGCCACGAAATGGGTTTTGTGACACGATTTCCTTGAGTACAAGGAAAAATATAGAGTTAACACTGGCATGTGCTCTCATTTTATCATGTTGATGCTTGATATTGACATTCCCAAGCCACTGGTTCTATGTCTGGTGAAAGAAATATTCCCAAAGAATATATGAACAGCCTTGGCGAGGTAGTGGCAAACGCTGCATTCAGATTGGGCTTACCAATGACAAGCAACTTCAGGAAGTACATAGAGGAAGATGAGGTCATACCATGGTTGTCGTTTCCTGAGTGGCTTTCGCCTCCAATTTCAGAATGAGCATCGTCTGAGGGTCACCTATGCCTATCACTTCCTCTTTCACATATACAACATGGTGTCATTCTATGATATTGACTGGTACACAAACTTCAAGAACCTAGTAGTCCCTCTACGTCTAGCGATTTCTCTCATGAATGATGTTGCTGCTCTTGGTGCTTCCCCTACTAACAAAGACATTGTGGATGCTACAATTGATGTAGCTATTGTTGTCACTCATGCTATGGATTGAAGACCTTACTATTTTTCTTTTTTTCTTTTCAGAAATCATAGCAGTCAGTCCATTTTTATATATATTCCTGAAAAAGGCTACATCATAGAATATATGAAAAAGAAAACAAGATATAGCTATATAATTTAGAAGCGTGGACCTTGATCCATTTTGGCAATGTAAATACTAAAGCATATATATATATATATATAATGAAAATATAGATTTATAATCATCTTGGTTCATTTGTTTCTGGATTCTGCACTATGGGTTATCCTTTCTTTTTTAGCATATATATGTTCCTTTCAATTTTGCACATGGGTGTTTGATTTTCTCTATTCATCTAAGTTGTGATTTTGTTTTCCCCACTCTTTGAATTAATGAGCTCAAGCTTCCACTCCGAGCCATGGAATAAATTTTAAAAAGGCCAACCAACAAAAAAAAAGGGAAAGAAAGAAAAAAGCACTATGAACATATTTACATATGTAGGATATGTAAGCTCAGTTAAACAATTTGAGGTGAATTTTGTTGACCAAAATTCCCAGCGCTTCCTTTTCCATGTTTTCTAACTCAAATGCATTATGTTCCTTGCATTGAATTATTTTAAATGGGCCTTCCCAAAGGCTGTCAAACTTCCCATGCTGACCCGACTTCATAGCCCTTTCATTAAAATTTAGCACTAATTCTTCACATTTTAGGCCTTGGTTGGACACTTTCTTGTAAAACCAACATTTAACCACCTATTTCCAGTTAGTCATGGCTATTAAGGACTTCTCCCTTTTCTCTTGCACTTCTAGCAATTCGGCCAACCGGACCTCCAAGGAACCATTTTTCTCCACCTTGAGAGATTTTAGCAATTGTAGCACTGGAATCTTCATGGAGATAGGCAATAGAGCCTCTTTTACATATACTAGCTCATATGGAAAAGTTTTGAGGATTTGCTTAGGAGTTATGCAGTCCGCTCAAAGCACTGCTCAGATTTTTTTATGCCATTCCTTTTGGTGCTCCAACCCAATTCTTTTAAGAAGTCAGACTAGTTTTTTGTTTTTCGACACGGTTAGGTCATAACCCTATAGGTAGTAGTTTGACAATGATTTTAGGAATATGCCATGCACAAGAGTAAACCGACATACCTTAGAGCCTATGAAAGCCCTGGCGTTGTCTGAAATGATGGTTTTAAGAGGGAAAAATCTTCTTACCAGTTCCTCCAGTAAGTCCACTATCTCTGCCTCTATTACATTTTTTAGCGGTGTGGCTTCAGTCCACCTGGTGAGGTAGTCTATAGCCGTTATGATCCACCTGTGTCTAGCATCGGAAGTGGGATTGATCATTCCAATAAATTCAAGGCCCCATTGCACAAATGGCTTATAAACCACTATCATATTGAGAGGCATCGTATAATTCTTTCTTATTCCTACGAATAACTAGCATTCCTTGCAATCTTTTACCAAGTTGTAGGGGTCATTACATAGTGTCGACCAGAAATACCTTGCGCACATGATTTTGATGGTAGTGGTCTTAGCGAAGTAGTGTCTACCCACAACACTACTATGAAAAGTGTCGAGGATTCTCTTTGCTATTTTTGTGGTGACACATTGCAACAGAATATCGTTGAAGTTCCTTTTGAAAAGGACCCCTTCGATGACCACATATCCATTGTTCTGTAGTCAGTAAAATCTTCTCTTCTGAGAAGGAAGTCCTAGAAGATATTTTTATGTACGCATAAATCTCACTCTGTTCACCAGCCAATAGCCTTTGGACTCTAACTCATTTGTTAGAACTAGCCTTGATTTCTCTTCTTTAGTGGCCATTTCTTCATCGTACACCAGATATTCGCACAATCCTCTTCCTCGAATGGTCTTTGTAGGCTTGACCTCGATGTCATACTCAAGGATCTTGGTAATCCAGTTGGCTCTTTTCTTGGTGATTTATCCTTCCATGATGTGCTCATGCACACTAGAATGTGCAACATAAACAATCACCTTATTGTAGGAGATTAGGTGGAAAAACTTCTTGAGTCCCTTCACTATTGTGAATGATTGCCTTTCGACAAAGTTGTAGTTTGTCTCATATTCCTTTAGGGTCCGAGAGTAAAATGCTATTGGGTGTTCTCCCTTGCCCTCATCATATTTTTCCACTAAAACAATAGCAATTCTTGACTTGCTACTGAATACATACATTATAAATTCCTTTGATAAGTCTAGGTTGACCAACATAGGGGTTAAGGAAATAGCATCCTTAACTTTCTGAAAGGCTTCTCTGGCTTCTTTTGTCCATTTAAATGTTTGATCCTTTTTCAGCATAAGGGTGATTGGCCTAATTATTCCTACAAAATTAGAAATAAACTTGCTAACAAAATTTACCTTTCCCAAGAAAAACTAGACGCCTTTCTTGTTAACCAGAAGGGGAAGCTCTTTGATTGCTTTCACCTGCTCGGGATCAATTGAAATTCCTTCTTTGGATACCACGTGTCCTAATAGATTTTCTTGTGGTACTATGAAGGCACATTTTTTTGGGTTCAGGGATACTCCAAACTCCTGGAAGTTTTTTAAAAACCATCTCTAAGTGATCGGAATGATCATGCGTAGACTTAGAGAATACCATCAAATCATCCAAATAGATTAGGATAATCTTGCTGATCAATTTGTTGAAAGCGATATCCATTTCCCTTCGAAAGGTAGCTCTTACATTTGATAAGCTGAAAGGAATTTTAGCATATGCGAACGTTCCCCACTTGGTAGTGAACATCATTTTGTGTTGATCCTGCTCTTTGACCTAGATTTGGTTGTAACTGGAGAAGCCATTTAGCAAGGAGAATATTTCTAATCCTCCCACTATCTGTAGGATTGACTCCATAGAAGGAAATAGCTAGTGATCCTTTAGGGATGCTCTATTCAAGTCTCATAAGTCCACACATATATGGATATCTCCATTCTTCTTTTAGACCGGGACCAAGTTGGAAACTTACGTGCAATGCTTGATTAAGAAGAAAATTCGCGACTGGATTAGCTTTGTTAGCTCTTGCACTATTAGCGCTTTTATCCTGGGTCTCATCGGTCTTTGCTTTTGGTGAACTAGTTTTGTGCCTTTGTCCAGCTCTATTGTGTGTTGGAAGATATCGGGATTATATCCCTTGAGGTCATCATACAACCAGGCCACCACTCCTTCATACTTCTCGCAGAAGTTGATGAGCCTTTCCTTATCATGATGTGGGACATCTATCCCGAATTTTATTTTTCTCCCCTTTGCAACCTTGAGGTCCACATAGTTGCTCTTATCCGCTAAAAATGTCCTATTTTCATTCCTTGCATCATGACAATCAAATATTTTTTTGAGAGTGACCAATTCTTTAGGAAGCTTGTTAGACTTCAACTAGATGATTTGACCATCATAAGCTTCAACGATCTTTCGTTGGAGCTAGTTAGCAAATTCTCCTGATTGCTGGAGGAATGAGGCAATATGTTCATGACTGTCAAACACTTTCCAGCTCTAATCATTGTTTGGAATTGTTAGTCAGACTATCACTCAAACAGAGTGTTTATTGTGAATGAGGTCAGAGGTAGGGTCAAATTGGGATCCAATTGCTGCCATTCGATCCACGTCGATATTTTGTTCTTGGGGCACTGTCTGGATGTTGAAGGCTTCAAAACCCTTGATCAAGTCCTAGAATTGATGTATATAGCATCACATATGAACATTATTTTCCACAAAAATTCCCCAGACTTGATTGACCACTAGTTCAAAATTTCCAAACACCATTAATTGCTTGATGCCCATCCGCTCTGCAAGGCTTAAACATTGTACTAGTCCTTTGTATTCAGCTTCATTGTTTGAGCAAGCAAACTAGAAGTAGAAAGACCTTAGTTTTTTTTATTTTGTGGGGATACCAAACATATCCTAACTCCTCCACCCACTTTGCATCTTGCTTCATCGAAGTGCAGTTTCCATAGCTCAGAGGCTTGATCACCTTTGAGTCCCTTTGTGACTCTCAAAACCTCTTGTTCCTCACTGTAAATGAAATAGGTGCCTAACCTGGTGGAATGATAATTTCCAAAAGGATCAATATCTATTAACTGATTTAGCAGAGTTTCATCTTTATCACTCTAGTTTCTAGTTACCTCCTCATCTTCCAACAACTCGGCAGAATACATCTCATCCTTAGTGATGGAGGTATAGGTGGCTTCAAAGTTGATCATAGCCTCATCCACAACATGTTTCACATCCAGAGGTTTAGACAATAGTTTTAGCCTAGCCTCACACTTGGTTTAGACAATCAAATGTGTCCAATCCAATTCCAAATATCCACCTATCTTAGCAATGAATTCCTGAGATAGGAAAAGCCTGAACATAGGAGGAACATCAATGATGACAGTATCTTGAGGCACACTGATGCTAGAACAACCAAAGAGAGTTAAGGGAAAGTCATTAATGACTCCTATTGTTTCAACCCTATTCCCATCAAGTTGCATAACACCTTCTTCATTGTCTCATAGCTAAGTCCCAAGGCTTCAGCTATTTGTTTGGGCATGACTGTGGTGTTGGCACTAGAGTCAATGATGGAATTGTGTAATAGTTTGTTTCCCACAATGAGTGTTAAGAAGAATGGTTTCAACTTACTTTTAACTTCAGTAGGGGGTTCCCCTACATTATTTGTAAGGACCCTGGCTGGGGTTGAAAAATCAACTATCTTCCCTTTCGGGGATGGATATGTTGGCTTAGCATTAGCATCCCCCTGTAGGGCCTTCTGTAATAGTATCTTCTACTCTATAATAGCTAAAAGATCCCAAAGAGACACACTAGCAGAGGATTTCTTCAATTGTTCCACCACATTGAATGGTGGTGGGTTCAGAAGCTTTTTCTCCTTCGATTTTCTTATAAAATTTTCCTTTTGTGGCTAGGATTGTTGGGCAACTTTGGAGGTACTAGGAGCTCCATCCAAACTACTTCTAGGCTGCAGGGTGATCGGTTCGCTTATGAATCTTCTCTTTGATCGGGTATTGTAGTCAAAATGTACTTGTGAAGCCTTCAATGTAGAATCCTCGTTTGAAAATGTTGCTTCTTCATCTTCCATCTAGGAGGAGTGCATGGTCTAGAGCTATGTTTGATGCTTGTTATAGGGACATTCCTTGTATTGTGCGGTAAGAAAAAAAAATTCCATTTGCAGATAGGCATATACATAACCTCTATGGTCTGAAGTAGCACCTCGGTTGTGTTGCTTTTCCACCTTTTGTTGTAGGTTGATGTGCAGGAAATTCCAGGGCATGTGTGCATAATTGTAGGGGAAACACCATGGATTAATGTCATCGATGAGGCTATTTTTCCCTATGGTTAATTCTCTTCTCAAGCTTGGAGGAGCACCTTGTAGCAAACTAGGTACTGACACAATTTGGTTTATTCTTTGAGCTAGCAGATTCGTGCGCGAGCCACCTTCGAACTGGTTATGTTGATAGGAAGACCGTCTGCCTTAATAATTCTAGTAATTAGGTTTCAGAGGCATAGACTAGTTTCATTTCATGGTGGTTACGTCATTAGCCATGGTCTGTAGCATCTCCTTGAAGTCACTCATATCATCCTTTGAGGAACTGGATGTAGAGAAAACATTTTGAGGCATGCTTGCATATGTGTACATGGACTGGGGAGGAGTAGGCGCACTGGTAGATGCAACCTATTGAGCGGCCACTAATATTTCATGGAATATAGGCGTGATAGGCTGACGTAGAAACTTCCTAGCATCGATTAGATTATTCTCTGCTCTAATCACAATACTGTATGCATCTGGTAGTGTGGTTTCGCCAAGGGATTGGATCATCATGGAAATATCAACGTTAATGGACTTCAAGAAGAACATTAACACTAATTGATTCATTGAGTGGATAGCAACTTGGATCCTTTGCCACATCGTATGGAAACAGGCATTGAATTCAGCCATGGATTCAAGTGGAGCTTGCTTTGTGGTTGCCAGTTGATGATATAGCAAGGAACGATCTCGTTCATTACATAATATTTCATAAAATGGGTCCCCAAGTTAATCCCAAGTATTGATAGAATTAGCTAGTAGATTGCGGTACTAATCAAGTGCTCTACCCTTAAAAGAGGCTGCTAGCAGCCTTAGCGCTACATTTTGTGTGGTAATCCCATGTACCAAACACATGTTTGCTACATCTTGTAGATGTTCAGATGGTGTCCTCGAGCCATCTCCGGTGAACTTTGGTACTACCTTTAGAGTGGAAGTGAGGACAGGATCCCACACTACTGGTGCAACTGGTGGTACAAGAGGACTTCTAGCATCCCAGGCAATGAAATTTCTATTAACAGCCAACATGGCTAATGGAAAGGGTGGGGGAAGCGAAATTTTTACTAGTTGGGTTGTGACCCATACTGTTCCTAGTGGTGGCACTAGCAAGCGAGGATCCTTTATAGTTTGTGATCTTGTTATAGGCTGATGGCTCATACACCCTTCTTAAGAATTAGATTGATTTAAGCTTGGTCCCACCAGACATGCCAGAAAAAGAAAAATTGTTGATGCCAAAAATTGGCAAGGTAACAGCCCTTTGTGGGAAACTCAGTTTATGGGGGACCCACTACGCTAAACTGAAGGACCTCTAGGTTTTTAAAGAATCCAATTTCTTCTGTAATTGGGGTTTGGAAAGGGAAAATGAAACAAAAATATAAAAATGAAAGATCTAACTAAGGCAATACACCAAGATTTAGATAGAAGGCACAATAAATTTATCTTTTGGATATAATCTAAGGGTCTGTTCAACAATTTGTTGTGTCCTATAATGATAGAAATTAAAGATTGAAGCATGAATAGTACATTCAATGACATAAAATAATCTTCACATTCATTTTCTAAAAAGAAGAGTTGAAAGACATGATCTAAACTAGAAAACTTGCATTAAAATTATAGAAGTTTTGCAAATGAACTATTCAAACAATAATGGAACTATATAAAGTTAATCAAATAGCTTAAGATAAATAGAGAGGTCGAATAATGGCACAGTTTGTGAGTCTTTCTGCAATAATGAAATAACAATAAAAAGGTCAAATGTCTTTCTAAAATTTCTATATTTTGCAATCCTCAAACCCCTCTCTAGAAGTAAAGAGCAGTATATATAGTGGGCATTCCCACCGCCTGGCAAGTAGAAACAGAAAAGATTCAGTATCCTGGGCAATGATGTAGCAACAATGATTCCCTTCGGTCATTGTAACAAAAAAGATTCAGGCCAAAGCATACGGTTGCTCCCCATCCAAGTGCATCCCCTACGAATGAAGATAGTGGTCCGAGCAGTCCCATGCAAATAAGTGTAGCCACCCAATGAGGCAGTTAGAATATGTGGCATCAAATCGCAACCCATAGCTTGCTTCATCCCTTGCTTTGAAGAAAATTTTGTTGAAGAGACACGTGGCAGTATTTCACAACTCGTGGTTCATTCCTCCTCATCGTCATTGAAGGTTTGTGTTAGAACGACATGTGGAAGTGTGTTTTTTCATTGGCACCGGTTGTGGGGTCCACTAAAGCATATGTAATGAAGGCTATGTGGCACACGATTGGGGCCCGACTAAAAAGTGAAGGGGAGCAGCCTCTACTTCCATGCGTGGTGACTACATGTGGAAACATGGCAGGGGTTGATTGAAGAGAGAAAGGGAGAATCATTTCAGAGAGCACTGAGTGGGCATGTGGTGGACGCTGGCAATTTGTATCAAAAAGGGCCAATAATGCATTAAGAATTTAGGCATAGGCTGGTATGTGGAAAAAAAAAAAAACTCGAAGGGAGCTTGATGAATTCTACATTCACACTCTATATAGACACTTCTCCTAAACCAACTTTAATACTAAACAACTATTCCAATTTCTGAGTTAGTAACAAGCTAAAGATTGAAAATTATCTATACCAACCTCCTATGATCCTCTAGATCCACAAATTTCTTCTCATTAATTTTTTTTTATCCAAATGGTCATGTGACAACATAATACACCATAAAGTTCCTTGACAATATTCATGCATTCTCCAATAGCACTAACTATATGCCTAACATAAATAATTGGCATGTTATTGTCAATGTGGCCACTATTTATGTGGGTATTGAAGTCTTTTGTAGTAAAGAAAAAGTGTATATAAACGGTTCCCATATCATGAAAATGTATCCATTTATAAAGATAATTTTTAGTAAAGAAAATAAGAAAAAAGGTATATAAATTTTGAAACCATACACACCAATCACATAGACATATATGATAGTATATTTTTATAATGCTAAAAATTTTAAAAAAGAATTTGAATTGAAAAATCTCTAGAGATGATACAGATTCCACATTTAGAACTATATTATTATTTTACATTATAATGCAACACATTTATTTTAATGTAATTTTGTAAGATGAAATAAAACCAAAATTATGCTTTTAATTTTAACTTTCAATTTATCAGCATATTATAAATAAAAATATTATATAAATTATTAATATTAAGGTAAATGCTTTTGATTAGAATTATGAATTGGAGATAGGTTTGTAAAGGACCCCAAAACCTTTTACAACAAAAACAACGAGGTAAATGGAACAACAACCAACAAAGGGACAGGTGAACAAAAGACCTAAAAAATTAAACAAATTACAAAGAAAATCTGTTTGACAAAGATGCAACACAAAATTGACTTGAAAAATTCTAACAAAAGGATGTCAACTACAAATTATAATTATGATTGGCCCAAGACCAAAGAATCTCCCAATAAGAACTTCCTACAAACTAGAAAAACTATATCCACTAAATAATTTTGAAGCCTAAGAGAGGCACAAGAAACATTGCCAAGACTAGTAGATGTCGGTGAGACCGTGTCCTGCATGAGAGGACCTGTAAAGGAAACTTGAGATGTTGCAGGAGAAGTGACATGCCCATCTCAACAAACCAACATTTCACATGATGAAATCTATATAATAACTACAACAAATTATTTTTATTATCTTTATAAATATATTTAGTATGTTTAAATATATTTATTCCATTCAATATAATCTTTATAACTACTTATTTTTATTATTACTCAACAGTTTTCAATAAGTTAAAAAAAAACATCAACGATTTCTTTAGCTAAAACAAATTTAAGCACCTCAGTCAAAACACAAAAACAATTGTTGATAAAAAAAACAATGTAGAAACTACTTAAGCGACAAAGGCTTTACTGTGAGGCAGATATCAAAGATTGCATAAGATTGCTATAAGATGTAGATTTGAATTTGTTTCAATGATAAAATATAAACTAAACATTATACAATAGATCCTAAGAATAACCATAAAAATTAAATTTTAAAAACAGACTATAATATTTCTATGAGCAGTTCCAAATAATGATAAATTTTATGGGTGTTCTTTTTTCTCATAGCTTTATATGCTCATCTATTAATTCATCAATCAAATTCTTCCAAAAAGTATATACGAAATTCCCACATTAGATATAAATATTCAAAGTCAAATAAAGTGTTCAATATAATTATGGGAATCCAATAAGTTTTTCAGAAAATTTAAATTTAAAAACATTTATGATTGGAAGCTTATAATCTTTGACTCATAGACCTCACTATTCAAGTATATTATAGATACTTAAAAGCAATAAAATCTCAATTTCATTTTCTGAATCATCAATCCTTTGATATTTCAGCTGCTTTCACAATAATACAGTCTCAATCACACTTTCAAGCCAACGAAGCCTACTGCGCTATAATTTTCAATGATATATTGCAATACCAAGAAAACTAAAAATCTAAGATTAATGGAAATTAAATTCTGAGCACCTCATACCTAGCACTCTTTGTATTTTGTTTACCGGAGGTCACTTAAAACTAAAAACGATGTAGTAATATTCTTATGTCTTTCCTGCTTTTTGGCATTGCTTTCTGTTTTCAAAACGTTAAGACACATTCATTTATTTGTCCATGTTTATATTTAGATACGAAGAGAAAATAATATGCTCAATGGTAATTAAAATAATTTTAAAAAGCTAAGAGTTAATATTAAAATATTGATTTTGGATAGTAAAATAATCAAGTTTTAAAAAATAAAGAGTTTATATATGTTTTGAGGGGATATTAATTTTAATTTTGTTAATTGAATGATGTATTATGATAAAAGATAAAAATGTGAAATTTGAGACTCCAAAAGGGATATTATAATTTTACTTGCTAATAAGAATAGAATTGTGTTGAGTAGTTTTGTTTTGGACTATAGGGTACCACATAATGTAATCTAAGGAGTGTCACCTTGGTAAGGACTAATGTAGTATCCTAAAACCCACTCACCTTCCTTGTAGATGTTTTCTCATTAAGGGGTTGTGCTACAAAAGCATAGTTGGGTTTGTTATTAAGGTAGACAAAAGACTATTGAATTCCTTGATATTAATCAAATCCTTTTGCTAATGCACAATAATTGAAAACAAACTATGGAGATGTGCAAATGCTAATACAACTAAACTAAGACACAATTAAGATCAAACGTAATACAACTATGATTAAGTTTATTTTAGATGATGCTTGATGATCCTATTGACATGGGATGATTCCCTTAGATGCATGTTCTAGACACTCAAGTAGAATGTTTTGGGTATGTGAATTGACAAAATAACAATCATATTCAAGGAACATCATCTTGGATGAAAGAAATCTAAAATTTGAAAGAGGCGTACTAAGTTACACTATTTGGTCAAATCAGAAGGTTTGGTTGTGCCATACAACATAGTCCTAGGTGGGAAATATTCAAAATAGAGAAATTGAGATATATGTGGTTGACCTATAGTTATTAGGAGTTACATGTGTGTAATAGATTTTTTACTAGAATTCAACTAGTGTGCTAAATAAGCCAAATTCAATACTAACACTATTTGTTTACAACATATACATTGTAGTATAAAACAAAAGGTCAAGAGTAGAGCCTAATAATTTGTACTTTATCCTTTAAAATTTAATATATCTATTGAAAATGTCGAACACTTTTCTAAAAATGAATGTTATGGGTTGAAGTAAAAGTTTTCCCAACAAATTAATGAAAGTTAATAAAAAAGGGATTTCATTGGGGTAATGGATGTAATGTTTGAATTGTATCTCTTAAAATTGGAATTCACAACCTAATTAGATTTTAATAATTTTTTTCATGCTAAGAAATAACCACTATAACAATATGTCATTGCTTAATATATCAATTACACAATACATTTTTTGGCACCCATTAATAATTAACTTTTTTATGGAACTCTTATGTTGTCCTTTGTTGTAATGGAGAACTTGTACAAGAGAAGTTTATATAGTAATGAATATATTGTAAACACTTGATAATACCTAAGAATAATAATCTACTTGAAGGGGGGAAACCTCCAAAAGTCTTCAATAAGTACATAATTCACAATATCATTCTATGAATCTAACCACTACCTCACATATATACCATAATTATACTATGGATGCTACACAAGTTGATCTAACTACCTATGTAAGACTAAATAAATGATCATATAACTTGATTAGGGGTTATGCTAGCCACAAGGTGGCTACACATATAGCCATGCATAGAATAGGCTAAGGGTTTATCATACCCCCCTTCACATGGGTGTTATCCTTGATAGTGACCAATTATGGATCACAAAATCTACATCTTCACATACATGGCATCTTCAATAGGTAAATTCTTCCATTTTTTTCATGTATATGGAATTAACACTAGATCTAAGATGATTTTTCCTTCTTCATCTATTTGTGGTAACATTATTTGTGTAGTGATATGTTGACCAATCAACTTATTTAAACATGAGACCTAAAAATTAGATATATCTACATTGTTAGAGGTAATTGAACTTGGCTCTGAGTGGCTTATCTCTACCACTAGAAGTATGTTTCAAATGATACAATTGTGCATGGAGCCCAAATAAAAGCCTGTATTCACCAACTCAAGATAGGAGACAAGGTCTCCAAATTATTATTTTAGGTTCTTCATACTTACCATATTTTTTGAACCATTAAGAATAACAAGGTAGGAAAACAAATCCCTAAGAAAGAAAATGAGGAAATTGAAGATATTTTGGTTTTGAGAGTGATTAGGAAGAGAAGGGGCAAAGAGTACAATGAATATTTAGTGAAATGGAAGGGTAGACCAGTGGAGGATGCAACATGGTTAAGCCCAATAGAGTTGGAATCACTCTAGTTAGCACAAGATGATAGAGTTGTTGACTCATAGAAACAAGACCTTTAGCCTACAACAATACAGTGTTTAACATAGTGAGCAGAGGCTCACAAAACTCTCTAGCCTAGTAGTTTGATGTAGGGGCATCATTTTGTTGTTTTTTTTAATTTTCTTGAACTAATGCCACATGATGGAGTTGCAAGGGTTTTTAAACTTAAAATTTGATTTTTTTTTACTTAGGGGGTAGAAAACTACCTACTGGATGCTCATTTAATGAGCAACAACATCAAAAATGAAAAGGGAAAAGTTGAGTGGGAGTTTTGAGTTTAAAAGTGGTAGTTGGAAGCATTCATGGAGGGTTTTGAATGTTGCGAGATTTTTAGGTGAGATTTTGGAGATTTTTGGCAAGAAGCTTCAATATTTTTTATAGTTTTTTTAGAAGAAGAATAAAACAATAGAAAAATATAGGAGAGATAGAGGAAAAAGAGGTCAAAACAACAAAAATGGGGGAATAGAAGAGGAAAACACGGAATATCAGAGGGCAGCAGAAAAGGAATGTTTTGAAGTGGTTAGAGAGACATGTAAAAAACATCAAAAGGATAGACAAAAAGAAAGAGGAATGATAGAGGGAGTTTTTTTCTACAAATATTTATGTAAATGCATATATAAGTGTGAAAGTCTAAACTTTAAAGTTAATATATAATTTATGTAAATGCATATATAAGTGTGTAATAGTCTAAAATTTAGAAGACTTATTTTGACAAAAGAAAATGCATTTGGATAATAGGAGAGCTATTTTTGAAGGTATGTATTGATCTTCAACTTAATTGATTATGTCTTTATTTTCATGAATGCATTTGAAGTTTGTTTTTACTATTTTTTTATTTATTAAAATATTAACATCAACGAAATATTTGTAAAAAATTTAAAATCAAAGTTGCATCTCTATAATATTTAACTATTATCATTTATTTGTTATCATTCACAAGTGAGTGTGCATATTAGGTAAAATGATAATTACTTTTATATATACATAAAATTAGCATACTTATGTTTAGTAAAATTTATATAAAAAACATCAAAAATATCATTATCAAGAAGTTTATTTTTTATTTATTTATTTGAGAATTATATATAATTTTAAGTGCCTCTTATGTAAAATTATATATTTATAAAGAATTATATAGAAAGGAGATTATTTTATTTTATTTATATTATTTATTGAACAATTATTTTATTTATTTAAAAAGTGTTTGAACATGAATGCATTTGTTGTTTTCACTATTTAAAAACTTAGATTTCATTATTATTGATCACCAATTCTCTATTCTTCCATTCTTGTTCTTACATGTCCTCCTTAAATACCTATGTTTTATTAAATTTACCTTTGCCTTTACTTTTATTTCCAACTTGGACTTATCTTTTATACATATAAATATTATTAAATTAAATATTTTATGTTTTGCATGTTTATGTTTATTAGACTTCTGTTTAAATATTTTTTGTTTATGTTTTGCATCTAGTTACAAGATTTTAAAATATTTATGCCATATTAATTGTACACGTTTCATTGAAAGCTCATGTGTGTACAAATTTGTATGCAGGTGAATTCAAATTTGAGTGCAATTTGTGATGGAAAATCCAAGGATTAGATTGAGGAATTATGATCGAACATGAGTAAGAAAAAGAAAGAGAAAAGCGGATGAAGGAACGTCTACTGAACAACAACCCATGAAAAATATTGATGATCAAGGTGACGTACAAGTACAAGAACAAACTGAACCTAGGAATATAAATTTTTTGGACTATGGTATGGAAAATCTAATGGAGATGAATGAGGATTCTCTTTTCAGTAATATTTCATCTGAAGATATCTGAAAGCACATTAAAGTTGTACTCTAAAAGAATATGGGATGAATTTTTTGAAGAAAAAATTGTAATTGGAAGAGCACAATTAGTTGCAAAGTTATTTAGATGAAAAGAAATGACCCCTATTTTGGAGTTGTTAGGGGTTGATAATAGGAAAAATTCATCATATTTAAAACAAACAATTGTTGAAAACTTGCAAGAAGCATTGGAATGTATTGAAAAGAAGAGTTGATCTAGTGATTTAAGTGTTGCACATAGAGCATTGATGACTACAATTTCTAGTAAGAAATTATCACATAGAAGACAAGTTCAAGAAATTTTTGAATTATTAAATGTCTCTAGGAGAAATGTTCAAAGGTATATTGAAAAGAGAAATGAAATAGATGGAAAATTTTAGAAAAAGTGGGTAAATATTTGTAGGATTCCCCGAAAAGATAGAATTTCAAAAGATGTAAAGAAACAGGTGGTTGAATATTGGACCACCCACTCTCATGCTTCTTCCAATAGAAGGGATACTATACAAATAATAGGTGATGATGGTACAAAAATTTCTCATCCAAAACATTTTATAGATACAACACAAAGTGAAATTTTTGAAGCATTTAAACAAGAATTTTCAAATGTGAAGATTTGTCAAAGGATGTTTGAAACACTATGACCATCATTTGTACATATAAATAAAGTACATGAAACTTTTTGTCAAAATCATGTTGAATTTGATGTACACCTACAATCATAGGGTAAGTGCACCAAGATGGTTCCCAAAAAAGGGGCTTAAGTGGCCACTTTTTTTTTTAAATTAGGAAATGTTGACCTTGGACATGAAATTGAGGATAGTTACACTCAAAATTTTGAGATGGAACAAAAACAAGGATCGAAGTGCTCCAAGTCTACTTTCTAAACTACTAATTTATTTTGAAAATAGTTGAGATTAAGGGGTTAAAAAGAGGGATGTACACAAATTGGTGTTGTTTTCTTTAGAAAAACAAAACATAGCAACTCTTGTATGACCTGTGCACAGTGAGCTTTTTTTTAGTATTTTTAAAATTGCTACAGTCAGAAGTTAGCTAACAACATCTAGTTGATGCACAATTTTTCTGATAATTTTTTAATGAATATTTTATTTTTTACTAATTTTCTAAGTGGGCACTTCCTAAAAAGCAGAATTTTGGTCGTGCTCCCCCTACAAATTTTGGAAAGTAATATATTTTTTTTAATTTGTAGAATGGAGTCTAGTTTCTAAAAATGTAATTTATTTGAAATTTTGATGAACGGTTAATTTATAATGAAAAAAAAACCGAACACTACTTTTCGAAAAAAAATAGACATACAAACAAAAGAAATTATGGATGAAAGGACTAACATTGTCAAAAATTGAAAAAAATTATATCGCTGGAAAGCTAAGAGAGAAATTAACATTACCCATGTGTTCAATTTTGTCGATATTGAACCAAATGCAATATTGATAGTGAACAAGAACCCGATTATGTGAAAAATTGTAGAATTTACAAAAAACACGTCTCTGGTCATTGGGAATGCCCTGCAAGCCTTTGGGTTGGTATTCCAAGGCAAATACCAAAGTTAAGGCTCAAGGATTCTCAAAGAAAAATATAACGCGAGCGTGTTATTTATTAGTTTTTACTTTTTTGCTTCTTCCTTTAGTTCAATGCCACTTTTTTGAATGTTTGTTCATATGTTTGTATGTATAT
>VDFB02193867.1:525407457-525423863 GCA_007258455.2 Sequoia sempervirens
GTTTTTACTGTAACTAGGTTGGTCTTCTAATTTACCTATGGAATTGACAATTTCAATCAAGGGCAGCTCGAAGGACCTAGACCAATTGATGAGGAGTTTAAATACCTCCTACACTTTGGGCTTTGAAAGACCTGAGAGAGTGATCCCTTAATGCATTTACAACCTTTGCACCATTATCGTAAACAAAATTGAAAACAATAGATAATATCATTTAATAACTCAACATAATAGCATAATACTGAATAGAATTGGTTGTTCATTAATAGGGTTCAACTATTTGGAGCATGAGATAACTAGAACACATTTTCACAATGTAAAATAGTCATTGATTTGCAATTTGTAGCAAGTGCTAGGTAAAGACAAACAAAATACTGAACCATACAAATTAGTACAACTTAGATTAGTGCCTTATATCCATTGAGGAAGTCAATTTCATAAATATCTAATGGTTTATGACAGATTTAACACATAACATATAAGATCCTTGAGAAAATTGCTTTATAATTTCATCATGTATTCTAACCCAATACTACTTATCAAATCCTTATACAAAACATATCCACCTACAGTCCCATTCAAGCATTTTAATTAATTCCTTGAATTAAAGCCAAAACAAAAATCATACACACCACAACAGTGAGATGAATGAGACAACCCTTGATTATCTTATTCAAAATTCAAATATGAATATACAATGGAGAGACATGAGTTTGAATTAATCATTTCAATTCAAATGCCAGTACTATCATAAAACATAAAATCCCCATGAATTCAAAACCTACTACAGAATGAATCAAAACCTAAATTGTATTTTCCTTAAAACCATCGAAATTTACAATTTGCTCTGCAACTCTACCTAGGCTTGAGAAAAAAATATCTAACTTGATAACCCATACTTCTAGCCTTGAAATCCTTCTTATTGAAAATGAAGGAGCAAAGAAGCATTGGGTCAAAAAGTACCTCTCATTTCATATGTTTTTCTTCACAAAACTCTTAAGGGCAACAATTATACCTTCTTTATTTCTCATCCTACACCCTATTCATGCATCCTAAAATTACAATAGTATCCATTGGGCCTCTTACACAAGCTACAGTAATCACAGAAAGTGTAAGAGCCCCTTTATATCATGTATGAACTACAAAACCCTCAAAAATAGGGTAATTGGGTTGTATGCAAAGAAATGAAGCTTTCTAACTCAAATCAATGCCTTCAGCCCTCAAATCTGATTCAAATCAAAGCTATCACATATCTTCACGACCTAGAATTGATTTCACATCCAAATATGGCTACATGTGACTATACAGTGCTATATAATAGGAAAAGTATAGAAATTTTGAAGAAAAACACAGATTTTTGAATGTCAAGAGATTTTATTTTAAATTCTCAACCATCAACAACCATTACAATGATCACTTTATGCCTTTTAAAGGCCTTTACACTTAAACCACTGAACAACCACCTTTACAATTGAATTTTTAATCTTTATGATCATATGAAACATAAAACACACTAATTTCAAGGTTGTTAACATCACTATTGAAATATTTTAATTTTTTGACCTTTCAAACATTAAAAAGTACATCATTAAATTAATTATGTAATGGTATAAAAATTAAAAACATCATGAATTAATTATGTAACCACATAAGTAAAATATAATTCTATCAATAAATTAATATCAAATAGATAATATAATCACATAACTCATACATTTTAATGTCATTGTTCTTCTTCTTCATCCAACTCTTTGTCTATATCATCCGATCCAGATTCGACATTGTAAGGATTGGTCATATCATCATCATAATCATCTCGATATTAGTTTTGATAATGTCATCATCCACATGGCTATCATCTTCATGAACATTAACTCTGACATCATCATGATCTAGTTCCTCCTCTTCGACATCTTTGTCAAGGACATCATCTACATCATCTTCTAGTTCTTCGGTTTCTTCTTCTTCCACCACATTATACTTTACCAGTCTTCCTCTTGGATCATGTCTAACAAAAAATTACCAACCCAATTTACCTGGAACCTCTGAATAAAATACCTTCTCACATTGCCTTGGAAGAACATAGGGCTCATTTCTAGCTCACTTGATCAACCTTGTATTAACCATGGTAAATCCATTACAGTCATGTTAATAAAATTTCTCTTGGGATCATTTTCATTCAATCGTAGCCTATACCATAGGACAATGAATAGAATTAATGTGAATGACTTAAAGTCACACTCAAGTATATCGTACAAAATCCCATAGTATCAATTTTATGAGACTTTTGGATGTATGTCACTTCTAGATGAAACAATAGATGCCTGAAAGACTGTAGTTATACCAAAATCACAAGTTTTATTCATGTCATCCAATATTTTGATTCAAAATTTGTGACCATTGCACCACATAGCCTTATGGTGTTTCACCTGCAATATGTCAAACATGTAAAAATTATTGCAATATTTATTCTTGGCAGAATGTATGCAAAGAAAACAATCTCAACATATATATACATCAATATAATTGAAAATAATTAAATAATATGGGTGATTAATATATTTATACGTACCTATTTATCTCTTAAACTATATGCTAAATCAATTTCCCTTTGTGTAACATTGGAATCTCCATTATGATGAGCTTCTTTAACCAATGAAGCCACATCTTCCAATGTTAATGCGTGATCAGATTGTTGACATTTGTCAATCCATACTGTCATCCAATCAAGATTTTTTTCCACGTACAAATTTAGTGCATCCCACTCTCGACTAACTGTATTAAAAAAAAATGAAATTCACAAACGATGTATAATTAGTTAAATACCAAAATATACGACCTTAATTTATAATTCATGTATATTGAAGATTAAAAATTAAATAAGTACAATATACATAAAAACCATATGTAAAATGTATTCCAATTAATCTCCATGACCATCTTATAATTACCTCTCACTTTCCTCAATCTACCTTTCCCCATCAGGTACTCCCCTTCAAATTTGTTAATAGATTTGAGATCCCAAATGCGATCTACATGGATTTTTGCTGCAAACTTGGTAAGATATTCACTAATGTACACCATGGTCTGGTATAACATATATCCCTCCACCATAGAACCCTCAGGATGTGCTCTTTTTCTAACCAAAGCCTTCAAAAATTTTAAGTTCCTCTCAACCATCTGCATTGACCTTGTGTGTACAGGTCCACATAATTCAATCTCCTCAACTTGGTGTATGAGGTAGTGTTCTTGTGCATTGAAAAATGTCGAAGGTAGACACGTTTGCATTTCACACATTAGATGAAATTTTTTTCTCTTCCAATAATTTATATCTTCTTTATGGATTTCTTTAGATGACAGCCATCTACAAGTGATTCAAGGCACAAATCTATTAACGAGATTTAACAAAAATATATAGTATATTACATAACAAGTAAAACAAATGGAAATTATAAGATGTATACAATGAATTGAACAAATATTGCTACTTACCTCATGTATTTTCCAAGATCACATATAACTTTCTTGACATTGTTGTCAAAGTTGTTTGGGAGAGATAGAGGTAGAACGTACTGCAACAATTATAAAATGATCTTTTCATTATTTTTCCAAAAGTAGTAAACATAATACACTAAAAATTACATGCATTATACAAGTGTATATAATATACCAGAATAATTACCTTAATGAAGGTATGCCAATCATGCGTTTTCATCCCTAAACCAAATTCACCTTTCTTTGTTATTATATTGTTTATGTTCATAGCAAATCTCGTGGGAAATCAAATTTTTCGTATGACTTCTTTTATAGCATTGCTTTTCTGCTCTGTTAATAACCAAGGAAGGGAACTTATATTAATTTAGTCTCCATCGCTATTTAATTAAATGACATTTTCATTACATGATTGGCTTCCTGAATGTCACTACAAATTTTGAAATTTTTTCTTTGTCATGCCTTCCATCTAATATTTTCCATAACGTTTCTATTATATTCTTTCCGATATGCATTGTATCAAAAAAATGCACAATTTGTAGCTTTTAATAGTAGGGCAACCTACTAAATTGTCTAGGATAACTTTTCAGTCCCTGTGGAAGCTAACCATTAATGCGTTGACGACATTCATGAAGCATATAAGTTAAACAAATTAACAATGACAATCATTGTCAATTACAGCATGAGTAAACACAACACAATATAAAAATATAAATTCAAAACACATTATATATGATAGATAAACAATTTTATTCATGTATAACCTTGATGATTAATTCTATTATATTCCAACTTCCATAGGTGAGGTATCATTCTTTGTGGTTTTGATGTAGTCTCTTCTTTCCCATTGAAAAGATTTTTTTTAGTAGTTCAACACTTATTATTTCTATGGAGGAATTGCCTATACTCATCAAACACCTACTTTCCTAAACTTGTTGAATGACGAGATTTCATCTTTGGCCACAAATTGGACATGCAAATTTTTCCTTTGTTTGAAGACTTTCAAGATCATATATAATTGGATTAAATATGTCATTTTTTATAATTATATATAATGAATAGATTATTTTAAAAACATGAAATATATCTACTTCATAAAATTAAATATCAATTATTAAAGTGCAGTCGAACGTTATAACATACCACAAAAATGTGTTAGCCCTAGGGCATCATGAATTGTCCATACAAGCATTTTATGGAATTGAAATTGTCTTTGTCCTATTGGTCTAGAGACGTCATACATAGTGACGCCATTCCATAACTTTAGTAACTCATTGATAAGAGGCTTGATATATACATTCATATCTTTGACTTGGTACTTACCTAGTTGAATGAACATAAACGTTACATAATTATTATAACCATTTTATTGCAATATACATAAATTAATGTACATGACTATTGAATGAAAAAAATATAAGTCATTATGCAACAAATAAGAAAAATGAGATGCTACTACGTTAAAGAAAATTGATGTAAAAAAATACCTGGAACAATCATTGACAACATTATGTGCTCCCTCTTTATTGACATCCATGGAGGAATGTTATTGTTAACAAAAACAGGCCACACCAAGTAAATAGATCTCAACTCTCAAAATGGATTGACACCGTCCGCTCCTAATGAAAGTCTGAGATTACAAGGTTCTTCTTTAAAGTGTGGCCATTTTTCCAAGATGTCCCTAAATGGAGAACCATTCACAGGCATTCAAAGAATGTCATCTCCACTTCTATTATGTGCATGGTAATCCATAAATTGTGCTAAGATTTTGCACCTAAATAATCGTTGCATACGTGGAATAATGGGAATATAACGAAGAACCTTGCGAGGCACCTTTTTTGTTAGTTGGTCTATTCGATATCTATTGATATGACAATCTAGGCATTCTGTTGCAAATTCATGTTGTTTATGATATATAATATGATGATTGGGACATGCATCTATTGCTTGATACTCCATTCTAATATCTTTCATAATGCCAAATAAATCTTGGTATGAGTGAGGTGAAATATTTGATGGTGGTAACAAAAATTCACCAATCAATCTACAACAAAAAATAATTTGTTAATATAAAGAATATTAATGGTACATATTTCATACTTTATTTACTAGTGATGAACTAACAACAATTAAAATAGATGAAAAAAGATGACATATATGGCATACCTTAACATTCGTGAGATTGCTATATTTGATAAACCATTCATAACCTTCAAGTTCAACAAAAACAATACAATAGAGAGAAGAGTTGTTTGGGAGCCTTCATAAAGTGGCTCGTATTCCTTCTCAAGTATAGGTAAATCATGAACATCATCAAAGTAATCTCAATCATCATGATCAACTCTGCCACTAAATGTGTCATGGATCAATGTATTTGTACCATCATCTTCAACTGTGTTTTCTAGTGCATGATCATCTTTTTCCATAGGATCATTAACTTCATCTTCGATATTCATAGATCCATGTTCATCCACTTGTAAAACCACATTCTCCAAGCCATGATAATCCATAGATCATGTGCCCCACCTTTATAATAATGATAGACACAAATAAATCATGATCATGATCAAGTGATTATATATATATATAATATTAAAATGATATAAACATTTACAAATTCAATCAATATAAACACATATAATGAACAACTTACGAATGGATGATAATCATGGCCCCCTTCAACGTGACCATGCTACCTAGAATTTTTCTCAGCTGTTGTGATTAAAAGTTGTCTCCTCTTTAAGCCTTTGCAATTATTGCAAGGACAATAACATTTCCCATCACACTTTCTTTTCAATCTAGCCCACAATCTATCAAGTGTCTCTTCATTTTTTTTTGGACTAATATTATCTAACATGATTTTTCTTTACCAAGCTTGACAATTTAGATCTTCAAAAAATATAAAATTCACACTCCAATAATTTTTATTCATAAACAGGTAACAAAATCTAATAATTCTGATATTTTACACCAAAAAAATTTGGCATGCAACCACCCTTGCAAAAGAGAAGATAGTTTGAAATTAATGACCCCAAAAAACATTTTAAAATGATAATTTCAAAACTTATTAAATTTTGATTTTACTATGATTTCTAACTGTTAGACTTCTAAAATCAAAATATTGAACTTGATCACAAACTTCCTACAACAATGGAGGTAGCGAGCTAGTAAGACCAAGTGACCCATTCCTAAGGAGAAACAAGTCAGAATCATCATTTCTAATGTCAATACAGATTTATCCTTTTAGTTAAAGATGCAATATGTCACTTCTTATGACGAGCTTATCCCTAGGGCCCTCAACATTGAGAGAGCCCTAATTGCACAAGGAAGCACACACTAGTAGAATTTGGAAAATAAATGACTAGGTGACTAAAAATTTTAGTCACAACAACTAAAAATGACTAAATTTTGCTCATTTTTTGCAACTCAGCTATAAATGAGTAAATAAATTACTAGTTTGGTCTTTGATTAAAAATTATTTAGTCACACAAATAAAAATGACTAAATAGTTAGTCATTTATTTAGTCACAATCCATTTTAATAAATCATATAAGGAATCAAGAATATAGCCTACCAAAATACTCTAAAACTTTAATAAAAATACCATAAAACTTTTGTCAAAATCTTATTTTCAGGCATAGCCCACCAGAATGGAGTTTTCATTTTAATAAACATACTCTAAAACCTTCGTCAAAACATTATTTTCAGGCATAAACCACCAAAATGGAGAAGTGTTTCAGTAAAGAATGACAAAGAATGGTGAGGATATGTGCGTGAAAGGAGGCATAGGATTCATTGCTGCTTATCTCATTCCTGCTCTGCTCAACAAATCTTACATTATTCCCACTACTATTTGTAAACTTGGTATTTTTTTGACATATATTTGCATAATCTCAAATTCCTTCATAGGCTTTTGAAGTATCAATGTATCCTATATAGGGTTTAGAATGATTTATTTTAATTAAAAAAATAAATAAATGATGGATTTCCCTATAATTAGATAATGTGGAGATCTCCTAAATCTGCCCCAGCACACTATCTTCTTTGGCACAATATTTATTACTCTAGTTACTAGGGTTTTGCATGTGACATCTTTAATATTTTCATGACCATGGATTTTAAATAGATCTCAGTTTTTGCTTTAATCCTTTTCATGGTAACCCTTGAGTTCCATAATCCACCTTCAATCTCTTCTAAGAACATTGTTAGACTACATAGTATGCATATAAAGCAAGTCCTTCATACCTGCCATTGTTCCAAACCACTACTCACCGCCTTGCTTAAAATGTTGCCTCCATAAATGCAATAGAATGTTTTAAAATCATGGTTGTCAGTGATTGACCATTAAGGTCACCACTTTCATCAAGATACATTGAGATTTTTGTCTTCAAACTCAAGGCATTATGCAAGATAACTTTGTAAATTGTTTGTTGTGTACAATTTGATTTTATTGCACATTTACTGCTTTGCTAACTTCCTTTAAGACTGGGTATTGCACTCTCAGCTACAATCTCAAATAGCTCACTCAATATCACTTGAAGATTCCTTTCATGAGCATCCTTCTATAAAATCAAACTATGCCCTATAGATTGCCTACTTACTACAAGGGGCTCATTGTTTCATGGTATTATAGATCTTAAGATCCTTCAACCTTATTAACACTACTTCATAGTCCACAAGGTATTATTCACTATTCTCCCATATTTGATGAGTCTCAAAACACTGCTCAAACATGCAATCCACTACCTCCATTATACATTAATGGATAAGTCAAAGAAACATTGAACCTATGATTACCATTGTTACTTCATTTGAACAATCATTCCTTGATTGCAATTTCCTTGTCTAACACTACCAAAAGCATTTGGAAAACCCTTAAGTTCAGTAAGGGGGTAAGGAAACTCACTGTTAAAATCTCCACTTTACTATGCAAGGTTTGAGCTTTATTATCTTGTCACTACACAACCTCTTTTTGACTGTCACATCTCAAGTGACTATTATTCTTCTTACCATAGATTTCATTTACAAATGTCACTAAGCTACTAGTGTGCTTGTTATTGGATACAATATTTAGATTGCAAGATTTTGTTATTAGCTACAATGTCTCAATATTTCTAGTATTGCAACCTCACTAATCTACTAGAGTTATTGTTTATGTTTCTACGAAGGCATAGGGTTTGTACCCTAATCATGCTCTTACCAATGCTTCTATTGGTATTAAAAAAAACCTTAAATCTTGGGTCAAAAAATTAGTTGTCTTGACAAATTTGTGGTATGATCTTGGATTATATCCTAGAGTGTGTCAGAAGCTTGTGTTTGATCATTAAGGTATGTAAACCTGATCAGGGAAATGTATCCTATATAGCATGGGTCTTGATTTAATACTTTCCATAATGGTTATTAGAAGATCACATTATTATAGTTTGTGGTAACCCAAGATTGCATTCAAGTATGTAACAAACTTGGTTTGTAGTTTAAGCTATATAGTTTTAACATTCATAAGGTTTAGAAAATCTTGATCACTCTCTAGAATAGCCCATTAAACATGGGTTGTGTTTGAATGCACTACATAATTGATATTACACAACCACTCTGCATATCAACCAAAGTTATAGGCTCTTTATTGCAACAAGAGTTAATCACTCTTGGATCACGCTATAATTACATCGTAACCTGTTAAACTTGAGATAACCTGAATGCACCCAATGATAATTGACACCTACATTATACAACCTGAATTAACTATATTATATGAGTGCCTCCATTTCTATCACAACATAGCCACATTAAACTTGGATCACACATGAATGCATCCTATATTTGTTATAGCACAACTGTGCCACATGACCAATAGAGTTATGGATCACATAATTATAGTCACAAGAATTTGTTCCTTGGTTGTGATCTTATGGTGATTCCACACAACAAAATCTGGACATGAAATTCTCAAAACTATAAACCTCTAAAAATGAAATCTGATGAGATATTACTTTAAAATATGATTTTCAAACCTAGAACTGCAAATCTAACTTCACAGTTGCATTCTACAAAAAGATAATGACTACCCTCAACTTGGCGATATCTTTTTGAATTTTTCTGATTTCTCCTAAGAAAATTGTCCTTTGATCTCCACAAATTGTCTCAAGTAGAGGAAAACACTCTCGCAATAAATCAACGAACTCACTTTTCTTTATGTTTCCCACAATTTTATTTTTTTCTTATTTTTCATGTTTGTCAAATTTTTGATGAAACTGCTAGTCGAAATTTTGATTAAACCCAGGTTCATCAAAATTTCAACAAACGTCAGGGATAAACTTTTAAAAAATTGAAAATTACACATCAAATTTTACAAGCACCCGACGATACATCAAATTATACATATTTCATCGGATATTTTTGTCAGATTTTGTAGTCAAATGAGTTAGTGCTAGTTCATCTACTGGAAGTTTCAAAGGTTTGCATGAAGATCTAATTGTGCTATGAATAGTTGTGTTTTGATAGTATTTTTGTGGTCTTTGTCAGTGTTCCTGATTGAATTTTATGTGTCTCTGATAATTTCTATTCATGTGCATATTTCTCTATTAATTCTTATTGCTTGTGGATTCTTCTAGATCATTCTCTATTCTTATTGTATGTTTGCGTTGATCGGTGTGCTCGTGGTTGAAGAATTTTCTCGATATGTTTCATTTTTGTGGTCTTGGTTGACATGGTGGTTGTAGCATGTTGTGGATCCTTAGAGATTTATTTTTGAATGTTTGGAACACTTGAGGGTATTTTTTTTGGTCGCATCATGGTATTGGCTGATGGTGTTTGATCCACATTGAGAATTTATTTGTAAATTTGGGTTGACATCTAAAATATGTTTTATATTTCTGGTTGACTAAGTTGTTGATGTAAATTTATGTTGTGGATATATAAGAACGATTGTTTGAGCAAAGTTAGTGTGTTCACAAGAGTGAATGTATTCCAAAGAAAGTGCAAATGTGTGAATAGTGTTCTAATCATTCGATTGCAGAGCAAAGTGTGAAGAAGGTTTTTTGTGCTTAATTGGAACTGTAATCAGGCTTGTGTAGAAGTTATTTTCTTAGTTCATACTCTGTGGATTTAATCCATATTGTTGTGTATTATTGGGCATTGATGCCTCTTGTAATTGACCAGTGAGCTCTAGGTAGTGTTCCTGAATGCATGTGCATTCCCATTATTTATCATTATACTTTTAATAGGGTATAATATTGTGGACTAACATCCATAGTGGTTTTTCCTGTAACAGGGTTTCCACAAAATTCTTAGTGTTCTCTATGCTTTTGATGTGTTGATTGTTTATGATTTACTATTCATTCATCAGATATGAGATTAAGTTAAGTAAATTTTGAAAAATTTAAATATTCTGTGACAACTAATTCACTCCCCCCCTCTCAGTTGTTTGTCCTTTTTTTTCCAATAATTGGCATTAGAGATTGTTCCTCTGAAGAAGTTTAAAATTTTGAGGTGATATGAGATGGCATCATACAAGAAGGATAGTCCTAGATTTGATGGAACAAACTACTCATTGTGGAAAGATATGATGGAGTATCATTTGAAGTGTATTGGTGAACCCTTCTAGAAAACTAAAAACAATAGATATGTTATTCCTCAGAGTGGTCCTTCCACTACTGATGAGATTAAAGAGGCTAAGAATAATGTCTAGGATATGGAAGCTTTGTTGAGTGCTCTATCAGATTCAGAAATGACAAATGTGTTAGGTCTAAAGACAACTCATGAGATGTGGACAATCCTGGAAACTTTGTATGAAGGAGATGCACATGTGAAGATGGCCAAGCTACAAAGTTTGAAAGGAAAGTATGAAAATACAAAGATGGGTGAAGATGAAAATATTTCTTCTTTTATGCGGAGAGTAAATGAAATATTTCTTCTTTTATACAGAGAGTAAATGAACTAGTGATGTATATTAGATGTGCTGGTGGTATCCTGGATGAGGAAGAAATTATGGCTAAGGTGCTAAGTTCATTGCCTCCCTCCTACAAAGCCAAGGCTCATGCTATTGAAGAAACCAGATCATTGATGAATGTGACAAGGGATACACTGATTGGCAAACTTGTTGCCTTTAAGTTGAGTGAATTTGGCGATTCTCTTCCTAAAACTGAAACTGCATTTAAGGCTACTATATTCAGAAGAAACAAGCAAGGATATGATCCAGGAGAGATTTCTAGAAATAAATTCAAATATGAGGAAGAAATGAAACAACTTGAAGATGAAGAAAGAGAAGTAGAAGAGTTTGAAGCATTGATTGTGAAGAAAGAAGGAAGAGGAAAAGGTAAGTATAAAGCAAAGTTTCCTATCAAATGTTTTTCTTGTAGTAAAATAGGTCATTTTCCATCAAGGTGCCCTGAAAGAGTCCCTAGATCTAATCCTTACAAATTGAGATTCCAAAAGAAATGTTACTTTGCTGAAGGAGTGACTGAAGATGAGTCTAATAAAGAAAATGGAAATGAAGATGATTGGGTTTTCATTGCTATCAAGGAAAATAGTCTTGTGGCTATTGAATCTGGTAAAGTTGAGAAAGGTCTTGCAACCCGAATTGAAGAAAAGGATGAGTGGGTCATTAGTAGTGGATGCTCACATCATATGACTAATGAAAAAATCAAATTTGCAAGTCTAGAGAAGTATGACAGTGGGGTTGTAAGATTTGGTGATAACAATGCTTGTGTGATTCATGGAAAATGGTCTATTTGTCTTGGTGGTAAGCATAACACTGATGATTTTCTTTATGTTGAAGGCTTGAAACACATCCTATTAAGTGTTGGACAAATGGTGGACAAGGGTTATGATATTTAGTTCAAATATGGAAGATGTAGGATATTTGGAAGCTCTGGAAATGTAATTGCTTTAGGTAAATAGACAAAAGGTAATATTTTTCACCTAAATGTTGCTAGTGAAACTTATTTAATTACTCAAGTAGATGAAAGTTGGTTATGGAATAGAAGGCCGTGTCATGTAAATTTTTATAACATAGTCAAAATAAGTTCCATTCAAGCAGTAAGAGATCTACCTAAGATAGTGAAGCCTGCTAGCACAATTTGTAAGGAGTGTTAGATGGGAAAAAAATTAGAGTTTCTTTTCGGATCAAACAATATCACTCAAATGGATTACTAGAGCTTGTGCATACTGATCTATGTGATCCTTCCAGAGTCATAAGTCTCCATGGTGAAGGGTAATTTATGTTTCTTATTCATGATTACTCTAGAATGATATGGGTTTCTTTCTTAAGAGAAAAAAGTGAAGCATTAGAAAAGTTCAAAAGTTTCAAAGCTATGGAAGAGAATGAGAAAAGTTTGAAAATAAAATAATTAAGGTCAAATAGAGGTGGTGAATTCACCTCCACAGAGGGGCGGGGGCCCTAGCTCGGTTGGCTAAGTAATTCCGTTGCGGCTCTGCTGGTCACGAGTTCTAGTCTCCCCCGTCCCGTGGTACCGGAGGGCGTGTCGCGCCAGCGCCGCGGTCACGTTAAAAAGTTTACCAGGCGCACTGCAGTTTATAGGGGGTCGTGCTACCCGATTCCTGCAGTCTAAAAAAAATAAATAAATAAAAAATAAATAAAAATTCACCTCCACAGAGTTTAATTCTTTCTGTGAAGAGCATGAAATCAAAAGATAGTTATCTACTCTTCGAACCCCTCAACAAAATGGTGTTGCAGAGAGGAAGAACAAAACAATTTTGGATGCTGCTAGAACAATGATGATTGAAGGAAATGTGCCTCACATCTATTGGAGTGAAGATGTAAGCACTGTTGCGTACACATTAAACTAGGTAAATGTAAATCATAATTTTTGTTTCTCTACTAGAAGCAAGGCCTATCAGTGCTATAACAAAAGACTAAGAAAAATGGTTGAGAGTGAAAATGTCAGAGTTGATGAGGATTCTACTAAATCATCTAGATATTGTGGATATGATTTACATGAAGACAATATAAACAAAGGGTAGAATGTTTAGACACAAAACCAACTTCAAATTATGTCATATGTTCCATATGTTCCATTTGTTCTAGTAAATAAAGATAGTCACAAAGCAAAGACAAGTGCAAGTGAAGAAGAAAGAACAGAAGAATTAGAATAGAATCCTAAAACTTTGAGGTATGTAAAACTAAATCATTTTGAAAATCAAATTATAGGAGACAAGATTAAAGGTGTGCAAACTAGAAGAAAGATTGCAGAAGAGTATTTCCTGATATCCAAGATTGAACCTAATGATGTCAATGAAGCTTGCAATGATGAACATTGGATGGAAGCTATGAAGGAAGAATTAATGCAAATTGAAAAGAATAATACATGGGTACTTGTTCCTAGGCCTAAAGATAAAAATGTGACTGGTACTAAATGGGTCTTTCAATATAAGTTGAATGAACAAGGTGAAGTGGTCTGGAATAAAGCGAGACTGGTATGTAAAGGGTATTCATAAATGAAAGGTATTGATTTTGAAGAAACCATTACCCCTATTTCCAGAATTGAATTTGTAAGGTTATTTCTTGCTTATGCTACATATTAGAACTATAAATTCTATCAAATGGATGTGAAGTCAACTTTTTTGAATGGTGGGCTAGAAGAAGAAGTATATATTGAATGGCCATATGGATTTCAATTGACTGATAAGAAAAAGATGGTTTATCGATTGAAGAAAGCTCTATATGGACTCAAGCAAGCCCCCATAGCCTAGTATGATTGAATGGACAAATATTTACTAAAGATTGGATTCAATAAAGGTACTACTGACAACAAATTGTATTGCAAATTGGATCATGTCAAAGAGTTAATTATTGAGGTCTTTGTTGATGACATTATTTTTAGAGGAGATGATAATCTATGTATGAAGTTTTTTGATGAAATGAAGAATGAATTTGAGATGAGTATGATTGGAGAGATGAAGTTATTTCTAGGATTGCAAGTTACTCAGTTAGACAAGGGGATCTTCATATCTCAATCCAAATATGTGAGATAGTTGTTGAATAAGTTTGGTATGGAAGACTCAAGACCTGTTGGTACCCCCATGGTAACCGAATTCAAATTAGCACAAAATGATGATTCTCCTAAGGAAAATCAAACAAGATATAGGTCAATGATTGGTGGATTTCTCTACTTAACTCAAAATAGACCAGATATTATGAATGTTGTATGTATGGTTGCTAAATTTTAGGCTGATCCAAAAGAGTCTCATGTGACTGTTGTAAAGAGAATCTTCAAATATATGAAAGGAACAGTTGATTTTGGGTTTTGGTATCCTAAGGATGATGGTCTTACTTTGAATGTATATACTGATGTAGATTTTGCAGGAGATGTAGATGATAGGAAGAGTACTAGTGGTGGTGCCTTCTTCCTAGGGAAGAAGTTGGTGTCTTGGTTGAGTAAAAAGCAGAACTCCATTTCTTTATCTACTATTGAGGCAGAGTATATTTCTGCTACAAACAACTATACTCAAGTGATGTGGATGAAACAGATGTTGAAAGATATCAGAGCAGTATATGATGAACCTATTTCCATATATTGTGACAAATCAAATGCAATAAACAAATCACAGAATCTAGTGTTACACTCTAAGACCAAGCATATACCAATCAAGTTTCACTTCTTGAGAGAAAAAGCAAGTGATAAAGAAGTCCGACTAGAGTATGTACCTACCAAAGAGCAGATTGTAGACATTTTCACTAAGTTGTTGCCAAAGGATACTTTTGAGTATCTCAAAGGGATGCTAGGGGTGATACCCCTCCTGATATAAACTAAAGATGCATTTTTTTGCATCAATCCATGCGCTTCATAGATATTTCCTTATCCAGATTGATGTTTATGTGGTTGCTACTTAGGGGGAGTAGTTGGATGTGTAGATATGTGGTTTAGAGCTTGTATGTGGAAAGATAATGCTTATATTTACCATTGATGTCAAAGGCAGAGAAGATTAATGTGAAAAACTATTTCTTACCTAGAGTGAAGAGTCATGTGGGGAGAAGATCATGCATAAGAGGTCAAGAAAGAAGAGTCAGAATCTAAGGAGGAGTAAGTGTTGACTAAGAGTTGGGTTGATGGTGTTTTTCACATCATGTGTTGCCATCAATGCCAAAGGGGGAGATTGTTGGATACTACCATTGCATTGCTGATATATGGTTGTCATTGATGTCAACACTATTAGCATTTATTGTATTGAAGGTTTTATATGTTGAGGATATTAAGAAAATTGTAAAAGAGAGTTCTAGGTTGCTAGTGGAGCTATGAAGGTCATGAAGGTGTCTTGTTTTGTACATTTAAGATCAATTGTTGTGGATTAAAGGGTTTTCTTTTGAGTGTATCTTGTTCATATACTAGAAGTTTTGGAGGTTCACGTGAAGATCTAATCATGCTATGAATAGTTGTGTTTTGACAGTATTTTTGTGGTCTCTATGAGTGTTCCCAATTCAAGTTTATGTGTCAAGTTTATGTGTCTCTAATAATTTCTATTGTTGTGGATATTTCTCTATTAGTTCTTGTTTCTCATGGATGCTTCTAGATCATTTTCTAATCTTGTTGCATGTTTGCATTGATTGGTGTGCTCGTGGTTGAAGATTTTTCTCGGTATGTTTGGTTTTTGTGTTCTTGGATGACATGGTGGTTGTAGTGTGTTGCGGATCCTTGGAGATTTATTTTTGAATGTTCGGTGCACTCAAGGGTATCTTTTTGGGTCGTATCACGGTATTGGCTGACAATGTTTGATCCACATTGAAAATTTATTTGTAAATTTTGGCCGACATTGAAAATATGTTTTATATTTCTGGATGGCTAAGTTGTTGATGTAATTTCATGTTGTAGATATATAAGAGCGATTATTTGAGAAAAGTTAGTGTGTGCACAAGAGCGAATGTATTCCAGAGAAAGTGTAGATGTGTGAATAGTGTTCTA
>VDFB02193867.1:525423963-525433963 GCA_007258455.2 Sequoia sempervirens
GAGCTAGTAAGAGCAAGTGACCCATTCCTAAGGAGAAACAAGTTAGAATCATCATTGCTAATGTCAATACAGATTTATCCTTTTAGTTAAAGATGCAATGTGTCACTTCTTATGACGAGCTTATCCCTAGGGCTCTCAACATTGAGAGAGCCCTAATCGCACAAGGAAGCCCACACTAGTAGAATTTGACAAATAAATGACTAGGTGACTAAAAATTTTAGTCACAACAACTAAAAATGACTAAATTTTGCTCATTTTTTTGCAACTCAGCTATAAATGAGTAAATAAATTACTAGTTTGGTCGTTGATTAAAAATTATTTAGTCACACAAATAAAAATGACTAAATAGTTAGTCATTTATTTAGTCACAATCCATTTGAATAAATCATATAAGGAATCAAGAATATAGCACACCAAAATACTCTAAAACTCTAATAAACATACTCTAAAAATTTCATTGAAATCTTATTTTTTAGGCATAGCCCACAAGAATGGAGTTTTCATTTTAGTAAACATACAATAAAACCTTTGTTGAAACCTTATTTTTAGGCGTAGCCTGCCAAAATGGAAAAGTGTTTTAGTAAAGAATGATAGAGAATGTTAAGATGTGTGTGATAGGAGGCATAAGATTCGTGCACCTTACATACATTTCTGCTTTGCTCAACAAATCTTACATTGTACCCACTACTGTTGTAATCTTGGTGACCTGTGACATATATTTGCATAATCTCAAATTCCTTCAGAGGCTTTTGAAGTATCAATGTATCCTATATAGGGTTTAGAATGATTTATTTTAATTAAAAAAATAAATAAATGATGGATTTCCCTATAATTAGATAATGTGGAGATCTCCTAAATCTGCCCCAGCACACTATCTTCTTTGGCACAATATTTATTACTCTAGTTACTAGGGTTTTGCATGTGACATCTTTAATATTTTCATGACCATGGATTTTAAATAGATCTCAGTTTTTGCTTTAATCCTTTTCATGGTAACCCTTGAGTTCCATAATCCACCTTCAATCTCTTCTAAGAACATTGTTAGACTACATAGTATGCATATAAAGCAAGTCCTTCATACCTGCCATTGTTCCAAACCACTACTCACCGCCTTGCTTAAAATGTTGCCTCCATAAATGCAATAGAATGTTTTAAAATCATGGTTGTCAGTGATTGACCATTAAGGTCACCACTTTCATCAAGATACATTGAGATTTTTGTCTTCAAACTCAAGGCATTATGCAAGATAACTTTGTAAATTGTTTGTTGTGTACAATTTGATTTTATTGCACATTTACTGCTTTGCTAACTTCCTTTAAGACTGGGTATTGCACTCTCAGCTACAATCTCAAATAGCTCACTCAATATCACTTGAAGATTCCTTTCATGAGCATCCTTCTATAAAATCAAACTATGCCCTATAGATTGCCTACTTACTACAAGGGGCTCATTGTTTCATGGTATTATAGATCTTAAGATCCTTCAACCTTATTAACACTACTTCATAGTCCACAAGGTATTATTCACTATTCTCCCATATTTGATGAGTCTCAAAACACTGCTCAAACATGCAATCCACTACCTCCATTATACATTAATGGATAAGTCAAAGAAACATTGAACCTATGATTACCATTGTTACTTCATTTGAACAATCATTCCTTGATTGCAATTTCCTTGTCTAACACTACCAAAAGCATTTGGAAAACCCTTAAGTTCAGTAAGGGGGTAAGGAAACTCACTGTTAAAATCTCCACTTTACTATGCAAGGTTTGAGCTTTATTATCTTGTCACTACACAACCTCTTTTTGACTGTCACATCTCAAGTGACTATTATTCTTCTTACCATAGATTTCATTTACAAATGTCACTAAGCTACTAGTGTGCTTGTTATTGGATACAATATTTAGATTGCAAGATTTTGTTATTAGCTACAATGTCTCAATATTTCTAGTATTGCAACCTCACTAATCTACTAGAGTTATTGTTTATGTTTCTACGAAGGCATAGGGTTTGTACCCTAATCATGCTCTTACCAATGCTTCTATTGGTATTAAAAAAAACCTTAAATCTTGGGTCAAAAAATTAGTTGTCTTGACAAATTTGTGGTATGATCTTGGATTATATCCTAGAGTGTGTCAGAAGCTTGTGTTTGATCATTAAGGTATGTAAACCTGATCAGGGAAATGTATCCTATATAGCATGGGTCTTGATTTAATACTTTCCATAATGGTTATTAGAAGATCACATTATTATAGTTTGTGGTAACCCAAGATTGCATTCAAGTATGTAACAAACTTGGTTTGTAGTTTAAGCTATATAGTTTTAACATTCATAAGGTTTAGAAAATCTTGATCACTCTCTAGAATAGCCCATTAAACATGGGTTGTGTTTGAATGCACTACATAATTGATATTACACAACCACTCTGCATATCAACCAAAGTTATAGGCTCTTTATTGCAACAAGAGGTAATCACTCTTGGATCATGCTATAATTACATCGTAACCTGTTAAACTTGAGATAACCTAAATGCACCCAATGATAATTGACACCTACATTATACAACCTGAATTAACTATATTATATGAGTGCCTCCATTTCTATCACAACATAGCCACATTAAATTGGATCACACATGAATGCATCCTATATTTGTTATAGCACAACTGTGCCACATGACCAATAGAGTTATGGATCACATAATTATAGTCACAAGAATTTGTTCCTTGGTTGTGATCTTATGGTGATTCCACACAACAAAATCTGGACATGAAATTCTCAAAACTATAAACCTCTAAAAATGAAATCTGATGAGATGTTACTTTAAAATATGATTTTCAAACCTAGAACTGCAAATCTGACTTCATAGTTGCATTCTGCAAAAAGATAATGACTACCCTCAACTTGGCGATATCTTCTTGATTTTTTTCTGATTTTTCCTAAGAAAATTGTCCTTAGTTCTCCACAAACTGTCTCAAGTAGAGAAAAACACTCTCGCAATAAATCAACGAACTCACTTTTCTTTGTCGCCCACAATTTGATTTTTTTCTTATTTTTCATGTTTGTCAAAATTTTGATGAAATTGCTAGTCGAAATTTTGATTAAACCTAGGTTCATCAAAATTTCAACAAACGTCGGGGATAAAATTTTAAAAAATTGAAAATTACACATCAAATTTTACAAGCACCCGACGATACATCAAATTATACATATTTCGTCGGATATTTTTGTTAGATTTTGTAGTCAAATGAGTTAGTGCTAGTTCATCTACTGGAAGTTTCAAAGGTTTGCATGAAGATCTGATTGTGCTATGAATAGTTGTGTTTTGATAGTATTTTTGTGGTCTTTATTAGTGTTCTTGATTGAATTTTATGTGTCTCTGATAATTTCTATTCATTTGCATATTTCTCTATTAATTCTTATTGCCCGTGGATTCTTCTAGATCATTCTCTATTCTTATTGTATGTCTGCGTTGATCGGTGTGCTCGTGGTTGAAGAATTCTCTCGATATGTTTCATTTTTGTGGTCTTGGCCGACATGGTGGTTGTAGCGTGTTGTGGATCCTTGGAGATTTAATTTTGAATGTTTGGCACACTTGAGGGTATTTTTTTTGGTCGCATCATGGTATGATGGTGTTTGATCCACATTGAGAATTTATTTGTAAATTTGGGTTGACATCTAAAATATGTTTTATATTTCTGGTTGACTAAGTTGTTGATGTAAATTTATGTTGTGGATATATAAGAGTGATTGTTTGAGCAAAGTTAGTGTGTTCACAAGAGTGAATGTATTCCAAAGAAAGTGCAAATGTGTGAATAGTGTTCTAATCATTCGATTGCAGAGCAAAGTGTGAAGAAGGTTTTTTGTGCTTAATTGGAACTATAATCAGGCTTGTGTAGAAGTTATTTTCTTAGTTCATACTCTATGGATTTAATCCATATTGTTCTGTATTGTTGGGCATTGATGCCTCTTTTAATTGACTAGTGAGCTCTAGGTAGTGTCCCTGAATGCATGTGCATTCCCATTATTTCTCATTATACTTTTAATAGGGTATAATATTGTGGACTAACATCCACTGTGGTTTTTCTTGTAATAGGGTTTCCACATAAAAGTCTTAGTGTTATCTATGTTTTTTATGTGTTGATTGTTTATGATTTACTATTCATTCATCAGATATGAAATTAAGTTAAGTAAATTTTGAAAAGTTTAAATATTCTGTGACAACTAATTCACTCCCCCCCTCTCAGTTGTTTGTCCTTTTTTTTTTCCAATAATTGGCATTAGAGCTTGTTCCTCTGAAGAAGTTTAAAATCTTGAGGTGATATGAGATGGCATCATACAAGAAGGACAGTCCTAAATTTGATGGAACAAACTACTCATTGTGGAAAGATATGATGGAGTGTCATTTGAAGTGTATTGGTGAACCCTTCTAGAAAATTAAAAACAATAGATATGTTATTCCTCAGAGTGGTCCTTCCACTCCTGATGAGATTAAAGAGGCTAAGAATAATGTCTAGGCTATGTAAGCTTTGTTGAGTGCTCTATCAGATTCAGAAATGACAAATGTGTTAGGTCTAAAGACAACTCATGAGATGTGGATGAACCTGGAAACTTTGTATGAAGGAGATGCACATGTGAAGATGGCCAAGCTACAAAGTTTGAAAGGAAAGTATGAAAATCCAAAGATGGGTGAAGATGAAAATATTTCTTCTTTTATGCAGAGAGTAAATGAACTAGTGATGGCTATTAGATGTGCTGGTGGTATCCTGGATGAGGAAGAAATTATGGCTAAGGTGCTTAGATCATTGCCTCCCTCCTACAAAGCCAAGGCTCATGCTATTGAAGAAACCAAATCATTGATGAATGTGACAAGGGATACACTGATTGGTAAACTTGTTGCCTTTAAGTTGAGTGAATTTGGTGATTCTCTTCCTAAAAATGAAACTGCATTTAAGGCTACTATATCCAGAAGAAACAAGCAAGGATATGATCCATGAGAGATTTCTAGAAATAAATTCAAATATGAGGAAGAAATGAAACAACTTGAAGATGAAGAAAGAGAAGTAGAAGAGTTTGAAGCACTGATTGTGAAGAAAGAAGGAAGAGGAAAAGGTAAGTATAAAGCAAAGTTTCCTATCAAATGTTTTTCTTGTAGTAAAATAGATCATTTTGCATCAAGATGTCCTGAAAGAGTCCCTAGATCTAATCCTTACAAATTGAGATTCCAAAGGAAATGTTACTTTGTTGAAGGAGTGACTGAAGATGAGTCTAATAAAGAAAATGGAAATGAAGATGATTGGGTTTTCATTGCTATGAAGGAAAATAGTCTTGTGGCTATTGAATCTGCTAAAGTTGAGAAAGGTCTTGCAACCCGAATTGAAGAAAAGGATGAGTGGGTCATTGGTAGTGGATGCTCACATCATATGACTGGTGAAAATATCAAATTTGTAAGTCTAGAGAAGTATGACATTGGGGTTGTAATATTTGGTGATAACAATGCTTGTGTGATTCATGGAAAATGATATATTTGTCTTGGTGGTAAGCATAACACTGATGATTTTCTTTATGTTGAAGGCTTGAAACACAACCTATTAAGTGTTGGAAAAATGGTGGACAAGGGTTATGATATTTAGTTCAAATATGGAAGATGTAGGATATTTGGAAGCTCTAGAAATGTAATTGCTTCAGGTAAATAGACAAAAGGTAATATTTTTCACCTAAATGTTGCTAGTGAAAGTTATTTAATTACTCAAGTAGATGAAAGTTGGTTATGGAATAGAAAGTCGTGTCATGTAAATTTTTATAACATAGTCAAAATAAGTTCCACTCAAGCAGTAAGAGATCTACCTAAGATAGTGAAGCCTGCTAGCACAATTTGTAAGGAGTGTCAGATCGGAAAAAAAACTAGAGTTTCTTTTCGGATCAAACAATATCACTCAAATGGATTACTAGAGCTTGTGCATACTGATCTATGTGATCCTTCCAAAGTCAGAAGTCTCCATGGTAAAGGGTAATTTATGTTGCTTATTCATGATTACTCTAGAATGATATGGGTTGCTTTCTTAAGAGAAAAAAGTGAAGCATTAGAAAAGTTCAAAAGTTTCAAAGCTATGGAAGAGAATGAGAAAAGTTTGAAAATAAAATAATTAAGGTCAAACAGAGGTGGTGAATTCACCTCCAGGGAGTTAAATTCTTTCTATGAAGAGCATGAAATCAAAAGATAGTTATCTACTCCTCGAACCCCTCAACAAAATGGTGTTGTAGAGAGGAAGAACAAAACAATTCTGGATGCTGCTAGAACAATGATGATTGAAGGAAATGTGCCTCACATCTATTGGAGTGAAGATGTAAGCAATGTTGTGTACACATTAAACTAGGTAAATGTAAATGGTAATTTTTGTTTCTCTACTAGAAGCAAGGCCTATCAGTGCTATAACAAAAGACTAAGAAAAATGGTTGAGAGTGAAAATGTCAGAGTTGATGAAGATTCTGCTAAATCATCTAGATATTGTGGATATGATTTACATGAAGACAATATAAACAAAGGGTGGAATGTTTAGACACAAAATCAACTTCAAATTATGTCATATGTTCCATATGTTCCATTTGTTCTAGTAAATCAAGATAGTCAAGAAGCAGAGACAAGTGCAAGTGAAGAAGAAAGAACAGAAGAATTAGAAGAGAATCCTAAAACTTTGAGGTATGTAAAACTAAATCATTTTGAAAATCAAATTATAGGAGACAAGATTAAAGGTGTGAAAACTAGAAGAAAGCTTGCAGAAGAGTATTGCCTGATATCCAAGATTGAACCTAATGATGTCAATGAAGCTTGCAATGATGAACATTGGATGAAAGCTATGAAGGAAGAATTAATGTAGATTGAAAAGAATAATACATGGGTACTTGTTCCTAGGCCTAAAGATAAAAATGTGACTGGTACTAAATGGGTCTTTCAGTATAAGTTGAATGAACAAGGTGAAGTGGTCTGGAATAAAGCGAGACTGGTATGTAAAGGGTATTCATAAATGAAAGGTATTGATTTTGAAGAAACCATTACCCCTATTTCCAGAATTTAAGTTGTAAGGTTATTTCTTGCTTATGCTACATATAAGAACTATAAATTCTATCAAATGGATGTGAAGTCAACTTTTTTGAATGGTGAGCTAGAAGAAGAAGTATATATTGAATGGCCAGATGGATTTCAATTGACTGATAAGAAAAAGATGGTTTATCGATTGAAGAAAGCTCTATATGGACTCAAGCAAGCCCCCAGAGCCTAGTATGCTTGAATGGACAAATATTTACTAAAGATTGGATTCAATAAAGGTACTACTGACAACAAATTGTATTTCAAATTGGATCATGTCAAAGAGTTAATTATTGAGGTCTTTGTTGATGACATTATTTTTAGAGGAGATGATAATCTATGTATGAAGTTTGTTGATGAAATGAAGAATGAATTTGAGATGAGTATGATTGGAGAGATGAAATTATTTTTGGGATTGCAAGTTACTCAGTTAGACAAGGGGATCTTCATATCTCAATCCAAATATGTGAGATAGTTGTTGAATAAGTTTGGTATGGAAGACTCAAGACCTGTTGGTAGCCCCATGGTAACCGGATGCAAATAAGCACAAAATGATGATTCTCCTAAGGAAAATCAAACAAGATACAGGTCAATGATTGGTGGATTTCTCTACTTACTCAGAATAGACCAGATATTATGAATGTTGTATGTATGGTTGCTAAATTTTAGGCTGATCCAAAAGAGTCTCATGTGACTGTTGTAAAGAGAATCTTCAAATATCTAAAAGGAACAGTTGATTTTGGGTTTTGGTATCCTAAGGATGATGATCTTACTTTGAATGCATATAATGATGTAGATTGGGCAGGAGATGTAGATGATAGGAAGAGTACTAGTGGTGGTTCCTTCTTCCTAGGGAAGAAGTTGGTGTCTTGGTTGAGTAAAAAGCAGAACTCCATTTCTCTATCTACTATTGAGGCAGAGTATATTTCTGCTACAAACAACTATACTCAAGTGATGTGGATGAAACAGATGCTGAAAGATATCAGAGTAGTATATGATGAACCTATTTCCATATATTGTGATAAATAAAATGGAATAAACATATCAAAGAATCTAGTGTTACACTCTAAGACCAAGCATATACCAATCAAGTTTCACTTCTTGAGAGAAAAAGCAAGTGATAAAGAAGTCAGACTAGAGTATGTACCTACCAAAGAGCAGATTGCAGACATTTTCACTAAGTTGTTGCCAAAGGATACTTTTGAGTATCTCAAAGGGATGATAGGGGTGATTACCCCTCCTGATATAAACTAAAGATGCTTTTTTTCATCAATCCATGTGCTTCATAGATATTTCCTTATCTAAATTGATTTTTTTGTGGTTGCTACTTAGGGGGAGTAGTCATATGTGCAGATATGTGGTTCAGAGCTTGTATGTGGAAAGATAATGCTTATCTTTACCATTGATGTCAAAGCAGAGAAGATTAATGTGAAAAACTATTTCTTACCTAGAGTGAAGAGTCATGTGGGGAGAAGATCATGGAGAAGAGGTCAAGAAATAAGAGTCTGAATCTAACGAGGAGTAAGTGTTGACTGAGAGTTGGGTTGATGGTGTTTTTCACATCATGTGTTACCATCAATTCCAAAGGGGGAGATTGTTGGATACTACCATTGTGTTGCTGATATATGGTTGTCATTGATGTCAACACTATTAGCATTTGTTGTATTGAAGGTTGTATATGTTGAGGATATTAAGAAAATTGTAAAAGAGAGTTCTAGGTTGCTAGTGGAGCTATGAAGGTCATGAAGGTGTCTTGTTTTGTACGTTGAAGATCAATTGTTGTGGATTAAAGGGTTTTCTTTTGAGTGTATCTCATTCATATACTAGAAGTTTTGGAGGTTCACATGAAGATCTGATCGTGCTATGAATAGTTGTGTTTTGACAGTAATTTTGTGGTCTCTATGAGTGTTCCTAATTCAAGTTTATGTGTCTCTAATAATTTCTATTGTTGTGGATATTTCTCTATTAGTTCTTGTTTCTCATGGATGCTTCTAGATCATTTTCTATTCTTGTTGCATGTTTGCATTGATCGGTGTGCTCGTGGTTGAAGATTTTTCTCGGTATGTTTGGTTTTTGTGTTCTTGGATGACATGGTGGTTGTAGCGTGTTGCGGATCCTTGGAGATTTATTTTTGAATGTTCGGTGCACTCAAGGGTATTTTTTTGGGTTGTATCATGGTATTGGCTAACAATGTTTGATCCACATTGAAAATTTATTTGTAAATTTTGGCCGACATTGAAAATATGTTTTATATTTCTAGATGACTAAGTTGTTGATGTAATTTCATGTTGTAGATATATAAGAGCGATTATTTGAGAAAAGTTAGTGTGTGCACAAGAGAAAATGTATTCCAGAGAAAGTGTAGATGTGTGAATAGTGTTCTAATCATTTGATTGCTGAGAAAAGTGAGAAGTTTGAGCAAAGTGTGAAGAAGGTTTTTTGTGCTTAATTGGAACTATAATTAGGCTTGTGTAGAAGGTATTTTCTCAATTCATACTTTGTGGATCTAATCCATATTGTTGTGTATTTTTGGGTAGTGAGTCATCTTGTAATTGAGCAGTGAGCTCTAGGAAATGTGTCTGAATGCATGTGCATTCCCATTATTTCTCATTATACTTTTAATAGGGTATAATAATGTGGACTAACATCCACCTTGGTTTTTCTGATAACAGGGTTTCCACATAAAAATATTGGTGTTTTCTATGTTTTTGATGTGTTGATTCTTTATGATTTATTGTTCATTCATCAGATCTGAGATTAAGTTAAGTAAAGTTTGAAAAGTTTAAATATTTTGTGACAACTGATTCACCCCCACTCTTAGTTGTATGTCCTTATTTTTCCAATAGGAGAAAATTGAGAGAGGGAGAGAGAGTAGAGGGTAAAGGGTCAAGGGTTAAGGGTCTAGGGTTA
>VDFB02193867.1:525435046-525510419 GCA_007258455.2 Sequoia sempervirens
GAGAGAGTAGAGGGTAGAGGGTTTAAGGGTTAAGGGTTAAGGGTAGAGGGGAGAGAGATAGGAGTGATTGAGTGAGACTTGGAAGAGAGAGAGGGAAAGAGATAATTTTTAAATATTTTATATATTAGTAATATATATATATAAATATTTATACATTAACTAAAATATTGAAATGATATTTAAATATTATACATAATAATATAATATATTATATATTAAATACATAATTTAGTAAGAGATTATCATAAATTGTATATTATATATTACATTATAAACTATATTGTATATTATATATTAAATTATAAACTTTATTGCATTTTTTAAATAATATATTATAAATTGTATAACATTTTTTAAACTCATATCTAAAACATATTGGATACTAGATTCAAATTGGATATCCAATATGTATGACACAAAATTTAATGCCTAGGGATTAGCCTTGGGCTTGCTTTGGCATTTGGTTCAGACCTTCCAATCCTAATAAGTCAACACAAAAAATGTGTTTAACAACTTACCTTGCTTTTGTAGACTTCACTCATGTGGTTGATGGCTTTTTTTACCCAAAATTGATAAACGAAAAAGGTTTGTAAAGGAGCTTCTCATCTTTCCACCAATATAAATTATACTTTAATTTGAATCTAATAAATAATTATTATTCATTTTCTATTAGAATTATGACTAAAGTCCTAATTGATAGGTTGATTGAAAAACATCTATAGCTTTCAAACGGTATAACATTTTTTGAATCCAAAACATGCGTCACATTCTATGTTTAGCATACTATAGGATTAAAAATAAATAAATAAATTTCATGAAGTTTTGACCAAGTTAAGGTGGTCAAATATACGAGTTTTTTATATTTTTTAAAAGTTGTAATAAAAAATTCATAATTAATTATTTACTTGGAAAACAATTACAAAAAGATAGGCATCGCATCTAGACATGAGTCCTATACTTATATATAAAATCTTATAAAAAAATATTATCATTTTATTATGGTTAGAGTAGTTAGACAAACACCTACTTATTTTTTCCTTGAAATTTAAGTACTACTGCATTGAAATTCCAAATTTTCACCAAATAGTTTTTTTTAAAAATAAACCTAGTAGTTTAGAAACTACATTCAATTTAGATTCTATTCTTACATATTTTTGAAATAATATAGATAACTTATTCAAATTTTTATGTCAAGTTTCCTAACTTTGATTGTTTTGAATTTTCATTGCCACTTAAGGGCCTGGTTTTTCCATGATGATCCTGCACATACCCATATTATTCTCAACTTTGGAAATCAAATTATTTTTGAATTTCTTAAAAGAGTTGATTTAATAAAATGAATTGATTTGATAAAGAATTCAATTCACGTATTTTAACTTTGGCCTAAAATGCTGATATACTTAATATGATAAAATTCATACTTTCATTCAACACGACTTTAAGGAAAATCATGCATCACTTGGTAAAGAGAAAAATAGAAATAAATTTGGAAATGTGTCTAAATATTTATGGCTTTGACCAGGTAAAATTTATGTAAGTTCGACATTAAGAAAAGTTCATATTTATGAAAAATGTAGCACAATACCTGACAACACATTGTGATATGCATTACCAAAGGAGACAAAAAAATCGATGCTTAGTTAATAAGATGACACTTAGAGAACTTGGTAAAGATGATTAAAAAATCATTTGAATGATGTGTATGCAGCTGAGGACAACACTAAGGAATTAAAGGTTTATGCCCTCAATAATGTGTCAATTATCAATTCCAAACCAAGACAACCAGTGTTATGTGTTTCCTTGTGATTATTGACTATTTCCATGGGCACAAGAATAGGGACTAAAGCTGAAAGTTGGCACCACCTCTGAAACCATTTTTTTGTAGGTGTTGATTTATGAATTTCTCCATGTGCTTTTGAAATATTCTTCTTGATGCTAGAAAATTTGGAAGTCAACTTACCATGGTCATTGCTGAGTATAGACTTAATTTAGCACCACCTCCAAGTTGAAAATTCCAAATGGTAGTGGTGTCAATTCGCATGCCATGGCTCTAGGCTTTATGGTTTCTAGCTTGTATAAATAGCAGCCAAACTTCTTCATTAGGGATGCTACATTCTCTTTCTCTTTTGTGAGTTATTTCTGGAGCAGCAATCTGCTTTTCACTAAGATTTCTATCTGCATTATTCCATCTTATAGTGAGGGAGAACCTTGATTATCTTATTCCTATTTCCATTGTTCATATGCTTACTTTTCTAGAGTGTTCGAATACCATCAATTAGAATAAACTTGTATTCTTGTGTAACCACTACCTGCATAGAGAGGGATGTATCAAACCAAAAGCATACGTCATTAGCTATTACCATTTCTAAGTTTTACCAGTCATAATCCTTTGTTTTATGAGTGAGAAAAGACTGGACTTTGAGAGGAAGAGTTATCTAATTATGAGGAGACTGCTTTCAACTAGAGAGGGAGTGTGAATTGAGTTGAGAAGTTGAATTGAACTAAATAGAAGGTTGCATTGTTGTTACTATTGGAATAAGTGATAACTTGCATGGGGTCTTTACCTTCTTAATATTTGTAAGGGATTACGTGTTTTCTATACTGCATGGAATGTCTTTTTTGTTTGAGCTATAGAAGTATTTAATGTTTCTTTGGAAAAGTGAATGGAAGTTTGTAGGCTACTTGTATGACATGTTTTCAAGTACTCCATGATAGGAGAGATTCCTTGACACAAGTAGTTGATTATACTAGATATGTTGAAGAGCTTGCTTGACATAAGTATTTAATTATGTAACATGTGGTTCAACATAGGTACTTAGTTATAGTAGAAATTTTTGAACATGGGATGTAATGTGTTTGTATTTAATCCATAGTAGGATATGGTTGTTTGTCATCAATACTATATACTAGGTTAGATTGAACATGAACAAAACATATGATGCACTTTGCTCAGTTATTTATTTAACTAGGAAATCTTGTGTTTAATCCTAGGATAGGTCATCCAGTATGGGAGAGGTTTAATATACTTATATGTAAGTAGAATATTTTGAAGATAGGATATCTGGGATGATGGAATATCCATTGAAGGATATACCTATCTTATGTACTTACTAGCTAAGTAGGTTAATTCCAACTAGACTATATGGTGATATGTTATCTATGATGATGGACTATCCATTGGAGGATATACCTATGTCTAGCTTAAGATAGCCTTAAGTTAAATCAGCCCTGAATAGTGTATGTGACAAATGACCCTCAGTAGAACATTTTGAATGAAACACTTTGATCAAAGAAGTGAAATGTATAACATCCGCTTAGATTGTGTGATGCTTGAGACTACACTGCCAGTTCACTGTGATCTCGTATTACATGCTAGTTCAAGAATTGTCGAGTTGCATAGGTTGTAGTTATGTAGGACACAACACTATGCTGAGTTGGTTGTCATTATCAGTTACTCTACCAATCTCTTCGTCGAAGGGAAGGGCCATCTATTGAATGATAGATGTGTGGGGAATCGCACTAAGATTCTATGGTTGGTGGAAAAGTTCCCAAGTGATGCTTCTCCTCCATAGTAGGCGATTGAAGAACCAAGATTTGAAAGGATGGATTATTGGACCATCTTACAACTATTTGTTCTAAAGCTCATTGGATCTATTTTCTATAAAGGTATGTATTCTTGTTGTGTGTACTTGTGAAGTTATTGTAATGAAGTGGAATCTTTATTGTAATATGGCATGGCATATTGTTCGTAAATTTTCAATAAAAGAAAGATAATTTTTATTGCACTAAATTTTTAGCATGTTTATTTACTTGTATGATGTAAACTTAGAAATTTTTATAGCACTGAAGCATTGGAACGTTATAGTTTTTGGTTTTTTTTTCTAATGAATTCCAAATATAATCTACTCTAATTCAACTATGAACTAATGCTGAAAATGAAAAGTACAGTAATCTAATTATATTGACAATTGAAATTAATGTAAATTAAACCAATTCTAATGAAATGGATGGAACAAAAACTTAGTAAATTGAAATAGAGAACTAATGATAGCAAACAAAAGCACAAAAATAGAGTTTTTGATGTTGTAAAATGCAGTCTAAAGTCTGACATGAGACTAAATCACCTAGAGGGGTGTATGAGTCCCAATTGGGGTTTTTCAAGTGTTTAAATGTTGAATAAGAGTCACCACAAAATACCCAAAAAATAGTCAAAACCACTTGTACTAGGACTAAATCACCCAGAGGGGCATATTAGTCCCAATTAGGGTTTTTAAAAACACTTAAGAAAATTATAAGTGAAGGTTATACTTTTTGCTTCGAATGATGTCTAGACTGAGTGTAAATGTAGATTTCAGATGATATTCAATGATACAAGATGGAAAAAAAATGTGACCTATATGTACTTTCACTAATGTAAGAATTAGAAACCCCAGATGCCAATTAACTAATGCAAACCCTAATGCAAAGTTCATGCAAGCTAAATCTAGGGTGATGATGCACTTCAAATCAAAATTAAGATGTTCTAAATGCAGGTTCACCAAAATGAAACAACAAAAAATAGGATGGGGCTTGATCTATCTTTTAGGAGATAGGGTTCCTATTTCACACTCTTATTTCACTCAATAAAACCCTAGAAATCTCAATCGAAGGATGGAATGAAGGAGAGATATTTGCTAAAGGTTGTCCTAGGGTATGGTTAATGACTAAAGGGGGGTTCACCACCAAGCTAGGGTTTAGAAAAACTAGTAACATGTAAAGATGTAATGACAAAACCTAATGGTATGTAAAACTTCAACAAATGACCTAGAAATAGATGCAAAACAAAACAAAAAATTGGGAAATCAAAAAAGGTGCATCTAGAAACTTGAATATGCTTGGAACAAGCTCTAAAATCCTAAAAATAATGATTTTAGGGCACACTGGAACTCATTCACCAGGCTAGGCATATCAATCCCAGTCTAGGGTTTTTGGGTTGAAACAGGAATTTGACAATGTTGACTCAAGATCTTCAGAAATTTGAAAAAAATTCCTTGTACTTGGACTCATACGCCACTTGTTGTATATCAGTCTCATCCTACTTTTTCAGAAATTCAAATTCTAGATTTTCTCTCCAATCTCTGCTCTTTCTTCTTAATTTGATTTCTCGATGTAAACCTATAAAAAAACCTACAAAACAAAATATAGTTTTGATTTGCTTATGGGGGGTTCACCTTGGTCAAACCCCTAGTTTGTTAATCAAACCTTAATAGAAATAATGGATCATGAAAGAAAATGGGAATACAAACCCTAATCTTAAGTGTCTCTAAAATTAGGAAATTTGAAATGTGATGCACCCTATTCTATTGTGCTAGAATGAGATGCATGAATGAAACATGAAGATAAATGAATCACTTTGGGAAATGTCTAATCACCCTAATAATCCATAATGAATGCATGTACCTTTCTTAGGCTGAAAATAGAGTGATAATGGAGGATGAAATCACTTAGGAAACAAGTCATTAGGCTTGGCTTGATGGCTAGTTGCATCTCCCCAACCTAGAATCCATCATGATTCACTATAGGCAACCATAATCAATCCTTGACAATGTTAGATCTTGAATAAAAGTGAGTTTGAAGACCTGTAAAAACACTGTAATGATGCTCCAAGACTTTAACTTTGCTTGCTACTTGCTCTTCAATGCTCTTGTGAAAGAATACTTGAATACTTGTGATTGGTTAGATCTTGAATTTCTTTCTCTAGATGAAAATAATGATTAGAAGCTTGTTTATATAGGTATTACAACTAATTTATTGTATATTAGATCTTAAAAGCCGACACAAACCAAAATTTTGAATTAAAAACTTGAATTTCCCACTCAAACCCTAAAAATGAGCCACACAAGACTCATACGACACTTATAGTGTACAGGTCCCACCTAGGGGTACTCATATGCCCAAGGTGTTGTATGAGTCCCACCCTAGATTTTCAGGGTGGGCCAATGATGGGTTGTTAGAAAAAATAATGCTTTTGTTGATTTTGTTAATATTTTAGTTGAAATAAGCCTCAAGATCTAAAATAAAGGGTCTTAGGAGCCTATTAATGATGATTTGAAGGGTATTTAATGCAAGGGTACCAAAATAGGTCTAAATTAAGCAAGAAATCGTACTATCTCCAATAAGGGAGTAAAATCTCCATTGCCACAACTAGAAAAGAGGGCCTTTAGACATATGTCTGTAGACATTTTTTGCACAATTTTTTGAAAAAATTATTTAACCCATTATATATGAGATTGTGTAGACTTTAAATATGTAATTTTCTTACAATATGATTATTTTTCTATGTTTTAAATAATTTTCAATGAAATTGGTCCATAAACATAACATGTTTTCTTATTATTTTAATTTTTTTTATTAAAATACTTTTTTGAAAAAAAAATTATATGTGAAAAACCTTCAGATAATTATTTTCAATTTAAAAAAAAGGTAAAAAAATGATAAGTTTAGGTCATGTTATGTGTGATGAGGGGGTTTCAAAATATTACTTATGACCAATAAAAAATTAATTCAAAAATAATTCAAAAAAATATTGTGAGCAATCTTCAATGTCTTATAGATATTTTCCAAAAACAATTGAAAAAATACTTTTATTTAGGTCAAAATACGATTGATGTACACATGCATGGTATGGTCCTTAGAAAGTGACTTTTAAATAGTGATTTTTAGAAATGCTTAATGAAAATCAATTTGTATCATCTAGATATTAAAATAAATTACATATTTGGAAATTAGACTCTAAACTACATTTCATATTTCTAACTCTTTTTAATATTCAATCTTTAAGTGCTTCAAATTTTTAGGTCAAATGTGATAGATTCTAAAATACTAGGAAAACACTTCCACTTTTTGATTGAAAAGTGGACTTCTTACACACACCCATGTTATATGGTTCATTATTTTTTAATTTCCTCACAACTCAATGATTAGTTTAATTTTGCATATATTTTTTCTTGCAAACCACTATAAGAAGTATATTCTACACCTCTAGTTCCTTTCACTATTTTTATGTATGATGATGGAGTATAATATAATTTATGACTATTTCAATTTTTTGTGTACAAATATTTTTACAAACAAAATAAAATGATTTATTTTTAATTCTTCCACTATTCTTTATATATACTTATCTTTTTGTTTTAAACAGTTATATACTTTCAAATTTAGAATGCTATATTCTAATGATAAGTAAAAATTTTTTTATACATCATAATTAATATATATATATATATATATATATATATATATATATATATATAATATTATATACAAATTTATTTTGTATTGAAAAAATTGAAAATATCATCCATTTATTTTCAAAATTATTTAAAAAGTGATTTAAAAGTTTTAAACCTATAATTTAAGTTATTGTATGAATAAGACAATGGAGCCATAGACTACTTTAAAGATCTATACGTGAGAATTTGGTTCATTGCAAATAATAGATTTCTTTGAATACTTTTCAAATATTAGTTTAGATAGCGTTAAGAAGTGACATAATTTGAGTTTTTAGATTATTTTCTATAAAAGCGAGATTAATTCTAAATTATTTATTATTTTATTGTATTATTCTATCATGTATATATTATAAAATGTAAGTATAGTGGTAATTTTAATAATTATCTACAAATGTGTGGTAGGTCTAATAATTATTCACATATCATAGTTAAATATAAATTATAAAATAAAGTATGATGTAATGAATTTTAATATTCTTTTTATATTATGTTTTAAATTGACATAGGTATCAATAATTAAATTGGGACTAGTATAATAGTTGAACATAATTATTTAATTTATTTAAATATTTAATAATTTATCAAATATTTTTAAAAAATGAGTCAAGATATACATTATAATTTATAATTTACATCTATTAGTATTGATTCCTTTTTAATGTATATTATTTTTTATGAAGGAGATACATTTATTATTCATAAAAACAACATTATATTTGTAAATTGGGATATATCCACTATTGAGAAATACAATTATAAATAGGAACACACACTATTTAAAAAATTAAGTCATTGTATTAAACTTCAATATTTCTTTTATTGAAAATGTTCAAGTAATCTTTAGTCTATGTTGATGCCAAAAATTGGCAAGGTAACAACCCTTTGTGGGAAACTCTGTTTATGGGGGACCAACTGTGCTAAACTAAGTAACCTCTGGGTTTTTTAAGAAGTTGGCTTCTTCTGTAATTGGGGTTTGGAAATGGAAAAGTAAACATATATATAAAAATAAAAGATCTAACTAAGGCAATATGCCAAGATTTAGCTAGAAGGCACGATAAATCTATCTTTTGGATATAATCTAAGGGCCCATTCAATAATTTGTTGTGTCCTAGAATGACAAAAATAAAAAATTGAAGCATGAACAATACTTTCAATGACAAAATAATCTTCATCCTCATTTACTAAAAAGAAGAGTTGAAAGACATGATCTAAACCAACAAAGTTGCATTAAAATTATAGAAGTTCTGCAAATGAACTATTCAAACAATAATGGCACAGTATAAAGTTAATCAAATAGCTAAAGATAAATAGAGAGGCCAAACAATGGCATAGTCTATGAGTCTTTCTGCAATAATCAAATAACATTAAAAAGGTCGGATGTCTTTCTAAAATCTCTATATATTTTGCAATCCTCGAACCCCTCTCTAGAAGTAAAGAGTAGTATATATAGTGGGCATTCCCACTGCCTAGTGAGTAGAAATAGAAAAGATTCGGTATCCTGGGCAATGATGTAGCAACAATTATTCCCTTTGGTTGTTGTAACATAATAGATTCGAGCCAAAGCATATGGTCGCTCCCCATCTAGGTGCATCCCCTGCAAATGATGATAGTGGTTCCAATAGTCTCATGCAAACAAATGTCACCACCCAATGAGGTAGTTAGAACACGTGGCAACATATCGTAGCCCATAGCTCACTTCATCCCTTACTTTGAAGAAGTATTTGCTAAAGAGACGTATGGTGATATTTCATAGCCTATGGTTCATTCCTCCTCATCGTTGAAATATTTTGCTAGGGAGACATGTGGAAGTGTAATTTTTCATTAGCACCAGTTGTGTGGTCAGCCAAAGCATATGCAGATGAAGGCTACATGGCACATGGTTGGGGCTTCACTGAAAATTGAAGGGGAGAGGCCTCTAAGCATGCACAACGACAACATGTGAAAACATGGTCGGGGTTCTATTGAAGAGCGAAAGGGAGAATCCTTTCAAAGATAATTGAGTGAGCACATGGTGGAGGCTAACATAAAGGGTCGATGATGCCTTAACAATTTAGGCATGGGCTGGTATGTGGAAAAAACAAAACAAAACCCGTAGGGAGCTTGATGAATTCTACATTCACATCTTTTGGAAACTATCAGGGATGTTTTTCTTGAGGAAAAAGGAAACCAAAAGTTCTCTTGCTTGCAAACCAAAGCCCCCATCCATTGGGTGATGAAATTAGATATTAGAAAGAGTAGCCTATAGAGCCAACCGGTCATCCTTAGATGGTCTCGATATATCGCACAAATTCTCTTGTGCTCCACTGAGATCAAAAATTTATTTATAAAGTAATGATGCAGGTAAACCAGCCCCAAAATCAAATTGGAAGAGTAGCCACGCAACCGGATCAGTGATTCCCTTAATATTTGTTGTGATGGGAGGTTGGTTGAAGCTTTGAAAAATAGTTGTGTCCTATTGCTTCTCTTCAATATTTGTCACCATTTTCTCAATTGAAGCCACCAATTGATCCTCAAGGAATGGGGAAGGTAGGCTGAAGTGATTTAGTCAGGAGAAACCTTCTCACACGCTATACATAGTTCAACCCAAAGTGGTTGTGCATGCACAAGCACGAAGGAGGACTACCTAGCAGTGGATAAATTTTTTCACCATTGTGGTAGTAGCCTTTCGATCCTTGACCACTGCCTTTGCTAAGTCCTCATCCAATTCCATGTACATAATTTTCTTAGCATCTATTTTTCCTTAGGAACTCTTTCTATGATAAACTATTGGAAATCCTCAATAGTTTCATGGACCTCCCATCTCAAGCTTGTTGCCTATGACATGAATTAGAGTATAGTTGTTGAGCTACTAGAATGAGGTCTTGTGGGGTGACAAGAGCTTGGGGAGAGCTCTTTAAAAGGGCGATCTCTGCAACCTTTGAGACAACATCTTTTGTTAGTTCCAAAATCCTCTTATTTTTTGATACCAGTTGTTTTTGAACATTACCTGATTCTTTAGACTAGTTCTCTTCGGCCCGACTATGGTTTTCCAACTCTTTGTCAAAAGAAGACCTTGTCTCTTGAATCTCTATTTCCATTTGGGCCTTCTAGCCCTCAAAGTCTATCTCCTTTTCTTAATTTTTTTTTCTCATAGTGAACTTGATGATGCTCAAGCTCTTCATCCTTTTGCTTCATCTCCTACTCTTATTGAATGTGCCGACATTCAAATTCCTCACTCATTAGTTGCATATTTTGCTCCACTGGGGCTAATTGGCTATGACATTCTTGGTTCTTCATATGCAACTTGTTGATTAAGATGGGATCAATGGATTGGGACCTTGCAAGTTCCTCTTGAAGTTTTCTCCACTCTGCCTCTGCTACCAGTGCTTTCTTTGATAAGCATACAACGTCTACTTCCAGCAATTTCTCTCTCATTTCTAGGAAACTGACCCTTTCCTTCACAAATTTCAACTACTCCCTTTTCTTTAGTTGGTAGTCATATTTGATGAAGTTAGTCGTCACCACCCACTGTGTCTCTTCTAGGAGTTCCACCTTGTCTTGTGGTTGAACTTCTTTTACATCAAGTCCCATGGCGTACATGTTGTAATCATCCGATTACATCTCCCCTTATGGTTTGATGGCATTCGAGTACATGGTGGAAAAATTTAGCATGCCCTGAGCTTCATTGTAGATAGTGTGTACCTTTGGCTCCATCAACTTCAGATCATCCTTAGCCTTTCACTTATAGATTTTGATGGCTTGCGCTTCCTTTGTTGGATCACTCTGTGCAATGAATTGGGCTAGTGACTGAACTAGCCCGGCTACGAAAGGTGCACCAGGAGGTAGGGAAAAAGGAAACGTAAGTAGTGGGCCTAGAAATTTTCCTTTTCTGGAGAGTAATATTTTATGGGGAGAAATAAGGAACATGTAAAAGCCTGGTTTGCAAGCTGACGAAAGGGCTCATCGGTTGTTGGGGTAATGGGGCAGTCATTGTAGAGTCTGTTTGCTGGGAATAATAGGTCAAATCCAGGGCAGTAGTAGTAATATGGGTGCCATGGTAGTTGAGCCTTCAAAAAGAGAGGTGAGAAGAGATTGGGCAATGGTGATTAGTGTAAGGGTTCATAGAGGCATGAAGACCAATGCCAGTATCTGGGAAAATTGGGAGAAACCCTCTGCTACCATTGTGGCAGAGGTGGGAAAGGTAGGGCTGACACTTGTGAAGGGTGTTGTGGAGATAGCAGAGGATACTAAAGATTGAGAAGCAAGAAAAGAAGGAGAAAAACATTACCTGTTGATTGGATGATGGCGATTCTTGGCTTGTTGTCATCTCCTTATTTACTTTGGGCTCCTAGCTCACTATGAGCACTTGGCTTGCACCGAGTTCTTGTGAACCTTCTCCAACAATGGTTTTTGTGCGCTTTCATTTAGCGGGTGGGGTGGTCTCCACTTCTACAGTCTCCATTTGTTGTTGTTGGGACACTCTTGTTGTTTTTGAGTCCCAAGTGATTGTTTGCGAGGCTCTTTACATATTCAATCACACATTTGAAGTGACACAAATAGGCTACCATGTGGACTTTCTCTTTAGCTGAGAAGGACATTGATGTCTTGAATTCCTCCTATGCCTATTCTTTGAATTCCTCATCAAATTCATTTCCTCCACTAGCACTTGGGTCGAAAGCCAGATGCTCATCATCCCATAGCTTATCAAATTGTTCATCCTCCTTCATGCTTCCATAAGGGGCATCAAGATGTTTTGTCTTTGGCGATACACCCAGAAGGATCTAATTCTTTCCACATCCATTCTTCCTCTTTTATTAACTTATTTAATAGGGTGGTTCCTATCTTGATCTTCTCATCATAATCTATTGTGACAAATTAGAACTTATTCCATGGTGATCTACTATCGTCTATGGGATTTTGAATCAGGTCAACCAATGATTCATCCTGATCCACTAGCAGGTTGCACCTCTTTTCCTACTAAGGCCGAGAACTATGAGTTACTTTGATGTGCTCATATGGTAGATCATTGAAAGGGTTGTACTACCACTTGTTGTAGATCATTACCAACCCAAGATGAGCCAACTTGTCCTGCAAAAGTGGGTGCACCTACTTCTTCTTCATGAGTCCCACTATTTTGAAGCTTATCAGACAAGATAAAAATACATTTCTTTTGGGCTTTCACCACTCAAGGTAACATTAATAATACATTCCTACGGAAAAATCTCAAGGGCTAGCACACAATTTTTAATGTTTGTCAGAAGCTAGAATGGCTCTTCGGTGAAACCTCACATCAAAATAAATGTGAAATATGCCCCAAAAAACTAGCCACATCTGGGACTGAAGGTCTGCATATGTCTTGTTTGCTCCTTAGTGAGCTGGAACTAATACCATCCTCTCCTTGCAAATCTTTCAAAATCAGAGCTATGAAATAATTCAAAAAATGCATAATATTCATAAGTAGAAGAGAGGAGAGGTGTCCATACAGAAACTGGCTTCCTTCTACCGTTTTTGTCAAAAAAGGACAACTTCATACACTTATCAAAGAGATTAGGGTTCTAATGAAAAAATATATGGGAAAGAAAAGAAGGAAACTTAAAATTTCATTTAGTCTAGTAATCCTTTATTTTTCCTTATCGCCTCCTCTATGAGGTATTCTACAAAATCATACTGAAAGACAAAGTGTTGCTTGTGAAACTAGAATCTTGAACCCAATTGAAACATGTGCACTTCCTTATCAGTGTCCACACCACAAATAAATGCCAACATTGAGAAGGACTCTTGCAAGTCTATTTCGAAAGCACTATGCTACACTAAGATCTTTGGTGGCTTCTGGTGGTATGCCTCCTTCCTATTGGTTTCTTTGTTTTAAAAATTCGGGCCCCTTTTTATTCCCTTCCATATTTTTCCCCCTTTTTTAGAAGTGAATATCTCTATTTTTTCCTTTTTGTAGCTTTGGTCGGGGATGCACAACATATTCCAAATAGCTCCCAGGCTAATATTAACCTTTAGATTCCAACTCTTGATGGTGTTGGTGCTCGGATCAAAATGTTTGATGGCCACATCAACTAATTCTTGGAAATGGTGAACAAATGGGACCATATATTATGGGATCCCACTGAGCCATGTCTTCTCTACCATTGATGATGAGTGTTTGGATAATTTCATCCTTTGGCAGGCCCCCTCCCTCAAAGACTTAGAGTTCTTTGCAAGATCAGGATCATGAATATTATCTCAGTCCTCTTTGATTATGGCTTGGTTTCTATGGTTTTTGGGTTTTTCAAGCTCTTGTGTGTTTTCCCACTTTGGCTTGTCTAGCATACCAGGTGTAGCACAAGAAATTTCATCGAAGACATTGACGGCTTGTGTGGCCTACATAGCTTTAAACAACTTTCGCGTTACCTCCTCCTGTGTCACCTTCTGTGAACGTTCTGCCATTCTTTCCTTTCATGAAAGCTTCTATCTATCTTGAATTTTTTGCAATTCTACCTTGGCTTTGGTTCTGCTCAAAACTCCCTTCTCTTTGGGTAGTGTATTTGAAAAACCTTTTAAGTGCTTAAAATTTTTGCATGCAACACTTAACTTTTTTTCTCAAGGTGGTAGACGAGAGTTGCTTTTTTGCATTTAATTTAGCATGTATCACCAAACCTTTGGCTTGTGTGAAATGAATTACTTGCTATTTTTAAATGAAAAGAATTCATAATTACAATTTGGTAACTATCTTGTACAACATGCTTTCCTTGGAAATTGAGCCAATTCTTTGCTAGCAGCTTAAGCGTTTGCATGTGTTGGCATTTAATATCCCAAAAGGAATGATTAAGGCAAGGATGCGATCTACATTTGAAAAGATATGGGCTCTACCTTGGAGTTTGGAAAATACCTGGAGAATGACACCTTAGCACTTGGTTGTGCAGAACACTACCAATTACTGCTAACAACTTAGGCTAATTAATTAGCTCTTATTAGTTTTGCACGCAACAAGTCGTACTTAGCAAACACAACTGGGTGGGAATTTCAAACAAGCCTTGGCACTGCTTTCAAGTTGGTACTTGATTAGCATCATGTTTATGGTAAGAAAATTACCACACATTTCCTCACTTTTTCTATAAATAGGCACTTAGGCAGTAGCAAAATCACACTTAGCATTTGAGCAGAATTTAGTAATAAGTAATTGGCTTAGCATTTAGCTTTAGCAGTTTGCAAAGTACTTCCATAGGCCAGGATTAGGTAGTTTTCAAAGATAGTCCTAAGGCAGTTGCAGTGTGCCTACCAGCATGAATACCCCAATTAGGTTGGTTTATCATAAGTCCTAGATGGATTTTTTAGGTGAGATTTCAACTAGGTACTTGAAAAGGATGACAAAGAATAAGTGCTCACTAGCTATCATAGCCACAAAATGGGTTTTGTGATGCGATTTCCTTGAGTACAAGGAAAAATATAGAGTTAACACTAACATGTGCTATCATTTTATCATGTTGATGCTTGATATTGGCATTCCCAAGCCACTGGTTCTATGTCTGGTGAAAGAAATATTCCCAAAGAAATATATGAATGGCCTTGGCGAGGTAGTGGCAAACGCTGCATTCAGATTGGGCTTGCCAATGACAAGCAACTTTAGGAAGCACATAGAGGAAGATGAGGTCATACCATGGTTGTCATTCCTGAGTGGCTTTCGCCTCCAATTTTAGAATGAGCATCGTTTGAGGGTCACCTATTCCTATCACTTCCTCTTTCACATATACAACATGGTGTCATTCTATGATATTGACTGGTATAAAAACTTCAAGAACCTAGTAGTCCCTCTGCGTCTAGCCATTTCTCTCATGAATGATGTTGTTGCTCTTGGTGCTGCCCCTACTAACAAAGACATTGTGGATGCTACAATTGATGTAGCTATTGTTGTCACTCATGCCATGGATTGAAGACCTTACTATTTTTCTTTCCAAAAATCATAGCAGTCAGTCCATTTTTGTATATATTCCTAAAAAAGGCTTCATCATAGAATATACGAAAAAGAAAACAAGATATAGCTATATACTTTAGAAGCGTGGACCTTGAGCCATTTTGGCAATGTAAATACTAAAGCATATATATATATATAATGAAAATATAGCTTTATAATCATCTTGGTTCATTTGTTTCTGGATTCTGCACTATGGGTTATCCTTTCTTTTTTAGCATATATATGTTCCTTTCAATTCTGCACATGGGTGTTTTATTTTCTCTATTCATCTGAGCTGTGAGTTTGTTTTCCCCACTCTTTGAATTAATGAGCTCAAGCTTCCACTCCAAGCCATGGAATAAATTTTAAAAAGGCCGACCAACAAAAAAAAAGGGAAAGAAAGAAGAAAGCACTATGAACATATTTACATATGTAGGATATGTAAGCTCAGTTAAACAATTTGAGGTGAATTTTGTTGACCAGAATTCCCAGCACTTCCTTTTCCATGTTTTCTAACTCAAATGCATTATGTTCCTTGCATTGAATTATTTTAAATGGGCCTTCCCAAAGGCTATCAAACTTCCCATGCTGACCCAACTTCATAGCCCTTTCATTAAAATTTAGCACTAATTCTTCGCATTTTAGGCCTTGGTTGGACACTTTCTTGTAAAACCAACATTTAACCACCTATTTCCAATTAGTCATGGCTATTAAGGACTTCTCCCTTTTCTCTTGCACTTCTAGCAATTCGGCCAACCAGACCTCCAAGGCACCATTTTGCTCCACCATGAGAGATTTTAGCAATTGCAGCACTGGAATCTTCATGGAGATAGGCAATAGAGCCTCTTTTCCATATACTAGCTCATATGGAAATTTTTTGAGGATTTTCTTAGGAGTTATGCAGTCCACTCAAAGCACTGATCAATTTTTTTTATGCCATTCCTTTTGGTGCTCCAACCCAATTCTTTTAAGAAGTCAGAGTAGATTTTTGTTTTTCGACACGGTCAGGTCATTCCCCTATAGGTAGTAGTTTGACAATGATTTTAGGAATATGCCATGCACAAGAGTAAACCGACATACCTTAGAGCCTATGAAAGCCCTGGTGTTGTCTGAAATGATGGTTTTAAGAGGGAAAAATCTTCTTACTAGTTCCTCCAGTAAGTCCACTATCTCTGCCTCTATTACATTTTTTAGCGGTGTGGCTTCAGTCCACTTGGTGAGGTAGTCTATAGCCATTATGATCCACCTGTGTCTAGCATCAGAAGTGGGATTGATCATTCCAATAAATTCAAGGCCCCATTGCACAAATGTCTTATCAACCACTATCAGATTGAGAGGCATCATATAATTCTTTCTTATTCCTATGAATAACTAGCATTCCTTGCAATCTTTTACCAAGTTGTAGGGGTCATTACATAGTGTTGACCAGAAATACCTTGCGCACATGATTTTGATGGTAGTGGTCTTAGCGAAGTAGTGTCTACCCGCAACACTACTATGAAAAGTGTTAAGGATTCTCTTTGCTTTTTTTGTGGTGACACATTGCAATAGAATATCGTTGAAGTTCCTTTTGAAAAGGACCCCTTCGATGACCACATATCCATTGTTCTATAGTCGATAAAATCTTCTCTTATGAGAAGGAAGTCCTAGAAGATATTTTTATGTACACATAAATCTCACTCTGTTCACCAGCCAACAACCTTTGGACTCTAACTCATTTGTTAGAACTAGCCTTGATTTCTCTTCTTTAGTGGCCATTTCTTCATCGTACGCTAGATATTCACACAATCCTCTTCCTCGAATGGTCTTTGTAGGCTTGACCTCGATGTCATACTCAAGGATCTTGGTAATACAATTGGCTCTTTTCTTGGTGATTTATCCTTCCATGATGTACTCACACACACTAGAATGTGCAACATAAACAGTCACCTTATTGTAGGAGATTAGGTGGCAAAACTTCTTCAGTCCCTTCACTATTGTGAACGATTGCCTTTCGAAAAAGTTGTAGTTTGTTTCATATTCCTTCAAGGTCTGAGATTAAAATGCTATTGGGTGTTCTCCCTTGCCCTCATCATATTTTTGTACTAAAACAATAGCAATTCTTGACTTGCTACTGAATACATACATTATAAATTCCTTTGATAAGTCTAGGTTGACCAACATAGGGGTTAAGGAAATATCATCCTTAACTTTCTAAAAGGCTTCTTTGGCTTCTTTTGTCCATTTAAATGTTTGATCCTTTTTTAGCATAAGGGTGATTGGCCTAATTATTCCTACAAAATTAGAAATAAAATTGCTAACAAAATTTACCTTTCCCAAGAAAACTAGACACATTTCTTGTTAACCAGAAGGGGAAGCTCTTTGATTGCTTTCACCTGCTCAGGATCAATTGAAATTCCTTCTTTGGATACCGGGTGATCCCATAATAGTGGTTTACAATTTTTGGCCAAACTGGACACTGAAATTATTATTTTTAACAAAATCTTCACATTCGGGCACCTATAGCGGCTAAACCGTGAGGAATTTGAAGATGGTGCAAACTAGAGTCTCATCAAATTTTGTTTGTAGATTCTAAAAATAATTTTTCAAAATTTTTGGAATCAAATTGCACTTCTTTTCATCTCCCACAAAAATTGTTTTGAGAAAACAACATTTTTAAAAGTGACGCCTTACTGTATAACACGCAGTTTTTTCCATGAAGGATAAAATTATAATTCTTTTTAATTATTTGTAACTCTAATATCTAGATGCTTCCACTTGGTTAGATAGTTTTATTAAATATTTTTTCTTTAATCAAGTTTCAAATTCAATTACAATTCTGGACGCTTGACCGTATAATGTAACTTTTTGTTGGATCAAGGACTTCAATATCTAGTGCACTCATATTTTCAATTTTTTTTTGATAATATTCTATTTTCCACATGTGAAGAACAAAGAAATTCATTTTGAAAAACCTATGTTTAATAAACTTAAAAAAATACATAACAAAACCAAAACATATTAGAATTATATTCATTGGATAGCTTGTTAGAAATCATAATCATTTGAAATAAATTTTAAATTAATTCATTTGATCCCCCAAAAGCTAAATCAAAAGTGAATTTTTATCAGCATTTTGATAGGTGTAAAGGAGACGCATTTATAGGTATGGTTTAAAACTAGCGAGGTTCTATCCAAGGGGGTTTGATCTAAGGTGATTTGATCAAACCATCTTGAATTGGAATCCTTAAAACGGAACTTTTAAAGGCTTAAATCATTATATTTTCTAAAAATATGTCATTTCAGCTAAAATTCATTCCTCTGAGGAATTGTAAACCACTATTATGACAGCACCCTACCATGTGTCCTAATAGCTTTCCTTGTGGTACTATGAAGGCACATTTTTTTGGGTTCAAGGATAATCCAAACTCCTGGAAGTTTTTTAAAAACCATCTCTAAGTGATCGAAATGATCATGCTTAGACTTAGAGAATACCATCAAATCATCCAAATAGATTAGGATAATCTTGTTGATCAATTTACTGAAAGCGATATCCATTTCCCTTCGAAAGGTAGCTCTTACATTTGATAAGCTGAAAGGAATTTTAGCATATGCAAACGTTCCCCACTTGGTAGTGAACATCATTTTGTGTTGATCCTCCTCTTTTCCCTAGATTTGGTTGTAACTGGAGAATCTATTTAGCAAGGAGAATATTTCTAATCCTCCCACTGTCTGTAGGATTGACTCCATAGAAGGCAATAGCTAGTGATCCTTTAGGGATGCTCTATTCAGGTCTCATAAGTCCACACATAGATGGATATCTCCATTCTTCTTTTAGACCGGGACCAAGTTGGAAACTTACGTGCAATGCTTGATTAAGAAGAAAATTCGTGACTAGATTAGCTTTGTTAGCTCTTGCACCATTAGCGCTTTTATCTTGGGTTTCATCGGTCTTTGCTTTTGGTGAACTAGTTTTGCGCCTTTGTCTAGCTCTATTGTGTCTTGGAAGATATCAGGATCATATCCCTTGAGGTCATCATACAAGTAGGCCACCACGCCTTCATACTTCTCGCAGAAGTTGATGAGCCTTTCCTTATCATGATGTGGGACATCTATCCCAAATTTGAGTTTTCTCCCCTCTGAGACCTTGAGGTCCACATAGTTACTCTTATCTGCTAAAAATGTCCTCTTTTCATTCCTTGCATCATCACAATCAAATATTTTTTTGAGAGTGACCAATTCTTTAGGAAGCTTGTTAGACTTCAACTAGATGGTTTGGCCATCATAAGCTTCAACGATCTTTCGTTGGAGCTAGTTAGCAAATTCTCTCGATTGTTGGAGGAATGAGGCAATATGTTCATGACTGTCAAACACTTTCCAGCTCTAATCATTGCTTGGAATTTTCAGTCAGACTATCACTCAAATAGAGTGTTTGTTGTGAATGAGGTCGAAGGCAGGGTCAAATTGGGATCCAATTGCTGCCATTTGATCCACGTTAGTATTTTGTTCTTGGGGCACTATCTAGATGTTGAAGGCTTTAAAACCCTTGATCAAGTCCTAGAATTGATGTATATAGCATCACATATGAACATTCTTTTCCACAAAAATTCCCTAGACTTGATTGACCACTAGTTCAAAATTTCCAAACACCATTAATTGCTTGATGCCCACCCGCTCTGCAAGGCTTAAATATTGTACTAGTCCTTTGTATTCAACTTCATTGTTTGAGCAAGCAAACTGGAAGTGGAAAGACCTTTTTTTTTTTCATTTTGTGGGGATACCAAACATATCCTAACTCCTCCACCCACTTTGCATCTTGCTTCATCGAAGTGTAGTTTCCATAGCTCAGAGGCTTGATCACCTTTGAGTCCCTTTGTGACTTTCAAAACCTCTTTTTCCTCATTGTAAATGAAATAGGTGCCTAACTTGGTGGCATGATAATTTCCAAAAGGATCAATATTTATTAACTAATTTAGCAGAGTCTCATCTTTATCACTCTAGTTTCTAGTTACCTCCTCATCTTCCAGCAACTCAGCACAATACATCTCATCCTTAGTGATGGAGGTATAGGTGGCTTCAAAGTTGACCATAGCCTCATCCACAACATGTTTCACATGCAGAGGTTTAGACAATAGTATTAGCCTAGCCTCACACTTGGTTTAAACAATCAAATGTGTCCAATTCAATTCCAAATATCCACCTATCTTAGGAATGAATTCCTAAGATAGGCAAAGCCTGAACATAGGAGGAACATCAATGATGATAGTATCTTGAGGCACACTGATGCTAGAACAACCAAAGAGAGTTAAGGGAAGGTCATTAATGACTCTTATTGTTTCAACCCTATTCCCATCAAGTTGCATAACACCTTCTTCATTGTCTCATAGCTAAGTCCCAAGGCTTTAGCTATTTGTTTTGGCATGACTGTGGTGTTGGCACTAGAGTGAATGATGGAATTGTGTAATAGGTTGTTGACCACAATGAGTGTTAAGAAGAATGGTTTAAACTTACTTTTAACTTCAATAGGGGGTTCCCCTACATTATTTGTAAGGACCCTAGCTGGGGTTGAAAAATCAACTATCTTCCCTTTAAGGGATGGATATGTTGGCTTAGCATTAGCGTCCCCCTGTAGGGCCTTCTGTAATAGTGTCTTCTACTCTATAATAGCTAAAAGATCCCAAAGAGACACACTAGTAGAGGATTTCTTCAATTGTCCCACCACATTGAATGGTGGTGGGTTCAGAAGCTTTTTCTCCTTCGATTTTGTTATAAAATTTTCCTTTTGTGGATGGGATTGTTGGGCAACTTTGGAGTTACTAGGAGCTCCATCCAAACTACTTCTAGGCTACAGGGTGATCGGTTCACTTGTGAATCTTCTCTTTGATCGGGTATTGTAGTCAAAATGTACTTGCGAAGCCTTCAATGTAGAATCCTCGTTTGAAAATGTTGCTTCTTCATCTTCCATATAGGAGGAGTGCATGGTCTAGAGCTATGTTTGATGCTTGTTATAGGGACATTCCATGTATTGTGCAGTAAGAAAAAAAATTTCCATTTGCAGAGAGGCATATACATAACCTCTATGGTCTGAAGTAGCACCTTAGTTGTGTTGCTTTGCCACCTTTTGTTGTAGGTTTATGTGCAAGAAATTCCAGGGCATGTGTGCGTAATTGTAGGGGAAACACCATGGATTAATGTCATCGACGAGGCTATTTTTCCCTGTGGTTAATTCTCTTCTCAAGCTTGGAGGAGCACCTTGTAGCAAACTAGGTACTGACACAATCTGGTTTATTCTTTGAGCTAGCGGATTCGTGCATGAGCCACCTTCGAACTGGTTATGTTGATAGGAAGACCGTCTACCTTAATAATTCTAGTAATTAGGTTTTAGAGGCATAGACTAGTTCTGTTTCAGGGTGGTTACATCATTAGCCATGGTCTGTAGCATCTCCTTGAAGTCGCTCATATCATCCTTTGAGGAACCAGATGTAGAGGAAACATTTTGAGGCATGCTTGCATATGTGTACATGGACTGGGGAGGAGTAGGCGCACTGGTAGATGCAACCTCTTGAGTGGCCACTAATATTTCATGGAATATAGGCATGATAGGTTGATGCAGAAACTTCCTAGCATCGATTAGATTATTCTCCACTCTAACCACAATACTGTATGCGTCTGGTAGTGTGGTTTCTCCAAGGGATTGGATCATCATGGAAATATCAACATTAATGGACTTCAAGAAGAACATTAACACTAATTGATTCATTGAGTGGATAGCAACTTGGATCCTTTGCCACATCATATGGAAACATGCATTGAATTCAGCCATGGATTCAAGTGGAGCTTGCTTTGTGGTTTCCAGTTGATGATATAGCAAGGAACGATCTCATTCATTACATAATATTTCATAAAATGGGTCCCCAAGTTAATCCCAAGTATTGATAGAATTAGCTAGTAGATTGCGGTACTAATCAAGTGCTCTGCCCTTAAAAGAGACTGCTAGCAGCCTTAGCGCTACATTTTGTGTGGTAATCCCATGTACCAAACACATGTTTGCTACATCTTGTAGATGTTCATATGGTGTCCTCGAGCCATCTCCGGTGAACTTTGGTACTACCTTTAGAGTGGAAGTGAGGATAGGATCCCACACTACTGGTGCAACTGGTGGTACAAGAGGACTTCTAGCATCCCAGGCAATGAAATTTCTATTAACAACCAACATGGCTAATGGAAAGGGTGGGGGAAGCAAAATGTTTACTAGTTGGGTTGTGGCCCATACTGTTCCTAGTGGTGGCACTAGCAAGCAAGGATCCTTTATAGTTTGTGATCTTGTTATAGGCTAATGGCTCATACACCCTTCTTCAGAATTAGATTGATTTAAGCTTGGCCCCACCAGACATTCCAGAAAAAGAAAAATTGTTGATGCCAAAAATTGGAAAGGTAACAACCCTTTGTGGGAAACTCAGTTTATGGGGGACCAACTACGCTAAACTAAAGGACCTCCAGGTTTTTAAAGAATCCAATTTCTTCTGTAATTGGGGTTTGGAAAGGGAAAATGAAACAAATATATAAAAATGAAAGATCTAACTAAGGCAATACACCAAGATTTAGATAGAAGGCACAATAAAGTTATCTTTTGGATATAATCTAAGGGTCCGTTCAACAATTTGTTGTGTCCTATAATGATAGAAATTAAAGATTGAAGCATGAATAGTACATTCAATGACATAAAATAATCTTCACATTCATTTTCTAAAAAGAAGAGTCGAAAGACATGATATAAACTAGAAAACTTGCATTAAAATTATAGAAGTTTTGCAAATGAACTATTCAAACAATAATGGCACTATATAAAGTTAATCAAATAGCTTAAGATAAATAGAGAGGTCGAATAATGGCACAGTTTGTGAGTTTTTCTGCAATAATGAAATAACAATAAAAAGGTCAAATGTCTTTCTAAAATTTCTATATTTTGCAATCCTCAAACCCCTCTCTAGAAGTAAAGAGCAATATATATAGTGGGAATTCCCACCGCCTGGCAAGTAGAAATAGAAAAGATTCAGTATCCTAGGCAATGATGTAGCAACAATGATTCCCTTCGGTCATTGTAACAAAAAAGATTCAGGCCAAAGCATACGGTTGCTCCCCATCCAAGTGCATCCCCTACGAATGAAGATAGTGGTCCGAGCAGTCCCATGCAAATAAGTGTAGCCACCCAATGAGGCAGTTAGAATATGTGGCATCAAATCGCAACCCATAGCTTGCTTCATCCCTTGCTTTGAAGAAAATTTTGTTGAAGAGACACGTGGCAGTATTTCACAACTCGTGGTTCATTCCTCCTCATCGTCATTGAAGGTTTGTGTTAGAACGACATGTGGAAGTGTGTTTTTTCATTGGCACCGGTTGTGGGGTCCACTAAAGCATATGTAATGAAGGCTATGTGGCACACGATTGGGGCCCGACTAAAAAGTGAAGGGGAGCAGCCTCTACTTCCATGCGTGGTGACTACATGTGGAAACATGGCAGGGGTTGATTGAAGAGAGAAAGGGAGAATCATTTCAGAGAGCACTGAGTGGGCATGTGGTGGACGCTGGCAATTTGTATCAAAAAGGGCCAATAATGCATTAAGAATTTAGGCATAGGCTGGTATGTGGAAAAAAAAAAAAACTCGAAGGGAGCTTGATGAATTCTACATTCACACTCTATATAGACACTTCTCCTAAACCAACTTTAATACTAAACAACTATTCCAATTTCTGAGTTAGTAACAAGCTAAAGATTGAAAATTATCTATACCAACCTCCTATGATCCTCTAGATCCACAAATTTCTTCTCATTAATTTTTTTTTATCCAAATGGTCATGTGACAACATAATACACCATAAAGTTCCTTGACAATATTCATGCATTCTCCAATAGCACTAACTATATGCCTAACATAAATAATTGGCATGTTATTGTCAATGTGGCCACTATTTATGTGGGTATTGAAGTCTTTTGTAGTAAAGAAAAAGTGTATATAAACGGTTCCCATATCATGAAAATGTATCCATTTATAAAGATAATTTTTAGTAAAGAAAATAAGAAAAAAGGTATATAAATTTTGAAACCATACACACCAATCACATAGACATATATGATAGTATATTTTTATAATGCTAAAAATTTTAAAAAAGAATTTGAATTGAAAAATCTCTAGAGATGATACAGATTCCACATTTAGAACTATATTATTATTTTACATTATAATGCAACACATTTATTTTAATGTAATTTTGTAAGATGAAATAAAACCAAAATTATGCTTTTAATTTTAACTTTCAATTTATCAGCATATTATAAATAAAAATATTATATAAATTATTAATATTAAGGTAAATGCTTTTGATTAGAATTATGAATTGGAGATAGGTTTGTAAAGGACCCCAAAACCTTTTACAACAAAAACAACGAGGTAAATGGAACAACAACCAACAAAGGGACAGGTGAACAAAAGACCTAAAAAATTAAACAAATTACAAAGAAAATCTGTTTGACAAAGATGCAACACAAAATTGACTTGAAAAATTCTAACAAAAGGATGTCAACTACAAATTATAATTATGATTGGCCCAAGACCAAAGAATCTCCCAATAAGAACTTCCTACAAACTAGAAAAACTATATCCACTAAATAATTTTGAAGCCTAAGAGAGGCACAAGAAACATTGCCAAGACTAGTAGATGTCGGTGAGACCGTGTCCTGCATGAGAGGACCTGTAAAGGAAACTTGAGATGTTGCAGCAGAAGTGACATGCCCATCTCAACAAACCAACATTTCGCATGATGAAATCTATATAATAACTACAACAAATTAGTTTTATTATGTTTATAAATATATTTAGTATGTTTAAATATATTTATTCCATTCAATATAATCTTTATAACTACTTATTTTTATTATTACTCAACAGTTTTCAATAAGTTAAAAAAAAACATCAACGATTTCTTTAGGTAAAACAAATTTAGGCACCTTAATCAAAACACAAAAACAATTGTTAATAAAAAAAACAATGTAGAAACTACTTAAGCGACAAAGGCTTTACTGTGAGGCAGATATCAAATATTGCATAAGATTGCTATAAGATGTAGATTTGAATTTATTTCAATGATAAAATATAAACTAAACATTATACAATAGATCCTAAGAATAACCATAAAAATTAAATTTTAAAAACAGACTATAATATTTATATGAGCAGTTCCAAATAATGATAAATTTTGTGGGTGTTCTTCTTTCTCATAACTTTATATGCTCATCTATCAACTCATCAATCAAATTCTTCCAAAAAGTGTATACGAAATTCCCACATTAGATATAAATATTCAAAGTCAAATAAAGTGTTCAATATAATTATGGGAATCCAATAGATTTTTTAGAAAATTTAAATTTAAAAACATTTATGATTGGAAGCTTATAATCTTTGACTCATAGACCTCACTATTTAAGTATATTATAGATACTTAAAAGCAATAAAATGTCAATTTCATTTTCTGAATCATCAATCCTTTCAAGCCAACGAAGCCTACTGCGCTATAATTTTCAATGATATATTGCAATACCAAGAAAACTAGAAATCTAAGATTAATGGAAATTAAATTCTGAGCACCTCATACCTAGCACTCTTTGTATTTTGTTTACCGGAGGTCACTTAAAACTAAAAACGATGTAGTAATATTCTTATCTCTTTCATGCTTTTTGGCATTGCTTTCTGTTTTCAAAACGTTAAGACACATTCATTTATTTGTCCATGTTTATATTTAGATACGAAGAGAAAATAATATGCTCAATGGTAATTAAAATAATTTTAAAAAGCTCAGAGTTAATATTAAAATATTGATTTTGGATAGTAAAATAATCAAGTTTGAAAAAATAAAGATTTTATCTATGTTTTGAGGGGATATTAATTGTAATTTTGTTAATTGAATGATGTATTATGATAAAAGATAAAAATGTGAGATTTGAGACTCCAAAAGGGATATTATAAATTCACTTGCTAACAAGAATAGAATTGTGTTAAGTGGTTTTGTCTTGGACTATAGGGTACCACATAATGTAATCTAAGGAGTGTCACCTTGGTAAGGACTAATGTAGTATCCTAAAACCCACTCACCTTTCTTGTTGATGTTTTCTCATTAAGGGGTTGTGCTACAAAAGCATAGTGGGGTTTGTTATTAAGGTAGACAAAAGACTATTGAATTCCTTGATATTAATCAAATCCTTTTGCTAATGCACAAAAATTTAAAACAAACTATGAAGATGTGCAAATACTAATACAACTAAATTAAGACACAATTAAGACCAAACATAATGTAACTATGATTGAGTTTATTTTAGATGATTCTTTGTTATCCTATTGACATGGGATGATTCCCTTAAATACATGTTTTAGACACTCAAGTAGAAAGTTTTGGGTATGTGGATTGACAAAATAACAATCATATTCAAGGAACATCATCTTGGATGAAAGAAATTTAAAATTTGAAAGGCATACTAAGTTACACTATTTGGTCAAATTAGAAGGTTTGGTTGTGCCATACAACATAGTCCTAGGTGGGAAATATTCAAAATAGAGATTGAGATATATGTGGTTGACCTATAGTAATTAGGAGTTACATGTGTGTAATAGATTTTTTACTAGAATTCAACTAGTGTGCTAAATGAACCAAATTCAATACTAATATTATTTGTTTACAACATATACATTGTAGTATAAAACAAAGGGGAAAGAGTATAGCCTAGCAATTTGTACTTCATCCCTTAAAAGTTAATATATATATTGAAAATGTCGATCACTATTCTAAAACTGAATGTTATGGGTTGAAGTCAAATTTTTCCAAACAAATTAATGAAAGTTAATAAAAAATGGATTTCATTGGGGTAATGGATGTAATATTTGAATTGTATCTCTTAAAATTGGAATTCACAACCTAATTAGATTTTTAATAATTTTTTTAATGCTAAGAAATAACCACTATAAAAATATGTAATTGCTTAATATATCAATTACACAATACATTTTTTGGCACCTATTAATAATTAATTTTTTCATGGAACTCTTATGTTGTCCTTTGTTGTAATGGAGAACTTTTACAAGAGAAGTTTGTATAGTAATAAATATATTGTAAACACTCGATAATACTTGAGAATAATAATCCACTTCAAGGTGGGAAACCTCCAAAATTCTTCAATAAGTATATAATTCACAATATCATTCTATGGAGTAAGTGCACAAAGTTGAGTCCATGAAATGTGGAAGTTTTTTCCTTAGCCAAAAAAATGAAATTGACATTGCAAAAACGGGATCCCGATTTTTATAAACGAGATTTTGATTTTAAAAATCAAGATCCTGTTTAGCTTTGGGATCCCAAGCCTAAATGCAAAATGGGATCCCACTTTTTAAAAATTAGGATTCCATTTGTTAAAGGGTCTCGAATCAACGGACAAGGAATGAGATCCTGATTAGTACGAAATGGGATCCCGATTTATAAAAATCAGGATCCCATTTTGTAAAAATCGGGATCCCGTTTTATAATGGTATTTTTTATTTTTTTTAAATGAACAAACTGCATTTTGCAGTGGATGAGATCTTGAGTTTAGGTGATAGTGACCTCCACAAACAGCTCCAGGTACTCGCACACGCCCATTTTTTTTTACATTTTTTCATTTTTTATTGAAATTGTGAATATAATAACTGATTTTAGCATGTTTTTTAAAATTTATTTGATATTTTAAGAATTTTATTTCATGTTATAGTAGAAATGAGTCATTGTAGAAATAGATCAAAAAATGCAATGAAGCCTAAAGATTTCTAAATAAAAATGAAAAAATGAACCTTCAATTGTGTTTTAGAAACAAAATTTATCTTTTGAAACCTAAATTGTTCGATCAAACCAAAAAAAATTGAATTTGAAAACCCTAATTGAAATGAAACAAAAAAAATTGCATTTGAAAACCTTAGAAATTGAAATGAAATAAAAAAATTACATTTAGAAACCCTAATCAAGCTTTTTGAAACCCTGAATTCAAATCAAACGAAAAAAATTGAATTTGAAAACCCTAGTTTGAAATGAAATGAGAAAATTGCATTAAAAACCCTAATTGCTTAGAAATTGAAACCCTATAATTGAATTGGAACAAAAAAATTGCTAAAACCCTAAATTGAAATCAAACAAATCATTTTGATTTTGAAAACTAGGTAATTTCGAGCTCAAGAAAATTCATTTGTATTGCTTAAATGTTTTAAATTTCATTTGCATTGTATGGAAAAAATGATATGTTAAACTTTAGTATCAATGTTAAATTATAATTAGATTAGAAAACAATATGTTAAAGAATAGTTACAATTCATAAATTTTATCAATGTTTGTAAATTTAGTTAGCAAATTTGTAAATCCAAGCATGTACAATCGATTTCCAATTGGCACTAACTTGCAAGTCCAAATTATTTCAAGGGCCACCCAAACTTCACGCTAAGTTCGCTAAACCCTAAACCCTGAATTGTAAAATCTAAACCCTCAACACTAAAGCATTTGAATTTTGTCTTAGGACCTTAAAATGAAATTTGGTTGGCTTAAAAAACCCTCTGTTGTCACCATCCAATAGAGTGTTTTGTAATGTTTTCAATTATTTGAACACATAATATAAAACCAAGTTTGGTTTCTACAAGTTTATGAAGAGTGGATGATCACTCTCTATGACACTTAGACATGATCAATAGGGATCTAAATCATTGGAAGAAAACTTTATTCTATTATATCCACAAGATAGGAGAGCATGAGTGAGAGTGATATGGGTAACTTATATCATTGGAGATACCTAAAATTATGTAGGTTCAATGTCAAGAATGGGTCTATTTGGTAGATTTATGAAAACTATTATGAATATCTAGAATACCATAAAAGTATAATTATAGCAATTCCAATTGGAAACACTTGGGTATATATCATATGAAATTTAAATAGTAAGGTGTCTATTATATAGGAGATTTGATAATACATGGAAAGAGGTTTGTATGGGAATATGTGTATTAAGAAACACATACCATGACCTCTATAGGATTTTTAAGATGTGATCCTAGATAATAATCCACCCATCCTCAAGCATAATGGGTTCTTTAGCAATTAAGGGAGATGATGTTACCATAAAATTACCTATATTTTGATACTATATAGATTTATGTGGAAGGATAGAAATGCATCAATAAGGAGACCAAGATGGAACCATTTAACACCTAAGGTACCTATTGCATGGGAAAGGGAGGAGGTACATGATGATAGGTTGGATGAACTAAGCTATTATTACAATAGAGAGAGGAGGATTCATATTATGCTCCTATAAATAAGAGGTCAATTTAGAAGATTAAAAGAACTCTAATAAAAAAGGAAATAATTCTATAGAGGGAGTGAGTGGGATTGTTGAAAATATACAATGAGAGAGGTGAAGGTCCCAACACCTACATAGATTCCTACACGAAATACACCAATCTAGTTACTTCCTAGAAGGATCAAGATCCATGTTCAAGTAGCCTCTTTTTATTTTTGTATCTTCTACATATGTATATTTATTCCTTTATTATGTGATTAAAATTATGTATGATATAATTTATTAATAAGTGATTACAAGTATAATTATTAAAATATTTATATTTATTTTGATATCCCCTAATGTAGGAGGAAATTTTTACTTGTTTTGATACATGTATATTATTTTGGTGATATGTATAGATTGATTCATTTTTAACATGATACTTTTTTTTATTAGAGGGGTAAACACTTTTGACCCAGAGCTATGAACCAATGAGGTCACACTATGACTAAATTTGGACCTCACTAGACATCTAGATCCCCTTAAGCCATCCTCTCACCCTAACTCATAAATCAATTTCTTAAGGGGTCCTAATATGACATTTCTTAAGGGGATCAAAGAAGTTCTCAAAATTTGGTGAAGTTTCCCAAGGCAACCAAATTTAACAATAATAAGATCGTGTAAGATTATAATATGAATGAGATTTCATGATCTAGGTTGGTCAGTTGAAACAAGAGCTATCTCAATCAACTATTCCACAAGAAAATGTTATTCACTAAATTTCAAGTTCATTATATTCCAAGGGGCACCAAAACTTCACCCTAAGTTCTGTAAATCCTAAACCCTAAACACTAAAGCATTCATTTTGTCCTAGGACCTTAAAATGAAATTTGGTTGCCTTAGGCAACTCCACCAAATTGCATTCCCTTAATCCATGTAATTTTGTCGTAGGATCTTACTACATAGATCCCCTTAAGCTATCCTATTACCCTAAACCCTAAACTTTAAACTCTAAACCCTAAAACCTAAAGCCATCATTTTTTCTTAGGCTCTTAATGAAATTTGGTTGCCTTGGGAAACTTCACCAAATTTTATTCACATGAGCCATGTCATTTTCTCCTAGGACCTCACTAGACATAGATCCCCTTAATCCATCCTGTCACCCTAAATCATAAATTGATTTCTTAAGGGGTCCTAATATGAAATTTCTTAAGGGGATCAAATAAGTTCTTCACCAAATTTTATTCACTTAAAAGCCATGTAGGTTTTGTACTAGGACCTTACTACATAGATCCCCTTAAGCCATCGTATTACCCTAAAACATAAATCCTAAACTCTAAATTGTAAATCCTATAACATTCATAAATTGTCCTATATTAATAGTTAATTGTATTTTCATTCAAGTAACATGCCTTAGACATAAATGAGGCTTACATATTTTATCATTTGTATTCAATTAAAGGCCATTTATATTGAATGATTTAAATTTATTTCCTAAACATGTATCTTACATTTTGAAATTACAAATCTAATGCAGGTTCACTCATATCTTAAAGATCACATGGATTGATTCAATAATATTCACAATCCACCTCCATGCCATCAACCTCCACCACCTTCACCTCCACCTCCACCTACTCCACCTTGTAACCCCCCACCTCCACCACCTAAAATCGATCGTCCTCGTTTGCAAGAACAAATCAATGCCAATGTTACAACCATCCAAGATCAAATCAATATTATTCAAAATGAAGAATGTTTTGCATCACCTATGAGGATGTTTGCATCTAGGATGTAAATCCTTTTTGATGTTGTCAAGGCTATGGATGGGATCTTAGATGAGCATTGACAATGGCTAGAGGAGAGGATAACTTCTGATTCTAAAAAGGAAAACACAAAGAAATGAAGAAATGCAGTAGAGAGCCACAATAGTTTCTAAATTAAGACAATGATCTTAAATAGTTATGAATTTATGAATTTGGTGGAATTTATGAACTTATAATGAAAAATATATATAATAGTATATATTTTATGACTATCTACTAGATTGCAATTTCTCTTGTTGGAAAATTGTAATATGTGTGTGTGTGTGTGTGTGTGTGTGTGTGTGTGTGTGTGTGTGTGTTAGACATAAAATGAGTTTTTTGTGAATGTTTCAAGTTTATTGTTTAGTATGTACACATGTATTAAAAATTTGCATATAGATCTTAAATTTTGAAATTTGTATGTATGTACATAGTTTAGTTTAATGATGTATGCATGCAAATTATGCATCATATTTTCTATTTTAAATGTATGTATATGTTAAATTTTGAATTTTGTATGCACATGCTCAAGTTAAATCAATGTATATATGTGCATTTCAATTAAATATATGATCTTAATATATGTATGCACATCCTATTTAAAAATATTTGCATGTGCAAGTGTCAAATTTAACTATTTCTTGTAATTTTTTAAGTTTTTATTTTAATTTTGTATAATTTAATGCAAGTGCACATTTATATCTGATATCATGGATGATTTTAACATTGATAATATCATCAATCTACAACCTTAGCCACAACCACATCCACCTCACCCTCCACCTCCACCTCCCCCTCCACCTAATATGCCACATCCAACACCACTCGCATCTAATGAGGCTCACTTGCGAGCACATAGAAACGATCAGGTTGCATCCTTACAAAATCAAATAAATGCTATGTAGAGTCAAGAATTGATTCCACCACATGTGAGACATTTTTCATTTGTGATGCAAAATGTTGTGGATGCTATCAGGATGATCGATGAGACAGAGAACAAATGAGACAATTTTATGCTGACGGTCTCTCTTACAAATAAATATTAGACCTTAAAATAATGAAAGCCCACCTAGCCCCCTACTTTCTTGACCCCATTATGTGAAAACCCATTCCACCCAACAAATCTAGAATATCCATCAGGTGGTGCATACATCCACAAATGAGTGCACATTTTTGGGATCGATGGTGTATGGTTTTTGATAGTCCCCCACATGGTAATTGGGAGTTCCCATTGTATTTTTTGAGAAAATTGTATGTAGAGTTTGTTATGGGGAAAAATCCCTATCATTTTGATTTTAAATCATTTCAGGGTGTTGGTGGCAGCATGCCACAATAGAGGTTAGGGGCAAAGGTTGATCCCCAAAGCCCCATGCATGCACAACCCCTTGTTGTTGCTCCTGGTCCTCCCATTCCCGCACTTATACATCATCAAGCTCTGATCTCGACATTAGGTTCCCTTAGTACACTCACAGGAGACCTTGATCAGAATGCTTTTGGGATAGTAGGTGGGGAGCATAGAGACGATGATGATGGAGGATTTTTTAATGGAGTAATCTGAGTACTACTCTAGGAGTGTCGAGGCCCATCCCCCATATATGTACTAGTTGGCTTCAAGTATGCTATGGACCTGATTAGGCCACACCTAGTTCAGGTGGACATGGAGATTCTGGTGGTTCATCTAGTCACATCAGTTCATTTGTAGAGTTTGTTACAGTAGTCCATCACCCTGAGGACACTGTGACACAGGTATAAATATGCATCTATGTACGTTCATTTTATAATTTTTTTGATGAATGTATATAGCAAAGAAAAATTTTCAATACATTTGAACAATCAAATTGTTTGGTGTACATATGACACTAACGATGGGCCAGTCATCTATTCCACGAGTACATACATCGACACTAGTCATACTCAGCAACCCTTATGGGGTATTTTGATGTCAATTTTAAAAATTATATATGAAATCATAAATTTAACTTGAGTTTTACATTTATAATTAAATCAAATATATGTTTGAAATATTTATGTTGGTTTAGGCGAGTCAATCGGCTTCCACGTCAATTCCTCCTAAGGGATTGTCGAGTACTCCTCCACTATCGGGCATCATAGATCAGGGGAAGGTACATTCATATTGTAAATTGTTTAAAGTTTACATTAGTATAGTTACAATTATGAATTTTGAATTCACTAGATATATGAAATACATGCATGTACACTTGTAAATATTATAAGCATTAAATGTCTATGTATGTATGTCTAGGTTGATACCACAATGAGAATGGGCATCGGGAAAGCATTTGATGTTACAACTATTCATAAGGCCTCTAATTTTTAGGTTGTTTAAAAAAAATTAGACACAAAATGTGAAAACTTGAATATATATATATATATATATATATATATATATATATATATATATATATATATATATATATATATATATATATAATAATTCAAGTATACATGCTTTAATTTTGATCTTGTAGGACTTTGCTAGTGCAACTTTCAACACTGACCCAAACATAGTCACACACCAGGAGGACATGTAGAGCAGGATCTAGATCAAATGGTAATTATATTTTTTTATTATATTTCTTTTCAATTATAAATTACATATTTTGAATATAACTTTAATTTTAAATTTTAAATTGAATATATACATAATATGAGATTTGTTACATATTCTTTTTCTTTTATAGCATGAGGCATATCGTGTAGTTGAGCATGTACAAATATGTCCTAGACAAGAGGGTGCACAACCTCATAATACAATACAATTAAAATATGATAAATTATAAATTAAATTGAATTAAATCATTTTAAATTGTAGACTTGTACATCTAATTTCAACTTTCTATGTCTTGTTTATGTAGATTGATTCAAAGAATTTAGAGGTTGCTTTAAGTGCACTAGAGCATCCAGACGTAGATATGACGGTAATTTAATTTTATGATAAATTATAAATTAAATTGTCATTAAAAAAAATTTCATTGTCTTACATCTAATTTCATCTTTCTCTTGTATAGAGTGTTTCAGGTCATCTGCATAGTCTACATGGTGTGAAGAGGTCTATTGATTATAGAGATGGTACATGACCTAGAAACATGATTTTATGGGTCATATTTGTTTATTTCATGGACTATATTTTTGGTTTCTCATGTACTCTGTTGGACTTTATATTTCATTGCTCAAGTACTTAGTTGGAATTTAGTTCATGGGTTCTACTCTGGACTTTATTTCATGCTCTTAATAAATTAGTTTCATGCAATTAATATGCTACATAAATTATGGACTTTATTATTGTTTGAAATTTTAATTTACACATGTACATTTATGCATTTTATGTTTATAGTTAAGACATTAATATAGGACATTAATGTGAAATTTAGTGATCTCATACATGATATTAATATAGGGCATTTTAATATTTATACTTTACAATTTTAGTGATCTCATACATAATATGCATGATATGTACATTCAATAATTAGCGATAATTACTCGATGAACTTATTTACATCAATCAATAAATAGTGAATAAATCACAATTTACAAACAAAAGCAATCTATTTATATACTAGAAAGGATAAAAGAAATAAACAATACCATAGAATATTAGAGAATAAAACCATTAATAAATTCTATAAATAATAACATCTAACACTAATTTATAAGTCAAGTCAAAAAAAATAATAACATTCGATACTAATTTATAAGCTGACAAAACAAATAATGGCATCCAATACTAATTTATAAGCTGTCAAAACAAATAATGGCATCGAATACTAATCTCTAAGCTATCAAAACAAATAATAGCATTAAATACTAATCTATAAGATATCAAAACAAATAATAGCATCCAACACTAATTATAGGTTGTCTTAAGGGGATGTCTTAAGGGGTCGTAATACGACATCTTAAGGGGATCAAAGAAGAGTATAATTGAGTATAAATATGAAGTGATATTAACAAGTATTATAAGTTTTAGGGTGAGTCACCATAACATGTCTTAAGGGGATGTCTCAAGGGGTCATAATATGTCTTAAGGGGATGTCTTAAGGGGTCTTAAGGGGATGTCTAAAGGGGTCGTAATACAATGTCTTAAGGGGATGTCTTAAGAGGTCTTAAGGGGATGTCTAAAGGGGTCATAATACAACATCTTAAGGGGTCATAATACAACGTTTAAAGGGGATGTCTTAAGGGGTCTTAAGGGAATTTCTAAAGGGGTCATAATACAACGTCTTAAGGGGATGTCTAAAGGGGTCATAAAATGTCTTAAGGGGATTTCTTAAGGGGTCATAATACAATGTCTAAAAGGGATGTCTTAAGGGTTCTTAAGGGGACGTCTAAAGGGGTCATAATACAATGTCTTAAAAGGATGTCTTAAGGGGTCTTAAGGGGATGTCTAAAGGGGTCATAATACAACATCTTAAGCGGATGTCTTAAGGGGTGATAATACAATGTCTAAAGGGGATGTCTTAAGGGGTCATAATACAATGTCTTAAGGGATCTTAAAGGGATTTCTAAAGGGGTCATAATACAATGTCTTAAGGGGATGTCTTAAGGGGTCTTAAGGGGATAACTTAAGGAGTCATAATAGAATTTCTTAAGGGGATGTCTTAAGGGGTCATAATACAATGTCTTAAGGATATAATTGATTTAAAAATAATGTATGTATGATATTTAGTGATTATACAATTAGACATAAAGATTCAAAGTAGGAAAACATGCACATTTAACAAACGAAAAATATATAGAATATCAATTTTGATACATAGAAGTACATAGAGTATGTTTAATTCTATAAGTAGGTATGTACATATATGTCATCTCAAAACAATATTTACAAAATTTGGATATGTCATCTCAAGAACATCTCAAACTCATGCTTAGAATGTAGTAGGTCTTCACAACACTTGATATCAAAAAGGTACAAGTAATATCAATGAAATCATCCAAACATACATATTTTAATTTATGTAAAACTATCTATATATACACAACTCAAGTACCTACATTTAAAAGTATTCCATACATGTGTGTAGGTTGAATCCAGACATCCTCTCCTTTTGTTTCAAAGTATAAGATCAATGCAATGATGGCTTAAGGATAGAAAAAAGGACAATAAATCAATTTTAACTATTAATGCACAAGAAATATCAATATGTAATCAAAACATGTATTTAAATATAATTTAACTAATTTAATTACCTATTACCAAGTATTCCATGTTGTCTAGGTTGAATCTGCATGGACTAGATCCTTTTTGTGATTATGCCTTAAGGAACTATAAAAGGATAATTTAAATCAATTTCAACTAATAACACACTCGACCAATATCGAAACATGTATTTAATGTATTTAAAAGGACAAAATAAAACTAAAACTATATTTACTTGTATTTACTTATTCCATTGTACCATTTGCATCCTCTCTTTTTTGCAATGAATTTATGATTACAGGTCTCATTCTCTTCCATAGAAATTAACCATAGCACTTTTTTTGGAGGTCTTCCATGTTACCGCTCTAGTTTTATATTTGTTGCCACCACCAAATGTGAATAATGTATAATCTTTTTATGTGTTTCATAGTCTTCGAATGTAGGTAGACCATTCTTCCTTGTCAAGTATTTTCGTAGCCAAGTGCAAAAAACCACCACCAATCCTATTGGAAAACATGAAAACCATCATCAAATAAGTTCTCAAAATTTTCTTAAGGGGATCAAAGACTTGTTCTAAAAAATTGCTTAACGGGATCAAAAACTTGTTAACAAAATTTTCTTAAGGGGATGTCTTAAGGGGATCACCATACCTGTTGGATAATAAAATCCATCATCATCTTCTCGAGGTGATATTAACTTATGTTTAGCTTCCACACGAGTCAACCAATATTTTTTTTTCTCTTCATTCCCCTTAGGTGCAACAACAACATAAACATGTCTTGGAAGAAAAATTTGATTTAATAACTTGCGCATATCCATATAAATAATTTAGTATTGCAAAATAACTTAATAAAGTGAAATAAAATGAAATAAATTGAATTAAAATTACCTTCTTGTACAAGGTCTGAAACACGGTCATAATCTTCAGATGTAAACACTTGATCATTTTCTTCAGTAGTTCTTTCATATTGATCATGTGCTTGTGCAAGTGTCAACGATCTTTGCTCCCATTGTTCAACCCATTCTGTATTTTCACATGCTTCCCAATATTCTAAGATACAAAACTAGCAAAAACATGCAAGCTCCCTTTTCCAAATAGTCCATGTGCTTGATGTCACACTCCTAAATGAATGCCATTTAGTAGATCCACTAATTGTCTCACAATCAACTCTAGGTACACTGTTCTCTTCTTCAACCAACCAAAAGAATCGATGAACTATAGAGTACTCACTCGAACCAGGTGTAGATAATCTTGTATTACACCAATCCACCATCCCACATGCATCTTTAAATTTTACTGAATCCTTAAATTTTAATTTTTCTCTAGTAAGAATTCTTTTGATACACGCACTAGCTCCATCATGTTCTCCTTTACCATGCCTAGCTTAAAAAAAAAAAACTCCATAAATGTTGGACATGAAGTTCCTTGTGAACCCTACTTAACTAATAGAACATTCAAGCATTCTTGAACTGCCCTGTATAATTATCTGACCATATGAGGTGCTCTTTCATCTGGATTCCTCTTTCTCTTAAATTTCTATAAAATATACTGAAACAATATTAAACAAACTCTGATGAGTGTAACTGATTGTCACTCAAATAAAAATGATATTCCCTCAAAACTTTTCTATCATCCTCAATGCTATCATCTACATGTCTATAAACAATATGGACAAACATAGCTACTTGCACTGAATTATAATACTATGATTGAATTTCCTCTTACAGAGTGAGAGTATAATTCTCCACAAAATCAACCACTAAAAGTATAGTACTAATTGGAAATGTGTTTCCACATGCACGAAATTGGCCATCAAGCCATCGAGCATGTTCAGAGTGCATGACATATTTTGGTACAATTTTATTCTTAAATTCACTCATGAATGCATGCACACTAAATTTTTACGTAACTAAATCACAACGCTTTCTTATTTTTCCATCTTTTAAAAAATAGTGAGCATTTTTAAATCTTTTAACATCTACTAATTGTTGTCCAAAATCATTATCAACACTTGCATGCATAAAAATTCTTAAAAATGAAATATTTCCACAGTTAATGGATTGTCCAGAAATACAAGAACTTAAATAGAATAATTTATCATTAGATCTTTCACAAAACAAACCTGAAATAAACTCTCTTATTGCTTCAGGTGGCATATCAATACCACACTCCTATATAAGCATGTTAGTATGCAAGGTACAACGTATATATCAAAAAACATCATAAAAATAATGAAATTGAACATGCATTTTACAACAACAAGATATTTGTCGCTTATTAATTTTTACATACTAGGGTTTACATTTTTCAAAAGACAAATGACTTATTTTAATATTACTAGGTAACACTGAATCACTACAAAATTTTATATAAAATTCAATTTGTGTTGTATCTAATAGGTGTTTTGGGTGAGGATCACAAACTTTGGACCCCACCCTTAATTTTAAAACATCTCTTGCATTAGATGAAACCCTAGTATTATCATGCCAATATTTTTTGATCAAATATTTAATTTCAACATTCAATTTCATATCAAACCTCGGTAATCGACCACTGAAACTCCAACATTGGTTGATGGGATCATTTTCTATACTTTCTCTTCTTTTTGCCACTCTTAGCAATGTTTTAGGATGTAATTTTAAACTTCACTAATATTTTTTACCATTCTTTTATTCAAAGTTGTTTTATTAACTATAGTAGTTGTTATAGCTCTTCTTGTTGCATTTTTATCTTTAGATTGACTATTTTTCCCAATAGATTGAATGGTACTAGCAACAGTAGATGTAACATATTTTAATGATTGATCTTTTCTTTTTGGTTTAACATAAAAGCCTAACCTTTTCATTACTTTCCTCATTTTTTGCATTCTCGTCAATTGCATCATTAGTTGACATTGAAATGCAATTTTTTTATAATAAAAGAATTTGGTGTATATTCTATTCGCATGTGTTCTTATTTGCCTCCAAGAAATTTGACCAAGAAGATTATCGAGAACACCACTTCTAATTTTAAAATAAGTATTTTCATTAAATTCAACATCACATCCTAGATTTTCATCTTCATCTTCATCTTCATTTTCATTTACATTTTCATCTTCATTTTCATCAACAAAATGATTTTCATTTTCATTTTCATTTTCATCAAAAAAACAAGTTTTGTTTTCATTTTCAACAAAAGGATCATTCTCATTTTCAACTGCAAAAAAATATTTTTGTTTTTTGTTTTCAAAAAATTCTATAAAAGTTTCATCTCTCTGAATATCATCAATGTCAACATCGTTAAGTCCAACATCTTGTAAAACTTCTACATACAAATTTACCATTTCACTAACATGTGGATTTGAAGATGTACCTTAATTTTTGCATATTGGAACATTCTCCATAGCATTGAAAGAGGGATTTGAAGACATAGTAGGACTTGTTTGTATAATCATATTCTTCTCCAAATTGACTCCTTGCAAATTAGATTCATCTACAACCATGGTATCCTCAATGTTTTCATCCTCAATAGTTGTGGAATTGGATGCTCCACCATAATTCATTGATTTAATTCTCATTCTTCTTTCTCTTTGTATTTGTCTCTCATTCTCTCTCTTTGCTTCAACTTCTTGAGGAGTCAATGTCTTCCTTCTCTAATTACGAGCTTTATCTCCCATGATTATAAAATTCTCAAGCACAAATGAATGTCGATAGTGAAATTCTTCAAAATATTCAATCCAAATTGGAAGTTGAAGACCTATTAGGACAAAATTCTTCCTCTTGTGTTCCTCAAAACAAGTAGAAAAATAGCACAATTCCACTTTAAAAATTGTTTTCTTCATGCCTCCTTTGAAAAATCCAATCTATATTGCAAGTTGAAGACCTTTTGTTCCTCCAAACAAATACAAAACTAACACAATTCCACTTCAAAAATGGTGTACATGATGCCTCCTTTGAAAAAATCAATCAAAAATCAAGTTCACCACCTGTAAAGACAATAGCTCATGAAAAATAGCTCAATTTTACTACTCTCGACTGTACATGTAAAGTTGCAGACTTCATAGTAATTTTTGGCAGAAAATTTAAATAAAAGAAACAAGATCCCATTTATAAAACGGGATCCCGCTTATAAAAACTGGGTTCCCATTTTATAATCGGGATCTCGTTCCCTAATATTAAATATGGGGACCGTTGGAAGGGAAATAGGATCCTGTTTCATTTCCAATGGTCTGAATATCAAATATTAGGGAACAAGATCCTGATTATAAAATGGGATCCCATTTTATAAAGTAGGATCCCGTTTTCAAAATTTTGAATTACTTTTAGCTTCGTGGTCGGGTTTCTGCCTTGGATTTTGGTTCGGGAAAACCATTGGGAATCTGAACCTAGGCCTTCAACTTGGTTTGACCTACAAGTTGAAGGTCCTAACAATGTCAGAGAAAAATACCGAGTTTGAACATATGGCTGATGACTTTTTTTATAGAATTTTTTTACAAAATTAAAACCCATTTTAGATGAGACAATCCAGATTCCAAATATATAATTTTTTTTACAATTAGATTATTTTTTCTATTTTTCAATTAATTTCTAATAAAACTAGTCTGTAAACTTTAAATATCAAGGTTTTTTACTATTTTAATAACTTTTGATCAACATAATATTCATTTTGACGAATGGATTGCATGAGAACAAAATTCAGACAATTATTTTCAATTTTTTTAAAAAATCAAAAAATGATAAGTTTAGGTCATCTTATGCATGTCGTACATGATGATTTTTCAAAACAAAAAATATGCCTAATAAAAAATTACAAAAAATATATCAAGAACAAGCTTCACTGAGTCAAAAATCTTTTCCCAAAAGGATTTAGAAAAATACGATAATTTAAGTCAAAATATGGATGTCATACACGTGCATCGTATGGTAAAAAAAAATGACTTTTAAACAATGGTTTTTGAAAATTCCTATAGAAACTCAATCTATACAATCTAGGTATTGAAATAAATTACATATTTGGAAACTAGACTCCAAGCACTACATTTTATGATTAGTGACTTTTTAAAGATTTCATCTCTAAGTGTTTCAAATTTTAAGGTCAAATGTGTCAAATTCTGAAAAATCAAGAAAAAAACTTCCTCTTTTTGGCCAAAATGTGGACTCAACTTCTTGCCAACACCCTATGAATCTAACCATTACCTCACATATATACCATAATTATACTGTGGATGCTACCCAAGCTGATTTAACTACCTATGTAAGACTAAATAAATGATCATATAACTTGATTAGGGGTTATGCTAGCCACAAGATGGCTACACATATAACCATGCACACAATAGGCTAAGGGTGTATCATACCCCCCTTCACATGGGTGTTATCCATGATAGTGACCAATTATGGATTCTTTTGCACAAAATTTGCATCTTCACATGTGGCATCTTCAAAAGGTAAATTCTTCCATTTTGTGCATGCATGTGGAATTAACACTAGATCTAAGATGATTTTTCCTTCATCCATTTGTGGTAACATTATTTGTGTAGTGATATGTTGACCAATCAACTTATTTAAACATGAAACCTAAAAATGAGATATATCTACATTGTTGGAGGTAACTCAACTTAGCACTAAGTGGCTTATCTCTACCACTAGAAATATGTTGCAAATGATACAATTGTGCATGGAGCCCAAATAAAAGCTTGGATTCACCAACTCAAGATAGGAGACAAGGTCTCCAAATTATTATTTTAGGCTCTTCATGCTTACCATATTTTTTGAACCATTAAGAATAACAAGGTAGGAAAACAAATCCCTAAGAAAGCACATGAGGAGATTGAAGATATTCTAGTTTTGTGAGTGATTAGGAAGAGAAGGGGCAAAGATTATAGTGAATATTTAGTGAAATGGAAGGGTAGACTAGTGGAGGATGCAACATGGTTAAGCCCAACAAAGTTGGAATCACTCTAGTTAGCACAAGATGACAAAGTTGTTGACTCGTAGCAACAAGACCTTTAGCCTGCAACAATACATAATTTAACATAGTGAGCAGAGGCTCACAAAACTTTCTAGCCTAGTAATTTGTTGTAGGGGCATCATTCTGCTTTTTTTAAAAAAAAAATTCTCGAACTGATGCCACATGATGGAGTTGCAAGGGTTTTAAAATTTAATTTAATTTTTTTTTACTTAGGGGGGTAGAAAACTACCTACTGTATGCTCATTTAATGAGAAACAACATCAAAAATGAAAAAGGAAAACTTGAGCAGGAGTTTTGAGTTTAAAAGTGGTCGTTAGAAGCATTTATTGAGGGTTTTGAATGTTGCAACAGTTTTAGGTGAGATTTTGGAGATTTTTCATAGGAAGCTTCTAGATTTTTGGTAGTTTTTTTAGAAGAATAGAACATGATAGAAAAATAAAGGAGAGATAGAGAAAAAAGAGGTTAGAACAACAAAATAGGGGAATAGAAGAGGACAACAAGGAATATCAGAGGGCAGTAGAAAATGAATGTTTTGAAGTAGTCAAAGAGGCATGTAGAAAACATCAAAAGGATAGATAGAAAGAAAGAGGAATGATAGAGGGAGTTTTGTTCTACAAATATTTATGTAAAAGCATATATAAGTGTGTAAAAGTCTAAACTTTAAAGTTAATATAATATTTCCTTTTCATAGCTATTATCCTTTTGTGTGTGTGGTTATAAGAAATATTATATAATTTTTTTTGTTCTAAAATTTTGAGTTTTCATTAGCAAGTTTTAAGTCCTTTCTATAGCTAAAACTATAAGTAGTCACCTACAACCATTGTTGCAACTACCCGCAACAACTATCTATTTTTTAAAACAACTTAGTCTATGCCTCTACAATTGATTTTGTGCCTCAAAAACATGTTATAGGACCTACAACACGTGTGTAAACCTCTATAGAGGTTGTATGAGTTTCTTACAACAACACAACCTCTCCTTTTAGGGTAAAACTAACAAAATTGTGGCACACTTTATAAAGGAATTGACCAACAACAACAAAAATTATGAGCTTCGACCACATAAAAGTGGTCTTTATGTTTTGAATTTCAAAATGGTGTAAACTAATGAAATGAACTTTTGATGTAGTTTATTCCTATAATTTTTAATTTTTTAAAAAAATTGTTTTCATTTTGTTTTCATCAATTTAAGGACAAATTTTGGAATGTTGAAAATTTCATGAAAGAGTGACTTCACGGGCCGTCAAGAAACAAATTGAAAAAAACTTCATTTCTCCCTTCTTTTTTTTCTCCAAATAGGTAACTTCAATATCTTGTGTATGGAAAAAATAATTTAAATTTTGATGTATATTTTTCTCGTAATAACGTTTTAAAGTCAAACATGTCAAAATTTGACAGTTTTCACGAACTATCAACCATTTTCAATTTTTTTAATCATTTTCAAAAATAAAATATCCTTTTGAAGAAGACTCTCTCCTCTTGTGCCCCATATAATATTTTTAAAAAAATTAATAATTTTTACTATCTTTTTTTTTATCTCTAATCAACCTCTTTTTTTATTTTTAAAACCTACTTATATTATTTTAAAAATAAAATATATTAAAACTAATAAAAATATTAAAAATTTATATATTTGGATTCTCCACTCTGAGCTCTACAAAAGGGTATTTTTATTTTTTGCAAAAAGATCATTCTGACTAGAGAAATGCTCTGCCAAAGTTGAATGTTTCAGAAAATTCTGAAAAAATGATGAGTTGGTTGCCATGTAGGATGCCAACTAGACATTCTCGGCCGAGCAAGTTTCAGCTAAAACTCTCTTAGCCGAGAAGAACAAGGCCGAAAACCAATCAGCTGAAACATTATCGGTCGATACAAACTCAGCCGAAATTAGTCAATATAAAAAATATATTTTTTCTTTTAATTTTTCAACTTAAGAAAATTCAGAAAAAGAAATATTTCAATTATTTCAATAGGAAAAGCTATTTTCGATCAAAGAAGGTTCATTTTGACATTTTAGAAGGTTTATAATTTTGAAAATTTAGAAAACTTATTTCGACAAAAGAAAACGCATTTGGACACTAGGAGAGCTATTTTTGAAGGTATGTATTGATTTTCAACTTATTTAATTGATTATGTCTTTATTTTCATGAATGCATTTGAAGTTTGTTTACTATTTTTTTATTTATTAAAATATTAACATCAAAGAAATATTTGTAAAAAATTTAAAGTAAAAGTTACATCTCTATAATATTTAACTATTATCATTTATTTGTTATCATTCACAAGTGTGTGTACATATTAGGTAATTTGATAATTACTTTTATATATACATAAAATTAGCATACTGTTTAGTAAAATTTATATAAAAAACATCAAAAATATCATTATGAAGAAGTTTATTATTTATTTATTTAAATTTGAGAATTATATATAATTTTAAGTTCCTCTTATGTAAAATTATATATTTATAAAGAATTATATAGAAAGGAGATTATTTTATTTATTTAAAAAGTGTTTGAATATGAATGCATTTGTTGTTTTCACTATTTAAATTCTTAGATTTCATTATTATTGATCACCAATTCTATGTTTTTCCATTCTTTTTCTTACATGTCCTCCTTAAATACCTATGTTTTATTAAATTTACCTTTTCCTTTACTTTTATTTCCAACTTGGACTTATCTTTTATACATGTATATATTATAAATTAAATATTTTATGTTTTGCATGTTTATGTTTATTAGACTTTTGTTTAAATATTTTATGTTTATGTTTTGCATCTAGTTACAAGATTTTAAAAATATTTATGCTATATTAATTGTACATGTTTCATTGAAAGCTCATGTGTGTACAAATTTGTATGCAAGTGAATTCAAATTTGAGTGCAATTTGTGATGGAAAATCCAAGGATTAGATCGAGGAAGTATGATCTAACACAAGTAAGAAAAAGAAAGAGAAAAGTGGATGAAGGAACATCTACTGAACAACAATCCATGGAAAATATTGATGATCAAGGTGACGTACAGGTACAAGAATAAACTAAACCTAGTAATATAAATTTTTTGGACTATGGTATGGAAAATATGATGGAGATGGATGAGGATTCTCTTTTCAATAATATTTCATCTGAAGATATGTTATCTATAAGCACATTAAAATTACACTCTAAAAAAATATGGGATGAATTTTTTGAAGAAAAATATCTAACTGGAAGAGCACAGTTAGTTGCAAAGTTATTTAGACGAAAATAAATGACCCTTGTTTTGGAGTTGTTAGGGGTTGATAATAGGAAAAGGTCATCAAATTTAAAACAAAAAATTATTGAAAACTTACATGAAGCATTGGAATGTATTGAAAAGAAGAGTTGATCTAGTGATTTAAGTGTTGCACGTAGAGCATTGATGACTACAATTTCTAGTAAGAAATTATCACATAGAAGACAAGTTCAAGAAATTTTTGAATTATTAAATGTTTATAGGAGAACTATTCAAAGGTATATTGTTTAAGAGAAATGAAATATATGGAAAAATTGAGAAAAAGTGGGTAAATATTTGTAGGGTTCCCCGAAAAGATAGAATTTCAGAAGATGTAAAGAAACAGGTGGTTGAATTCTAGACCACCCACTCTCGTGTTTCTTCCAATAGAAGGGATTCTATACAAATAATAGGTAATGATGGTACAAAAATTTCTCATCCAAAATATTTTAAATAGATACAACACAAAGTGAACTTTTTGAAGCATTTAAACAAAAAATTTCAAATGTGAAGATTTGTCAAAGGATGCTTGAAACACTCTGACCATCATTTGTACATATAAATAAAGTACGTGAAACTTGTTGTTGTTGAAATCATGTTGAATTTGATCTACACCTACAATCGTATAGAAAAGCTATTGCAACAATTGATCAAAATTTAGCCATCCCTGGAAGCACAACATAATTTGTGATGTCTCTTCTATGCAAAAAATTAGAAGATTCGGATGAATTCAATGTTCAGTGTATAAAACATAAAAGTAATGATTGTGGAGATTTGAAGAATCTTTTACATGTTGACAATAATGAAATGCAATTTACTTGGAAGAGATTTGAATATGAGACATAGTTAACAAAGTCAGGAGTTAAGGCCAAAAAAATTATTCTCAAAGAGAGTGGATTGCCTTACAATGAATTCATGAGTAAATTTCACAATATCATATATCCACATATCCGGCATTGTCATGGTGCAAGATGGCAAGCTAAGAAATTTTGTGATTCAAAGAATTGCTTTCCACCAGGTTGTATTCTCTGTATTGTAGATTTCTTTGTGAACTATACATTTAGTCCTCAAACTAAGATCCAATGTCAATATTATCATTCAGAGCAAGTTGTAATTTTTGTGCAAGTTTGCTACAGGCATGCAGAGTTAATGGTCAATGGAATACAAAGTACCAAAGATGGTTGAATTATCATCAAAGAGGTTCACTTTTATATCAATGATGATACTAATCATGATAGAAGCTATGTAGCTCATTGTTTCAAAATGTTTTTTGAAGACCTGAGATGACGTGGCATAAATCAAGAACAACATTGGATATGGTCTAATGGATGTGCTGGTAAATAAATTTCTTTTTAAATTATTAATTTTTTTTAATTTATATTTACTTTTAACTTTGAGACTTGAATTTTTTAATGTCTTATATATATAATTACTTTTTTGAAGCTAATTTGGTTTGAGTGTTTAATTATTTGTAACTTCATGTAGGACAATTTAAGTCTACAAAAGCTTTTGTTTGGTTAAGCAGTCAATATGCTAGACGCAACACCAAATTTTTGTGGAATTTTTATGAGAGTGGACATGGAAAAGGAGAGCACGATGGATCAAGAGCATGTGTGAAGTGTGTGCTTCATCAACATGAAATTGTTGGTATGTAACTTTCACCATATATATATATGGAATCTAGCATGGCTCAATCTCTCCCTCAATCCATGGCCCGATATCTCCCTCAATCCATGGACCGATCCCTCTGTTGATCCAAGGTGTGTTGATCCATGTCCTGATCCAAGATCTCTCGATCTGTGTCCTAAGCCTCGTCCCAACCCCTACATGTGTTCAAGTATACACATGTTTAAATTTAATTTTTAATACATGTATATATATGTGTACATATATGTAAAATTATCTAAAATTACAATATACTTGGTTCAATGTGTTCAAACTTGTACATCAAGTAATTAATTTTTTTATTAAATTTAAATGTACCTCAGTCGCATACTGCATGAGATCGCCATCATGCTCTAAATTTCTAAAGTATGACAAATCACCATACTACTTAAAATTTTCAAGTACACAATTTCAATCAAGAGTTAAACAACTAGACTTTAAAAAATGCATTACATAATTTTTTAGAACACAATTTTATATGTATAAATTATATTCAATTACCTATTGTGCCTAATCGATGGCTCTACCAATGTCACTAAGATCATGAGAATGTAAAGACATCGTAGGGGGATCTGTAGCACGTATAGTATCAGTGCCAAAAAGAAGTCGACTATATGTCCCATGGACAAGATTAGGTGCCACAATAGCCTCAATGTGACTTGTAACATCCTGACGACTACCTGGACAAGCTAAAGGATCAATAGAAACATGATGTGCATGGGATCCTATAGGCTGATGTGGAATATCCTCTGCATTTTCCACCTCGTGTCTCTTATGTGTACCAGGATATCACTGTCTAATAAAGTCCTATACTTGGTCAAGACCAATCCCATGGTCCTCACTGATAACCTGATATGCTGCTAGTAAATCCAAAACTAATAATCTACACATAGTATGCAAAGTTGTGCGGTTCATCTGCTTGACATCTAAAAGAGTAGGTAGATCATCACGAATAAATGGATCATACGATGAAGATGTAGCCTCAGTAGGAGGAAGGTTGATCTGCAGGCATAATAAGTATCTACCAATTCGATCAAATGAAATATGATCAATCTGTGGGCGTAATAAGTATCTACCAACTCAATCAGATGAAATCTAATCAATCTACTTCGTAATAGAGGCAATGTTATCAAAATTTTGGCTCTGAGTGGAGCCTGTTGATGCCTCCCCTACTGCTGCCAATTCCAAACATTTTGGTAAAACTAAAAGGTTTGGTCCAACTAATGTCATCTTGTCCATAGGCGGTGGAAAATTTGAACATCTAAACTATGGTTTGTCAGAAAAATGGCCTTTACCTTGGCCAACATGCTCGAGATAAGATGTGTAGTCCACCTCTATATGTAAATTAAAATTTGCATATAACTGTTTTACAAAATGTTGTGGCAGCTCATCATTGTGAGGCCATCTATGATGCACTGCCAACCATGTAGGGTATATGAATGGCACAACAAGAAGATCTACACACCTCATAACCACATATCCTCTAATTAATTTTTTTCCCCTATAAAATGGGAACATGGATAATACATTTTCACTTGAAACTAATTTGGAAACTTCTCTATGTTTCACTGTGCCAGTAGCACTCCTAGCAAGAGACAAATAAAACCACTCAATGCTAATTTCATCATAAGGATTGTATGATCGAATTGTCTCAATTATTTTATAAATCTCCTATCTAATAGTAACTAATCTATCTCGATTAGTCAAATTGGGGGATTTGTGAATTGTTTTCTCTAAACATTTTAGAGCATTGTCTAATTTAGCAAATACTATCCTAAAATAAATTTGATCTAGTTTGAGCATCTTGCTTAGAACGAGGGGAATGATGAGATCCCTCATTGACCATGATATATATATATATATATTTGTATATGTAACTAGATAGAGATTTGCATAGATCATTAAAACAAAATATACATGATGTTAAACAAATGTAAATTAAAATTTTCAAAACTAAAAGAAATATATATTTAAATTAAACAAAATTTTCACTTGTTTCAAAACTCAAACATTTTTAACTTTAAATATATCTAATGAGATAGTTCAAACTTTATATCTATCTCTATGTTCAATAGTTCACCTTCTATAACAACTTAGATAACATAAGAATTTATTTGACAACTCCAAAGAGACTTTCAATACATGTGTGTACATGTATGTGTGTGTGTGTGTGCATATGTACATGTGTATGTATATATACATTTATGTGTATGTATGTATGTACATGTACATGCACATGTGGGAGTGCATGTGTACATGTATGTAGATGTGTGTGTGTGTGTGTGTATGTACATATGTACATGTACATACATACATATGTATGTATGTATATATACATACATGTACACACATGTACATGACATATGTACATATATGTATTTATATGTATATACATAAATATGCATGCATAAATATATATATGTACATGCACACATACATATACATACATATATTTATACATACATACTCAAGTATATACATACATACACATTTACATGTACATATATGTACATACATACATGCACACATACACATATATGCATTATACATACACACATACACATGTATATATGCATAGATACATGCATACACACATACACATACATATATATAATACATATGTATACATGCATACACACATACATATGTATATTATACATACATACATGTACACATGTACACACATACATACATATATGTACATATACACACATGTACATGCATTATGTACATAATGTATACATGTACACAAATACACATATATATGTACAAACATGCACATACACATATGTATACATGTACATGTACACATGGTGAACTAGAAATTTGGGGTTTTCAATTTTGAGTTTATAGAAATTTAAATTTAGGCTAAATGCATGTATGTACATACATGTACATACACATACATACACATGCATTTACATATATATATATATATGTGTGTGTGTGTGTGTGTGTGTGTGTGTGTACACATGTATGCATGTATGTACACTCAAGTACATACACATACATGTACACACATACATACATGTAAGGTGAAAGTATATCATGTGTATCCATCACATTTGATTAATATAAGTGTGTGATCATCAACACCAACAAGAATTATCAAAGTAAACTAAAAGATTGGAGAGGACATGAAGTGATTTCTTTGTCAATATTCTTAAGAAAACATTGATTGAATCTCTTCCTTAAAATCAACTCCTTGACAAAACACTTAAATGCTGGTGGACATCGCACAATAGTTGTGTTATCAAATTTATGAATTAGTATGCACAAGAGCAAAATGGGAAATGTCAAACAAAGATAACTCTTTGCTTAGACCCAATTTTGTGGATCCATTAAGAGCAACCTTTTTAACTCTCTTGTTTATTAGGGGGTAGCAGGGCCTTGTAGAAGAACATTTTTAAATTAATTTGAGGTATGGCTGAGAATATCTTGAGGATGTAAAACATAACTTTGACCATGAATTGAGCAAGATAGCCTATTTATGATTTCTCAGATCAATAATAAATGGCAAGCTAATAATGTGGACTAAGGGAAATAAAGATGCATGAGGTTGAGAAAAAATGTATTTTGGGGTAGGAGTTGATAGAACTTAGGAAACATTATATAATTCTTGATTTTTAATATACATTCGATGATATGTGGTTGATCCATAGTTTCTCAACAATATGTATTGTAAAAATTTAAAAACAATTATACATATTGTGCTACCAAATTATACATTAAATGACAACTAATAAGAAGGGAAGAGGAGAATTAAACACCATATTTTATCCTAGAAACCCTCCAAAGATAGGAAACCGGAGTAATTGTGCTCAATCTAAAGAAGAGAATACATTTGGTTATGTGCAGGCCATTTTGCTTGTCTTTGAATGATAAAAAAATATTTGCATTTGAGCTCCAACTTGGGGAATAAAAGAATTATGAGTTTCATTGTCTAAATATAGGCCCTGAGGGAGATAAAAGAACTGTAATTTTTTAACTTATTTTCCTAAGTCTACCCAATAGGCCTAGCTGCTCTGTTTTATGTTCCATTTTCCTTTCTTTTCATTCTAGAAAGGGTATTGTGCATGCAACAATGATTTGTCTCACCTTATCTCTTTGCTAGCATAGTGACTAAGGGATAGGGCCAGCTTACAAAGGCTATGAGGTTACTATCTTGGGAGTATAGGGTGTCCTTAATAAATACAATCACTTAATTCCCCTTATTCTATAGGACATCCGCCAATCCCAACTCCAAAAATCAATATATCAAACAAGACAATTCATCATTATGCATGATTATAGTGGTAGCTTACACTAGGAAAAGTATGTGTTTATGAAGTAATCCTCAAAGATATCATAGTCAAATAGCTCTACTTCATCTTTAGAAAACCTCACTAGTCTTCCATTATGATTTCTCCTTTTATGGTGAGGTAGCCACATGAATCTATAATTGTGCTTATCCCTTCCACATTCTCTATAGAGTGAATTAATACTATGGATAAATTTTTGAATTACTCTTCCCCACACTGGCTAAAACCACATGGGTTTTAGATCTCAATCCAACTACATCATTGTCTTGCTTGACTACTTTCATTGCATATTCTACCTAGAACAACATCCCTGTAGGGCTCCATGTGGTCACATCTATGGCATACTGGTTCCTAAACATCTTTGTAATGGATTTTCTTGAGTTTGTTTTTTTATTGTGGCTCTTTGTATCCTTTTGCTATGGACCTATTTAAAACTGACCCAGTTCGTTTTAGTTTTTCAAAGGTTAGTCTGTGAATTTTTAAGGCTTCATGTAGACCTAGAACTAGTTCTTGTCAACAACCCAATTAATGCCTTTGTTGTATGTTAGGTCTCCAATTGGAGAAAGACCAGAAGCTATGCTTTGCAGTGAGAGATTTAATACAAGAACTGTGTAAAACCCAGACAACAAACGAAGTGGGAACTTTTATGAAAAAAATAAAAAACTTAAAATAATTTTTCGTGTAAATACGTGGCTCAAAAAAAGTAATTTTTTTCATTTCTTACAACCCCAAATTTTTAGTTCACTAGAGAAAATTACATAGTTTTAAGAGAAAAATTGACATTTAATGTTATAAATAACAAATGACAAATTATATGCATTTCCTTCATGTAATTCACAAACACCATAGATTTGCATAACTAGTCAAATTTCTTTCAACAAATCAAAGAAAACCTAACTCCACCAGAGCTACCAAACAAAACACATCCACCAAAGCTGCCAAAGCAAATGTAGAATGAAGAAAATAAAAAAGAACTTGGGTACTTATCACAACTGGTGATCTCAACCTCGGTCAATAAGCTCTCACCTCAAAACCTTTCGTCAAGCATGCAAAATGGTCGAGCTCTATTCTTATTTTTATTTTATTTTGATGGTTTTGATTAGTACCTTTTTGACTAAGTGCCTTTCGACTGAAAGGCACTCAACAGAAAAGGTATCGCCACGTCAGCGCCATGTCACTACCCCTTGGCTTTGGCTGAAACCCTCTTGGTTGAAAACGTGTCGACCGAAAGCAATTAGCTTAGAATTACTTTTTTGGCCAAAAGTGTGGCATAGGATTATGCGTTTACCCATAAATGATGCATAGTTATTTTTAGTATTTCATGATACTTTCTTTTAATTTGGCTCTTTTAAGCTAAAGACTATTTTTAATTATTTGGTACGGTTACTTTCAAGAAATATTTACCAAAGAAAATTAGCTTATGCTTTAAATATGGGTTTGGTTGATGTGATTCAGATCTTTTGGGAAAACTTTGATTTTCTCATTAGAGAAAAACTTTGTTATTTTGACTTTTTGCTTTCTATTATTCTGATATAGAAGACAATGGTGGAATGTATGCATTCATAATCTTTGAGTTATGGTGTATGAATTTGTTTTTCTTATGTTCAATGTTCTACATGTGTGTGATCTATTATTGGAATCATAAATACTTTGGTTTGTTGCATCATTGTAGTATCGTTTATTTGTGAATAAGGATTATGTGGTGATTTTTTTATTTAACTTCGGTTGTGGAGTATTTTCAGTTTTATCATATGAAGTCAATGAATTCCTTTAAAGCTTTTTGGTTAAAATCCCCTTCCTTTATTTGCTTTCTGGTTAAAAACAACATTAGTTAAAAATTGTTCATTGAATATCAAATCAAGGTAGCTACCACCTTTTAAAATAAGCAAAGAATCAGTCTGAAAATTATATTATTACTAATTCAACTATGGTTACATTTGTCACCTTAGTGGGCATAAGAATATAGAGTTAGGTGACAAATCTATCAACCAACACAATGTTAATTGAATAGAGAATTGATTGAACTAATTAACCACAAGATACAAAATTGATAACTAAGAAAGCATGACCAAACCACATAAGTTTAACGGAGAGGATCTACCACTCCCAAGTCTCTAGGACATGGAAGATTCTACAAGGGATGGATAGCTCTAGATTACCTCAATGAAAAAAGCTCAAGTGATGGGTTGAAAAATAAAGGAAAGACTAAACTATTTTTTGGGGTGTTTTAGATGGATGACTTCATAAATTAGGTGAACAGATCTCAAAGGTCTTGGGAATAGATTGACAAGATCTTAGCCAAAGGATGAGAGCACAAACCAAGGATGAAAGTGTGACATGTCATCTCTGTGGTGCATTGGCATCTTGTATGGACAGAGGGAGAGTCTATAACCAAAAACACTTGGGACCTACTAGCAACCCTAATACTAAAGTCTAGCAATTTTTAAAAAAATGAATAGAATACCAAAAGTGCATGAAAGTAAAGAAGTACAACAACAAGAATGCTTGAAATGATAAATAAACCAACTATAATCAAAATGACGAGTAAAAGGAAATGATATGCAACTTATGGTAGGTCCAACCTCCTGCAAGCTCCTCATGGATAAAAATTCCACACATGAAGATGAGAAAATGTTGGGGCTACGTTTTGGGGCTTGGCTCAATCAAACCCCCACTTTGGTATTTTCACCTCCACAGACAACCAAATATACCATGATATATAAATAGTGATAAAGAAAGTAATAAGACAAGATGTAGAGAATGTAAAGACAATAATATGTTGACAATAAGAAAGATAATGCAATGAAATGACAAAGATATTGTCACTACTACAAGCTTGGTGAGGTTATGGGGAAGAGTGAGAACTTCAAATATGTGAGATGATCATGCAAGAGTGTAGTGTATATAGCTTGAAACCTACAAGAGAAATGGTGTAGAGAGAATAAAAGTGCTAAGAAGTGAGAATGGAAGAGCGAAGTTGCAAGAATGAGAGAATGTGAGATCAAATAGCAAGAATCAAGTTGAATGAGTAAAGGAGGGAAATAAATGATCAAATTTCATGCAAAAGAGTCATTCCTGGGCTTTCCTATGACTACAAAGGTGTTACACTTCATGAGAAGGTGACAGTGTAATGTCAAAATGGCCACAAGAGTGGGATTCTTGTCAGGACGTTCGTACGACACACAAACTTCTATGTGGTGTGAAAGTGTCCTAGATGAAAATTCCCCCATCAATAGAAAATGACAAGGCAAGGATGGAAATAAAATCTTAGAAGGAAGGTTTTAGCATTATCAACTTATTGAGCTAAGGTAAAGGGTGATGTTGTGGGAAATTGCATAAAGTTGCAATTTTATGCCATAAAAATAAGTCTCAAACATCCATGAATAGTGAGTAAATACATAAATATAACATAAAATCATATGCTAAAAGAAAATATGTAGGATTTATAAATGACCTCTAAATAAACCACCATGATTATTTAATTTGGGAGTTATCCTAGGCAACATATGGAGAGACTAAATAATGTACCAATTAAGAAATTGTATGGATACAAGGCATGAAGTTAGGTAGAAGAAAAAGATAAGTCTCCATTTAAAATATCTCATATTGTTTATCAACAATAAGGGGAACAAGACAATATAGAGAGCTATGAAAAGGTATTATTAAATTAAATGTCAACAAGAGGGATAAGAAAAATATTAGAAACATGGAAAAGTGAGATTAGTGTATCTAAAAGAGAAGGGGATGACATGACTAAGTCCATGAAGGAGGAAAAGGTACATACATGATGAAACAAAACCTCAATTAAAAATGTGAACCTATCCTTATAGTAAAATTTCATAAATGAATCAAATATGTCTACACCACATACAATAATGTATGAAAACACATTAAAATATATAAGATGAGCATGCCTAGTAATCAAGAATAATGGACCATGAGAATCTATGATATAAATATATAACAACAAAGATCTATTTGAGGGTGGGCAGTTAAGGTTCACAATCTAGTGTGCAATCAAAGCCCAAAAAAATAACATAAGGATCTAAAAGGTAAGGTCTAATTTTAATAAGAAAATTAATTAATAATTAAATGTAAAACAAAAATTTTAAATACCTTGGACCAAAATTTATTAGGGAGGGTGATAGTTATATCATGTGATGTAGGCTCCAACCTTAGAATAAAGATGTATCAATGAAGCAATTATATGAAAGGATAATCAAACTCCAATTAAATCTAAAAATGAGATGTAATAATCAAAGCACAAAAAGCCTAAAAACTATAATCAAGGAAATAACCCAAGGGGGAATGCTAAGTTGTGTAAGCAAATATTAGGTTCACAAAAAATCTAAGTGTAAAAATACCTTACCATAAATTCAATGATAAAAGAAGTGATTAATCAAATTTGATTAGAGTTAGGAATTGATAATTCATAATGTTATTTTTCGAAGTGAAATGAGAATAGATATGATAGTTAACATAGGGAACAACAATGAAGGATAATGTTGGTGGCACACAATCTATTCACCATATTCAAAAAATGATATCTAAATTGATGTTGATGTCTTGTAAACCATGGGATTGATCTAGCAAATTGTAGATTTATAAATTAGCCTTGCCTCAATCTCAGATATCTAAATTTACCCAAGGACATGTCATATTTAGAAATACCTTAAGGGAAGCTATTGAATTGCGAGATTATTTTTCTCCTTAGTTAACCTCCTTATCAAACCAATCTTACAACCTTGATTAGTGTTTGGAAGACAATAATTAACATGTGGGTGGCTTATATATGCAAATTCTAATTTTGATGTAAACAGGTTCATTTTAAGCTCCTATATTAATAATTTCTCTTTTTAGTCACTTATGATTTTTCCCCATTAAATTAATATTCTAATGAATGCCTTTAGATACCAAGATATAACAAAACTTTCTCATATAAGCAAACACCAAGTCAACTCACAATTAATAAGAAAGGATAGGAATCAATAACTTAGAATTTAAATTTAAATTTGTGATCAATCTCAAATAGTTCAAAATCTAACCCAATTGAATGTGATTATGTGAGAAATAGATGCAAACAAATCTACAATATAATTGAATCTATGAAAATGTGTAAAAACATGAATAAAAGAAAAAAAAACAAAACTTAACACAAAAATATACCACTTATAATATACAATTTTATTAAAAAAATATTAAAAAATAAATCGAAAATTAAATTAAAAAATTCATAAACATTTAAATTTTACCATCCTTAAAAAAACTCTCATTAAATATAACTATTATAATTCTTAATTTAAATTTTATTCAATATAAAAAAATTATCTGTTTGCCCTTCTATATCCTATATCACAAATGAAACACATTCCCATTAACACACAATTACATTTAAAGAACTCCATTCCACATAATAACTTACTATTGTCTATCCAGACAATTATTTCAAATGTAACAGACATGTACACAGTATAGAAATACCTTATAAATTAACTAATGCCAACCATACATCAAATCCAAAGATTTGATGGCAATGTCAGAAACAAATAAAAACATTTGAGTAACAATACATTTTAGAGTAAAAGTTGGATACTTGTGTCCGTCTACCAAACAAACTGAACCTGAATATAAGAAAACTGACCCCCAAATAACTAATACTAATTAGATATACTCCATGGTATCTCCCTGGGTGTAGCAAAAGCCCTTCTAAACTTTCTAATTCCAACTCTCATTTGCCATGAAGTTGAACAAGGGAGAGCTTGATCTCCACTCTGGGGATTGAAGTTGAATTTGACTGTATTGTTGCCACCAAATCATGAAGCTACTCTGCCCCACAAATACCTCCACAGAAATACTCTTATCTGTGATCATACTCCCAACTGTTTTTTCTAACTAAGACACTCTTTCAGAGAGGCATTTATCTCTTGCTGTTGTTGGAGACTTATCAAGGCTTTGCTAGCCTCTTCTAAACGAGCCCAGAAACATGAGTCCTGAGTTAAGGATGCGAAATTTGCGCGGCCCTTTCTTTCTCTTCCAGTGCGAGTTTGTTCTTTTTCTTTCATCCATTTCTCCAGAACTATGTGACGATGCGGTCGGACCTCATCTGAAAGATAGCTTTTGTTTCCCTTCTCTGTACGATAGTATTCTGCAATGTCCAGTGGCTCTACAAGTCTTCTATATGCAGTGCCAGCATTGATCCATTTATTTCTGGTTCGTAAATCACTGGGCAACACATGCTTCTCTTCCATGTCAACGATCTCATCCCAGAAATCTCCCAACTTTTTTCGGTGCAAATTTACATGAAAATCTTTCCTGTCAACAAATTATCTGAAACCATCATAATAGCAAAGGCCGTTGTCCTTATAATGCTTTTTGTACCATTCCACCTCTGCCATAGAACTTTGGTTCTTGCTCAACTCCACATTGAGTTTCTCTACGTTCATATCCTGCTGATTTTTCACTTCTCCAGCCTTTTTGAGCGCAAAAAATGCATGATTGTCCTGCTTAAAAAACAAATTCGTCAATCTCAGTGTCTAAAGTTTAAACATAGGACACAACATTAAGAGGAAAGAATACAGAGAACCAAAAAGCTACAGAGCTATAGAAACCAATAGTAAAATGGAACAGCTAATAAATGCATTTCGGCAGATCTTGATAGGTGTTGAGGTGTAATAAAGCAGCCAGAGTCCTAGACCTGGGCCATTGTGTAGTTGATTTGTTTCTTGCTCTCTCTGTAATCACCGTAGAGAGACGGTTAAGGATTGTCACGTGGGGTGTCCCCATAGTAGGGGAGAGGGGCCTATAGTGGAGCATTCGAACTTCGTGTTTTTCAAAATCTTATGTGAAAATTTCAAATCAATCCTAATTTTGTACAACAGTTTATTTGGCAACTCATGTGCTTCTATATTTCATTTTAGGGTCACATCATCAAATATGATGCCACATCAGCATGTTTTTTGTTGAGGTATCCAAAAAGGGCCAAAAGAAACGTGAGACCGATAGTGGTGCACTAAGTCATGTTTTATTGGTGCACTGATGTGGCATCACATGATTTGTCAGTTTGTGTATTTTATGGATAAAAAATGTTTTGCAATTGGATATTAAGATGCTCTACTATGGAGCCCACTGTGGACTACTACTATCCCCACTATTAGACCCTACTCCATTATGGACCCCTCTCCCCTATCTCTGATTTGAGGTTTTTAAACCCTTTTTCAAAAATACAGTTCAACAGTTGGTGAAATAAACCCACAATTTTGATTTTTTGTTTATTTTAATCTCAGAGGTATCCATGTTCAGCTCCGGTTCACAATCCAATAGGACGAGATGACTCGGGCTTCAAATCTGCATTGATTGTCTGTGTCTTTCAGTGGCTCAAAAACATTGGGATTAAACACAGCCCACAATTTGCGAACTTTGAAGCATGGGTTGGAGCCGGATGGAAGGCTATAAATATTTATTACAAGAAATCCCGTATTTTAAATTGGAGATTGTACCAAATCGCTGAGGAATGACCCCTTCTAATCTGGGATAAAATATCAGTAGAACCACCTCTGAGACTTCGGGGAAGGTAGCCTCTGCCCCTCCCTGTTCGTGGCACCTCATCTCCTCTCTCCAGCCTGCCTGAATCTAAATCTCGCTATGTTGGGACCTAATAGCAAAATATTCATTTTTCTTTTTTAACACTTAATATACTATTTCTCTATTTTAATTGACTAAAAATTTGAATTCTATGTGTCCACTTTGGCAAAATCTCACCAAGTAGGCTAATGTCTGGCATGAGAAAACTAAATTTCAGGGAAAAAATCAAATTTTGGATATTGTATCTATGTTTTTCAGAGCACGAATCATGCAACTATGATACATACAAAAGTTAAAAGCACAATCAATGAGATTACCTGAGCTCCGACACCGATTGCCTCCAATTCCAAGGCTATTCCCATCTCAAACGTGGAGTTTGAGACGAAGTTTGCAAACTGTCTTGCATTTAGCAAGGCTTCATCGATATCTTCCAACACATGACTATAATCCGTGTGCTCTGAAATACAGTTGCCTGCAATTTGCTCAGATGGTATTCCTTCTTGGGTTTGCATGCTGAAATGCAGCAATTTAAGGACAACGTCAGAGTCCTCAAAACAAGCTGTACCACGGGTTGAACAGAACATAAAAGTACCGATGGGTACATACAGGCTTCTAAGACCAGATTCTCCAGGGTAATTGTTTGCTATTGTAGATATGCACTTAAGGACGTTGTTAAGAAGAGTCGTGCAAGCTTCCGGAATAGAAAGATGTGATACAGCAACACAGTCAATGCCCATTTTGCTCCACCAGTGAGGTACAATTGCATCCAAAGGCTTGGAAATTGATTCATATGGTGCAAGGTACATTCTACGAACAATATCATACTTGCCGACAACATGACAAAATCTGCCCAACCAATCCTCGCGCCCAATTGCCTCCTGAATTGTGGCTTTTCCAACCAAAGGAGCACCAAATGTAATGCAAAAGTAATTGGAGTTTCTCAATCGCTTTTCTAGGAACCGGAGAGTGGCCAGGGCTGCAACTGCACCTCCTACGGAATGGCCCACAAATATAATGGATTGTTCCTTTAAACCTTGCATCTGTGGAACAAACAAAAAAGGGAATTACATTCTACTTATAATCTTAGATTTCTACTTAATAATGTAAACTAGGCTCTTTCAAATATGGCACTGAACAATTGAGGAATATCTGATTGACAATAATTGATATTTGTTTAGCGTTGTGTGACTGAGTGCTAAAGCTGGAGCATCACCATGATGACGACATCATTGTGGACAAAGCAGGCCAAAAATTCAAGGGATCTGGTGTAATCCCTTATTGACCGAACTAGTTAAATATTGCTTGATAATCCCTAAGGCATAAAAATATGGAGAATTGAAATTTACGAATATTGGGGGAACAACTACTAGGGAATTCTGAAATTTAAAAATATTGGGTTACAAAAATATGGAGTTACTAGAACATATTAATATTAAGGGTTGTTCTCACCAGGGTTCGGACCTGTATGTTTCATATTATGATGCCTATTTTTACCACTTAGATTTTTGCTCAGCAACAATAACATTTGACTCAATTGGCTCGCACTTGTACTTTAAAAACATCAATTCTTTTTCTTTTCCTTTTCGTTGATTAACAAGTACTTGATACATAGGAGGTATTTTCCACAACATGTCAAATAGTAATATTGCTATCAGGATTCAATCGTGTAGTTTTACAAATCAAACTCATTGATCCATGTTTCATGAGTAGTGGTTCATGAGAGATGGGTTCTTGTGGACCACTACTCATGAAACATAGGTCAATAAGTTTGACTCATAAAACTACACGGTTGAATACAATATCATATCAAGTACTTTTTCTCTTGTCTAGGTGATGATAAAACTCTCAAAATCAATGGCAGAAATAATATAGTACAAATATTATTAAACATAAAATTGCTATATTTATTCAATAAAAGAATAAATATAAGGGATGTTTACATATAAAGTTTCAAAGAAGTAAAATAAACTTTAGACCATAGGTGACAGCTTTCAAATAGGGGCTTTCACATTGAAAAAAGTGTTTTGATGCATTTTCATTGATTTTTGTATAATCGGTCTCTTTATTCTTTGTAATGTTTTCAACATATTTGATGTCCTTGTTTAGTCAGCCATACTTACATTACTCTCCCTACAACCGATTCTATTTCTTATCTTAGTGAGAATCATCTCTCAAAATGTTTTCATCTTTTTGAACATTCCACCAATGAAGTCACACCCTGTCTAACTCTAATACTATGATAAAACTTTGAAAATTAACAATAGAAATATTATTTTAAAAAAATAGTTATATTTATTCAATAAAAGATTATTATATTTTTAGTTTCAAAGAAGAAACATAAACTCTTATAATCATGAATCTAAGTATGAAAGTAAACTGATATTTAGTGATACTTTGGACATGTCTAAGATTTTGAAACCCTTTCAAAATCTTCTTTTGATAAAAACATTTATCTAATAAAAAATATTCATATACATTGATTTGAATAGTGTTAGTTAACAAATTGATCACCTAACTCTATATTCATATGCCCATAAAAGGTGATAAATGTAACCACGGTTGAATCAGTAACATTACAACATTATGAACTTCAAAACCGATTCTCTGCTTATTTTAAAATGTGGCAGCTACCTTCATCTAATATTCAATGAATTATTTTAAACTAATGATGCTTTTAACTAGAAAGCAAATAAAGGATGGGGCTTTTAACCAGAAAGCTTCAAGGGTATCTATCAATCTCATGTAAATAGAAATAAAACATCTAAAGAAAAGATAATAACTAAACCAATATCACTACATAATCTTTATTCACAGATAATAACACCACAACAATACAACAAAATATATCATTTGTCATCCCAATAATAGATATCACACTAGCAAATATTCAGTATAAACAGAATAAATCTACACACCATAACTCAAAGATTATGCATGCATAAACTCCACCAATGTCTTCTATATCAAAATAATAGGTAATAGCCAAAATAACAGAGTTTTCCCTAATGAGTAAATCCAAGTTTGCTCAAAAGATTTGAACCACATCAGTTGAATCAATATTTAAACACAGCCAATGTCTTTGGTAACAGTTTCTTGAAAGTAACTGCACCAAAAATTAAAATAAGTTAATAACTTAAAAGTACCAACTTTAAAGAAAGTATTTAAAATGCTAAAAATAAACTATGCATCATTCCCAACCGCTTCCACTTCATCAGCTCTCGGCTCTTCATTTCCTTCTTGTCGTGACAAGTTTTCCTGCAACATCATTCTAGCTTTATATTCCCTATACTTGGTAATGATTGCAAAAATCTCCCTGTTGCCTAGTGTCAATGTGATTTGAAGCCCATTTATCCATCTTCTAAGAGCAACTTCGGACTCGTTCACCATATCAGACTTCCTTTATTCTTGAGCTTTAAAAGTTCTGAGATAAAGCTCTAGTCTCCCAAGCCTTGAGAAATATTTTTTAGTCATCGTAGTAGGATCTACTACTTCTCTATTGAGAACCTCTTTGAAATTTGAGCAGATTTCTTTTGTGTCCAGAATTTTCTCATCAAAATCATCTATTATCTTCACCTGCATATCATGAAAGTTTCCTTTTATTTCTCCCAACATATCCAAATATATCTCCAGCACTTCAGTGATTTCCTTTACTAGATCATCATATATGTTTAGTTTCCATTTAAGTGAATCAAGCCATGAAGGATCTAATTCCTTTGGATCACTAACAATTTGTTCATTTACCAATTTCAATCATTCCATGGAAACTAACTCTTTCATGTCTTCTGAAAGCACATACAAACTAGTTTGATCCTTCCTAACCTGCTGCAGTTTTGCTATTAATCCCTTCCTTTTATCAACAATGTGAGTGTAGGAAATCATAAATTTACTAATTAAAAATATAGTTCCCTGAGATAATTCATCAATCCACTCACTAGCAGCTTTAGAATAATTTATATTTTTCTTAATCAACTACATCGCACACTCATCAATAACTCTTTCTTGGGAACTAGAAGCCTCAATAGACAAAAAGGGAGAAACAATGGAAGATATATAGTTTTTGAAATCCAAAATTTGAGATTGCAAATTTTCCCTTTCTTTCCTTTCTTCTTTCACCTGCTTAGCTAAAGCATTGACTGAGTAACTAGCATGATATACATCACCTTCAAGTGTCTGGGGACCCATGTCAACATGTATGAATTTATAATCATCCACAGTTATCTTGTCATCATCCACATCCTTTAAAGGTTCTGCAATTTCTAACACCTGATTACCAGAGATAGAATCATTCAAAATTCTTGACATTTTCTGGGATTTCTTAGCCCCTGGAGAAGATTAGAATTATTTTGTCACTGTATCTACTCCAGCAGATATCATAGGAGTGTATTTCCTCTTCTTTTCCACCACTTTCTTTAGCCATACTGGGGAATTTTCTATCAGACTAGGAGCCTTCTCACTTTGAAAAACTTCCCTAGATTCACTAGGAATAATCAATATATTTTCTATGGGAGGAGAAGATTCTTCAAACAAAGGTGGAAAAGTACTATCTTCAACAATATGCTTAAAGATTCTCTCTGAATCTTTTTGACATAGGTTTTGTTTGGACATTTTTCTTTTTAATAGTAGGGGTGGATGGCCTGTCTTGTTCACATATTGATTTTGATTTAATTGATTTCTTTGGCTTTTCACCATCACCCCTAGATTGAGAATTAGTACTAGAAGACTTGATGACAAGCCTTGTCGATGATGTACCTCTAGGAGTTACATTGCTAGCTCCTTGCTCATTTTTCTGGGATGATTTTGGTTCATGAATAGAACTAGCAACTCTACACCATCTACCCTCCAACCGATCCTGAGTCCTTTTAAGTACTAGTTCAACCCTTTTACTCATATATAAAACTTCATCTTTAGCCTAGTCAACTCTAGGATGTGATTTATTAGGAAAAATACCATATTCAGGATCAAGAATCATCGAATCTTTAGACATATTTTTATAAATATGGAAAGAGAGACCAAAGGTTTGTATCTGCTCAAGGGATAACATCATATGATCTCTTCTGAAAAATTCATTTTCATTAGCACAATCCTCCCAGAAGTCCTCAATTGAAGGTTGGTGTTGATATGAGCTGGAAGCATATAGATTTTTCCTCACAAAGCCCTTGCTGTCAAAATTAGTCCTTACAAACAAGTACTAAAGATTATATTCTCTGAGAATCCTTTCAACATTCTTAGCCATCTGATTACTTTTGCAAGAGAAAGAAGGAGTCACTAATGGGAAGACATACCCTTGCTTTCCCATATTCATATATTTTATATTTACTATGGCCATTTGTTTGCAAACCTCTAGAAATACCAACAAATCCTCAAGATACTTAGGCAATTTAAGTGGAGCCTTTTCATAACCCCCAATCCTCAAACAAGAAAATCTATCAAACTAGATATTAAAACTTCCAAACTTCAACACCAGGGATTTTGATTCAAGGGAAAAATGCATCTCAAGGTTTCCATCCAACTTTTTTGTAGCTTCCACTAAAAAGGCATCATTAACAAGATAATATTCTCCCATCTTGACCTACCTGGTAAACAATAGATAAAATTTATACATGGGCATGCTAGAACTTGGTGGCACTTGTGGTTTCAATCCTGGCCAGTAATCTCTTTGACTAGCAATGATATATATCAAACAAGAACACAGACGAAAGGTAGCAGTCTTTTGAAAATTAACTAATTGCTCATGTAAGTGAAAGTAAATTATTTTGGCCCAATCGATAAACACACCATCATCACATATAACTAAAATGAACTGACACATCCAATCTTCAAACAATTCAACTTGTACATTTCTGACAATATGATGAAGTAAAGCAATAGCATCATCAATTTTCGCTTTAAAATGTGTTCTTTTAAGTTTACTGGGCAATTGAGACTTACCTTTCTTCTCTAATTTTAACCATCCTTGGGCCATGGAAAATTTACACCAAACTTCATTAACCTTGAAATATTCATTAGATGCTACCATAGACATCTCCTTCATGGGTGTCTTCTCTAGAATTCCCAATGCCTAAGAAATGACCTCGGGAATTTTTTTAGCTACAATGTTCCTGTCCATGGCGTTGATTTCCTGGGTTTCAGGAATGTACCTCTTCGTACAAGCTACAATTAGGTCAACACTCAATACTGCTTCTGGAAAACCTTTAACATGAGCTAGTCCACTTTCAAACACCTTTGCATGAACTGCAGATTTTTCTTTACTATCCAGACATGCCCAAAATTCTTCCAATTTGAAAGGTCTTAGCTCTGTATCCTTTACACCGAGCTAGTGATTTTCAATTTCAAACTGCATGAGCTCACTATGCCTATGAGACATTTAGATTTATGGAGAAATAACAACAAAAGGTAGAAGTACAACCTAGGCCTTAACAAATAAGTTCTCACCACCTTTAAGCTACATAAAATGACAAGACATGCAACTGGTGCAGAGTTAATATGACACTTTGTTTTATTTTGCAGGAATGAAAAACCCTAAGGTTTGTGTGCCTTGTAGAAACCTCGATAAGATGTCCCCTGACCGTACCATACACTTTATTAAATTCCAAGAGGATGTCTCAAAAACTATGGAACAACCAACTAACTGCTTTGTCGTGATGAACAAAAACTTGACAACCTAGAATTAGAAGTTACAAAGTTTTGAAAACTTACGACTCACCAACTGTATACTTGATGCCACAAAAATGTAATGATTTGGTTATCGGAAGCTTATGAAAAACAAGAACCCTATGACATAGTCAATAAACAAAGAGCACCAAAGAACTAAGTTTCACAACTAGGAAAGCTTGTGACAAAGGTTAGAAACTTAGTAAAACCCGCGACAAAGGAATGAAATGGAAATGAAGGCTCACTTAGCAGAAAGTGCGAACAAGGGAGAAATGAATTAAAGACATGATACATAGTAAATTTATGAATAACATTGACTCTGAATAGGGACTAGGACTAACAGGATGAGGAGAATTCAGAAACATGACATAAAGCCTTATTCAGTGGGCAACGGAGTCAAAAACTCGACAAACCAAAATAAAACAAGAAACAAAAGGAAAGGAAAAACTATGTACAGGGACAAGCCCATCAAAATATTAATCAAGTAATTTCAAATCTTTCCCATTATAGGCAAGAGGTAGAACAGTACCATCAGGATAAGCCAAATGGAAAGCATGATCACCAACAAGCTCCTTGATCAGAAGAGGTCCTTTCCATAGAGAATCAAATTTTTCATGTGCTCCCTTTGGCTCTCTCCTTCTATCCCAAAGAAGAACCGAATCACCAACAACAAAATTTCTTTGTCTAGCTCTTTTGTCAAATATTTGTTTTACCATCTATTGATGCTTAGAAATTCTATCAACCACAATCTCCCTTTCTTATGTTGGTTTGTTCAAATACATGATCCATTTTTCTAAGGCATCTTGAAATTGTCCATCTTTGATAGCCCTTTGCAAATCAAGTGCTGAAATATCCAATGATGTGGGTAGAGTACTATCAATGCCATATACTAATTGGAAAGGAGACATTCCAATAGCTCTTTTACATGTAATTCTATCGGCCCATAATGCATCATATAACTTCTTATGCCACCTTCTTTTACTTTCATTGACCAACTTCTTAATAATGGAGATCAAGTTCTTATTGCTTGAATTAGCTTGTCCATTTCCTTGTGGATAATAATCAGATGAATGAGCAAGGATAATACCATAGTCATAACAAAAAAGAGTGATTTCGATAGAAGAGAATGAACTAGCATTATCAGTAACAATTTTCTTTGGGACTCCAAATCTTCCCAGAATATTTTCCTTCAAAAAGTTACAACTTCAATAGTGGTACTCTTCACTGGGATAGATTCCACCCACTTGGTTAAATAATTTGTGGCAGTTAATATGTGTGTATGCCCTACACTAGAACTAGGACTAATTAGTCCAATAAAATCCAAACCCCATTGTTGAAAATGTTCATCAATTACAATAGGCCTCAAAGGTAGAGCAGTGAGTTGGGGCCTACTAGTGAACTTTAAACACTTTTCACGTTTTGACACTCAGCTATAGGCATCCTTAAACATGCCTTCCCAATAAAATTTGTCACAGGATTTTAAAAGTTGTCACAAAAGCTGAAAAATGACCACCACATGCCTCATTATGAAAGACCTCTAACAATTGTTTCTATTGTTCTTTATCAACACATCTTAGAAAAGTTCCATCCACACCTTTTTTATACAAGTTCCCTTCCCAGAGTGCATACTTGTTTTCCTTAAGCTTCATATTTCTCTTTTCTTTTGCTGATAAGTGTGATTGGCAATCACAATAAGTTAGGAAATAAGAAATATCAAGAAACCAACTATCTGTTGTGCTTGTGAGTAACACCAATGACATATCTTCTGTTCCATCAGATTTATTTTCAGCAATCATTTTGGCCAGACCCTTCCCTCTCACTAAGTTAGTAGGCTTAAAGTCCAAATCATATTCTTGAATCTGAGCTATCCATAATCCTCTTTTGCTGCATCCAACGTCCTATTGAGTAAGAATGCTCTTCACAACAATTTTAGGGACAAAAACAAAAGTATGTGAATTCATAATATAAAACCTGAAGTTCTTGAGTTCCTTCACAATAACATATGCATGTTTTTCAAGTGGTGAATACTTAAGTCCGTACTTCTTTAGAGGAGTACTCATAAAAGAAATAGAAGCTTCAATTCCTTGCTCATTCTTTTGTAACAAGATACCTGACAAATTATGCTTGGAAGCATAACTATATATAACGAAATTCTTAGAGAAATCAGGGTTTACCAAGGTAGGAGCATTTGCAATTTTTGTTTTAATGTTCACAAAATATTGCTTTCCTCCATTGCTCCATTTAAACACAGGTTGTTCCTTCATCATATCAGAAATGGGCTTAGTTAGTTCAGCAAAATCATGAACGAACCTCCTGAGGAAATTTACTTGACCGAAAAAAGATTTGATACCATCTTTGTTAGTAGGTAGCCCCAACTGCATGATTGATTTCACTCTTTTTGGATCTATTTTAATTCCATCTTTCGAAACAATGTGACCTAAAAGTTTTCCCTCAATTATAACAAAGATAGACTTCTTAGGATTTAAAGATATACTTTCTTCTCTACAATGTTGTAATATAATTTCCAAATCATGCAAATGATTGGCTCTTTTCTTAGAGAAAACTGTTAAATCATCCAAATATATCACTATGATTTTGTTTATGAGGTCTCCAAAATATAGGTCCATAGCCCTTTAAAAGTGGCCCTGACATTGATAAGTTCAAATGACATTATATTATAAGCAAAAACTCCAATAGGTGTGGTGAAAGTTTTCTTATGTTGATCTTCTAGAGCTACTTCCACCTGGTTATACCCTAAAAAATCATCAAGCATAGACATCATTTCAGAGCCAGGAACTATTTGCAAAATATGATCCATCACAGGAAGTGGATAATTATCCTTTAGGGATGCTTGATTTAGGTTCCTAAAATCAACACATATCCTTATTTATCCATTTTTCTTTCTTACCGGGACTATGTTAGCTACCCATGTAGAATGATGGATGGGGTAGATAATCTTTTCTTTAAGCATTTTATCAATCTCATTAAAAATAGCTTCTGCAACTTTGGGATTATAAGTTCATTGTTTCTACCAATAAGGTGTGGCACCAGGTTTCAGTGAAATATGATGCTAAAATTCACCATTTCTAAACTTTTTTAGATCTGCATAACACCATGTAAAGACATATTTATAACTTAACAAGGAAATCAATCTTTGTCTCTCCTCTTGGGAACAACATTTCCCAATACAAATGATCTTAGGATCCTCATCTGTGCCAATATTTATTTTGTCATATTCAGCAGAGGTCTCAATAGAGACCTTATTTTTCTATTTCAAGTATTGATCATGTCTGCCAAATAAATGTTCTAGAGACACTAACCCTTTAGGAATTTTATTTCCCTTTAATTGAATAATATTTTCCTCTTTTCCATCAAGGATAGTGACTTTGCCTTCCAAATCATCTCCACTTTTATCATTACTACCTTCAAAATAGATGTGAGCAAAAGCTTTTGCCTTCTCCAAAAAATCAATAATCTGTTGATCATCATTAAAAAAATTCCAATGATTGACATTATCAGGAACACTAGGCCTGTATACAATTTCAATTTGATATGACCCCTCTTTGAAATCTAGATGAGGCAATAGTAATGATGTTGAGACTGCTAATGAATCAGCCCTAGTATTTTGCTCTCTTGGAACAAAATCTATAGAAAAGGCATCAAAATCTTCTATACAATCCCAAACTTTGTTCCTATAGTGTTTAAGCCGACTATTCTTCACATTATAAATTTTCCTCACTTGTTTCACCACCAATTCTACATCTCCTACAACCCTCAACTGTTTGATACCTTTTTCTTTAGATACACTAAGGCCAAGCAATACAGCTTCATACTCGGTTGTATTATTAGTGTTAGCAAATTCTAGCTTGAAAGAAAAAGGAAATTTATAACCATCAAGTGAGATCAAAACTACACCAGCACTTGATCCTATATTAGGACAACTTCCATCAAACTCCAATGTCCACAATTCATTTATTAAATCAGGGTTAATAGGATCTAGAGATTCTCTATGATTAGAAGTGCACATGTAAGTTCCTAGTCATGTTTCAACAAACAAAATGTCTACCCTTGGATCTCCTAACTTTAATACAATGAATTTTTCTTTGGGTTCAAAATTCAAACGTATCTTCTTTCCTTCCAAAGGTATCAAGGCATGAGACCAATGCATTTGTATTTCTCCACCTAATTATTTACAAAAACTTCTGCTCAAAAGCATACCATAACTGGCTAGAATATCAATGACCAATATGGTCAATTTTAATCTTTTTGGGAAAGGAAACCAAAGCTACTTGGGCATCTATGATTTGACCTATGATAGGAACTAGTGACCCATCCATGGAATAACACTTTCCTTGAGAGGTAGTATAAGACAACCCTAAAGTTTTTTCTATTTGAGCATGCATTACATTTTTAGAAGCTCCGGAATCAATAATACAATTGCTTAGTCTAAAACTAGAAATATATAATGACACATAGAAAGGCTCTGGTTTCATCAATGGGTTTTATGAACTTGAAGGTTTATCGACATCATTGGAACATACTTGATTTTCAAGGCAGATTTCCTTTTCATTAGAGGTTTGAGCATTACACTAAGATGATGGAGACCCTTGCCTAACATATTTGACCAACTTATCTAATCCTAAGGGATTGAGCCTCAAATATTCAGCCTGTGAAATCTGAATTTTGGTATTCTTACAAGACTCAACTATATCAAATGAACTAGAAGGGAGATTTCTAGAAAATGAAGAAGATTGTACCTCCTCTGGCATATTTTGTGAGGTCATTTATTCTTGTCTTTTATGTTTGGTTAAAATATATTTTGGAGCTGAAGATGAACCACCTTGGTTGGATTTTGTATGTTGTGCTCTAGTAAAGACAACACAATTAGGATCATCAACTCTAACATAAACATCTTCTCCATATTTTTCTTCTGATACAAATTCAAAGAAATTCATGTCAGAATCATTGGATGAACTAGGTTCTTCTACATGTGGTTCCACTACATGTTCATTGGTAGAAAGCATCTGCATGAACCTAATCATTTCAAGACACGTAGCTCCATCATGATCTGAAGTTAAATTAAAATTACAATGATTTCCTTTATTCAGAGGAGGAGGACCTTCAATTTGTAATCTTTGATGAGGAGCAGCCAATAATGGGGTTTTGTTAGGAGCTACTTGATAATTCCTTGACATATCTTGATAAGGTGTCTAGAAAGAACTCTTAGGAATATGTCTCTTGAGATTAATTATATCATTAGCCATTCTCTAGATGACAGGGTTTGTAGTATTCACTGGTGACAGTCTCCTAGTTTGTAATTCCCTCTTCCATTTTCCATAAATAATCATATCATCCTCTATTGATATGGCCCTGGCCTAAGTAGCTGACATCAGCAACACCTTCTCTTTTAATAATGAAACTCACATTTGCTAGAAGAGTGTTTATGAACATTGCATTTAATAGTTTTGCACTAGGTCTCATATTAGCAGAAATTTTGTTAAATGTAACTTATCAAATTTGGCTATGAAATCTCTCATAGACTCATGAACTTCCTTTTTCATGGAACCAAGCTGAGCAACCAAAACTTGATCATCTTCTGTAGACTTAAATCTATTCTCGAGCCTTGTTCTCAAAGTAGCCCAACTATCAATAGTACCATTTTAAAGGGAATAAAACAATTCAATTGCATCTTCTGTGAAAGATTCTACAAAGAGCCTCATAGCAACATCCTCATGTTTTATTGCAAGAATGGAAGAAGCTACAAAGAAAGCCCTTATATGCTCATCAGGAGAGACTTTCCCATCACCAGTAAACTTCTAAAGGTATGGTTTTTCCTAAACCTCTAGGAAAATCATGCAGTTGTGCACTCGCTCCAAAAGCTAAAGGACCTACGGTGGCCCCCCATGGAATCAGTTGAGCCATGATTGGAGGAGCTAAAGTAAAATTTATTTGAGTAGGAAGGGTATTACCACACAAAAGAAGGCTTTGGCAAGATACATTTTGGACCCCATATATGGTAGATTTTGGGATAAGAGGAGAAGATGGTCTACTAATACTCTTAACTTTCTGGGTAGGTGGAAAATATGAGAAATTAACTATCTCTAGAAACTCAAAATGATCATCTATAATCTCTTTCTTCTTATCTCCCCTTGTGAATATTTTTGAAGCAAGATTTTAGAAAAGATAATGATAGGTCAATGAAGTCACCAACTTTCACTTATTAATTATTTCAAGGTGGATTTCATCTATTATTGACTTGGTTTCTAAGGACTTGTGCGGTAGGGGCCCTTACTCTTCTGATTGGAGGGGGAGTATTCTCTACAAACACAATCTCTTGCATGTTCTCAAAATGCAAGGTGTTTTCCCTGATAATATCTCCAATTTCTTCCTTTTCTTCTAACACTTCATTAACTTTGTGGTATTGATAATTGGTTCTGCTCTATTGCCAAGCAAGTAACATAAGACCAGTAATTATATCTTTTTGATCTCCAATTAACCAATCTACGTTAGGCCGAAGGACAGGAATATTACGCCCTTGAAGAACCATTATTAACTATAGAGCAACTCATTATATGAAATATCTTTCTAAATCACTCCCCGGCGGAGTCACCAAAAATTTGTTATTTAATAGATTTATCACCTAACTCTATATTCATACACCCATAAAAGGTGATAAATGTAACAATAGTTGAATTGGTAACATTAAAAAATTATGAACTTCAAAATCAATTCTCTTCTTATTTTAAAAGGTGGTAGCTACCTTCATCTAATATTCAATGAATTATTTTAAACTAATGATGCTTTTAACTAGAAAGAAAATAAAGGATGGGGCTTTTAACTAGAAAGCTTCAAAGGTATCTATCAATCTCATGTAAATAGAAATAAATTTTTTGAAGAAAAGACAATAACTAAACCAATATCATTGCAAAATATTTATTCATAGATAATAACACCACAACAATATAGCAAAATATATCATTTGTCATCCCAATAATAGATATCACACTAGAAAATATTTAGTATAAATAGAATAAATCTACACACCATAACTCAAAGATTATGCATGCATAAACTTCACCAATGTCTTTTATATCAAAATAACAAATAATAGCTAAAATAACAGAGTTTTTCCTAATGAGTAAATCCAAGTTTTCTCAAAAGATCTAAACAACATCAGTCAAATCAATATTTAAATACATATAATGTCTTTGGTAATAGTTTCTTGAAAGTAACCGTACTAGACCGAAAATGAAAATAAGTTCATAACTTAAAAGTACCAACTTTAAAGAAAGGATTTAAAATGCTAAAAATAAACTATGCATCATTCCCAACATCTTCCACTTCATCAGCTCCTAGCTCTTCATTTCCTTCTTGTCGTGACAAGCTTTCCTACATCAGATCATTTTGGATTTATATTCCTTGTACTTGGTAATGATTGCAAAAATCTCCCTGGTGCCTGGTGTCAATGTGATCTGAAGCCCATTTCTCCATCTTTTGAGAGAAACTTCAGACTCGTTCAACATATTATACCTCCTTTATGCTTCAACTTTAAAATTTCTGAGATAAAGCTCCAGTCTCCCAAGCCTTGAGAAATATTCTTTAGTCATCGTAGTAGGATTTGCTACTTCTTTGTTGAGAACCTCTTTGAAATTTAAGCATATTTCTTTTGTGTCAAGAATTTTCTCATCAAAATCATTTGTTATCTTGACTTGTAGATCATGAAAGTTCCCTTTTATTTCTCCCAACATATCCAAATATTTCTCTAGCACTTCAGTGATTTCCTTTACTAGATCATCATATATATTTAGTTTCCATTTAAGTGAATCAAGCCATGAAGGATCTAATTCCTTTGGATCACTAACAATCTATTCATTTACCAATTTCAATCGATCCATGGAAACTAACTCTTTCATTTCTTCCAAAAGTACATACAAACTAGTTTGATCCTTCCTAACCTGTTGTAGTTTTGCCATTAATCCCTTCCTTTTATCAACAATGTGAGTGTAGGAAATCACAGATTTACTAATAAAAAATATAGTTCCCTGAGATAATTCATCAATCCACTCACTAGCAGCTTTAGAATAATTTAGATTTTTCTTAATCAACTACATCACAGACTCATCAATAACTCTTTCTTGGGAACTAGAAGCCTCAATAGACAAAAAGGGAGAAACAATGGAAGAGATAAAGTTTTTGAAATCCAAAATTTGAGATTGCAATTTTACCCTATCTTTCCTTTCTTCTTTCACCTATTGAGCTAAAGCATTAACTGAGTAACTGGTATGATATACATTACCTTCAAGTGTCTTGGGACCCATGTCAACATGTATGATTTTATGGGTATGTGTAGGATCATGATGGAAAAAATAGGCCCTTAAGTGGCAATGAAAATTCAGAAAAATAAGAGTTAGGCAACTTGATGTAAAAATTTGAATAAGTTATCTATATTATTTCAAAAATATGTAAGAATAGAATATATGGAAAATTGAATGTAGTTTCTAAACTACTAGGTTTACTTTTCTAAAAAAAAATCTATTTGGTGAAAAATTGAAATTTCAATGCTACTTAAATTTTAGGGATAAAATAAGAAGTAGGTGTTTGTCTGACTACCCTAACCATATAAAATGATAATATTTTTTTATAAGATTTTAGATATAAGTAGAGTACTCGTCCAAATGTGATGCATATTTTTTTGTAATTTTTTTTCAAGTAAATAATTAATTATTATTTTTTTATTACAACTTTTAAAAAATATAAAAGCTCATATATCTGACCACCTTAACTTTGTCAAAACTTCATGAAATTCATTTTTTTTTATTTAATCCTATAGTACACGAATCATAGAATGTTATGCATGTTTTGGGTTCAAAAAATGTGACACCATTTGAAAGATATAGATGTTTTTCAATCAGGCTATCAATCAGGACTTTAGTCGTAACTCTAATAGAAAATGAAAAATAATTATTTATTAGATTCAAACTAAAGTATAATTTATATTGGTGGAAAGCTGAGAAGCTCCTTTACAAATCCTTTTCGTTTCATCAATTTTGGGTAAAAAAAAGTCATCAGGAACATGGGTGAAGTCTAGAAAAGCAAGCTAAGTTGTTCAACATGTTTTTTGTATTGACTTTTTAGGATTGGCAGGTCCAAACCAAAATCCAAAGCAAGCCTGAGGCAAATCCCTAGGCATTTAATTTTGTGTTAGACATATCAGATATCTGATTTGAATCCGATATCCGATATGTTTTATATAGAGTTGCAAAAATGTTATACAATTTATAATATATGATTTAAAAATTGCAATAAAGTTTATAATTTAATATATAATATACAATATAGTTTATAATGTAATATATAATATACAATTTATGATAATCTCTTACCAAATTATGTATTTAATATATAATATATTATATTATTATGTATAATATTTAAATATTATTTCAATATTTTAGTTAATGTATAAATATTTATATATATATATATATATATATA